>VZSV01000015.1:1526336-1578637 GCA_013398735.1 Nothocercus julius
TATATTTAATATCAAACTTTCAACCCCAGAATTCTCTTCCCATCCCTATTCCTCTCCCTTTTTTCCTACCAAATCTGTCAAGAATTGCCTTCCTATTCTTCCTTGGAACATCTTCTCATTGGTCTCATTCTCATTCCTGGCACATCCCTATATTAGCAATCCTTCTGCCACCAGGTACTGCAAGAGTAACGACTGCCACATTCCTCCGGCTCCCGCCTCAAGAGAGGCCAAAGGTTTGATCAGCCCCACAGTTTAGGCTTTCAAGTCCATCAGTGATCTATGCAGCACAGTTATATCATACAATATATCCTTCCAAAAGGGTCACAAAGGCCCATCCTGCAACTGCCCGTGCTTTAAGCACATACAGGTAGTGCTATTCAGCTAATTGCTGCATCCGACTGAAAACAGACAGACACCACAACCATGTAACAGAGTCTGTTCCATGAGAAATGCTGTCTGATCAGTGAGACGCTGAGGGTGAAGAGCTCACCAGCACCACTGCACCGAGTGGTTAAAAGCCAGAGGTCAAGCAGTATTTCCCCAAGTTGCAAATGCTCCTAAGGTTAGCTTGTGTGGAAACAGAAATTGCAACGACAGCACGCGTAGGAGTAACCACTGCTAACTGTGAGGCAATTAATACAAGCATTTAGAGCAATAAACACATCGTGAGAGGACTTCAGAACGGGTTAGTGATCAGAGTACATGGATGAGAGAAAAGGGGCCTTGTAGCTAAGAAACATATTCAGAGGTGGAAGGGGATCAGGCCCAGGACGCATATTCATGGAGGAGGAGGAGGAAGCAACTCCCCAAAAGGTGCAGGAGTAAAGAGGGCAGCAGAACAGGAAGAAGCAGAGGAACAGGTGGAAGTCTCCAAGAGACCTGAGTAGTCCTCTTGAGCAGTGTATTCTGATCCTTTCCATGGCAAGAACATGACCAGCCCCATCCTTCTCACCTCGGAGCTCCTCCAGCACCACCAGCTCTGCAGGAAGCACGAGCGCAGAGCAAGTAACAGCCAGGACAGCCAAACTCATCGAACCTTTGCCACTGCCTGCAACTAATTCTGTCCTATGAACAAGAACTACAAGAAACTCAAGCAAGGCATTACTCAACTAAGTTGTTAAAAATAGCAGAATTCATCCCTTCACACGCTATGTGCAGCAAGCCTGATCTTGATCAGGTCTAATTGATAGTCTCCTATTAAGATTCATGCTACTCTTCAAAGATGCTACAAGTCTCTAACAGTTTTCCCTGCTTTCTAGAGTTCTCCCTGAGAATGATATTCATGAGACTTTTCTCTACAGTATATATATATATATATATTACAGCTAAAGACCAATAGCTCGCTGTTCCTTAAGATACATTTTCAGAACACCGATTTTGAACAGTAAGTTTCATTTTCCAGAGTTTAGCTACATAAAACACCATAAAATTGTATCACATTTCCCACCACTAATCCTTTTACCTAACTTTTAATAGGCTTTTAAATCTTTATTCAACTTCGATATTAATACATTTGATATTCTGCTGGATACACTTTTTTTTTCCACTTATTTTTTACTGGCAACATCTGTGTTTGGTAAATTGGAATTTTCTAAATAGGGTTACATTGTATTAATAAGAAAAAATCTCTTAGTCCTGATGTTTAATTCATTGTTTTTATTAGCATATTTCCCAGAGAAGATTTAATTTGTACGTATTAAGCACACCAACCGCACAGCCTCACACTCAGGATGTGTTTCATTACGCATAATCCCTAGTAATGAACCTTTTCAAACTTCTCATACAAAACAGTCCTCCCTCCTTTTAATTCCACCTCAGATGCTTGCTGAGAAACTCAGTCAAATTTATTAGGGAGCAAGTTAAGAATTCCCTTGGCAGCATGAGGGATCCATCTTTTTTCTATATAATTTCCAGTCATTCCATTCTAGTCATTATTCCTACCGGAACATTTTTTTACATAGCTGGGGCTCAAGGAATGCTCTGTCCACCCACTTAGATATCAACCACTTGCTGCAATATTTACTAACAGACCTGAGGCTGCCTTGCCAAGTTCTGTGTCTCAGGGGACCGACTCTACCTTCACGCTATTAATTATCTCCCTAATTCCTACACATCATAGAGCTACAAGGAAGGTGCAACCTTGAGATAATAAGAAAATGACCTTTAAGGAGAACTATAATTTCTCACTAAGGCACACATATCGGAATAAAGGATATTAATCATCTATTTATTTACAGCTCATGTTTAGCATTTCCTTGGGTTTGTGTATCGAGTCTTGATTACGGGATTATCATAGCCTGTTTTTAGCTAATCTGTTTTTAATGAACGCGTGCTTGCCAGCCTGGTGTCCCCATCTCCACCAATTTTCCTTCATTTGTAGTATGTTAACTTTACCCCGTGCCAAACAAGAAAAAGCTCATAAAATCAAAGAAAAGTAGTAAAAGTATTTTGTAAGTCCTAATATATAGCACTAATTAAGGAAGGCATTTAAGCATGTGCCTGATTTAATGCCAAGGCTTAAGCACATGTGAAATTAGCCTTAAACATTATGTTGAATTGGACTGCACGTACCATGAACAGTTTGAATTGAACTGAAACAAAACAGTCGTCTATTTTATAGAACTTTTGTCCCCTGCAAACCATACATTTTTAAATCAGGAATATCACTACAGCTAAAATCATACAGTCAAGGCAACAACCCTGACAATAAAAAGCATGCTCATGCCCATGGACGGCATTTCTTTCCTAATAAAACATCATTAGAGCTAGCATTCCTGAGCGTTACAAGAAACTCAATTCTAAATCAGCTTGAAAAGCTTTTGGCACAAATTCAACAGAGCAGTGAGCAAAAAAGAGAAGATGAGGTTCAGTAACCTTTTGTCTATCTCTCATTCTAGAACCAGCACAGTGCCAGCCAAGTTTCCAAACAGACTATATTAGTGCAGACCATATAGAAACATCAAACGCTGGGCAACATGTTGCCTCTAGACAGGGCTCCAGCCCATGGCAAAACCTGCTGTAAAAACACAGCTGAAGTTCCTGGGGGAGGTCCCCACAACTGCAAAATTTGGCAGTGGTTGCTGAAGCCAGTTGTAGGGCAACTTTATATTAACGGAGTAGCACTTAACTCCTGCAATGTCTCAGAAAATGCATTTCAGTGTCTTGACATATTCGTTCAAAACATTGTAGCTTTAGCTTTTATGATAGATGATAAAATAATCACTTAATTTTTGAGAGGAAAAACAAAGAGAGAAAGAGAGAGAGAGAGAGAGAATGAATGAATGAATGAACGAATGAATGAATTCCCGGTGTCTCTGTGGAAAACCTCCCTCTCGTCCACAAAGACAAAACCCCCATAAAGTTCACATGCAGACAAGAATAACATAGGTAGTGTGTGGACGCCATTCAGAAAAGAAAGACTTTTAATCCTCTATCTGTATAGACTTGAGATGTTTATTTCACATTCTCCGGTTATATCCAGGCTTCTGAAGCAAAAGTTGATAATATAAAGATATGTTTTTGAAATTGAACTCCCAGGCTATATAACGCTTCCTGTAACTAATGAAACTATGGCAATCAAATCAGTCATTGTCAGAAGTCCAGCAACAGAGAGATACAAATTATTTTCATTAGATTCAGATATTTAATGGAATTTTGCCTTCACGCATAAGGATAAAATTAGCAAGCGTACTTACTAATTCATAAAAGAAGCACTTAGCATTAAGTTGCGTATGGCCGTGCCAAAATATGGTAAATCTGATGACCTGACCTATGATTAAAATGATGAGCTACATTCATTTGCACTCAATTTTTTAATGATAAATCTCTCTATTCTTTTGTTACAAAGACAAGAGGTTTGCACTCATGCACTCAGAAATAGAAGCGCATTATCTCATCCAGATGATGAGGCAAACACACAAAAGAAACCTTAGGTTTAAATACTGAGTTACATAAATGGTAATAGTGAAATGTGCCTGACAATTCACACTCATCCAGATTTTCTACCACGGAGCAAATAGGCTTTTCCCAGGTTTCCCCACTCCTCTCAACAGAAAACTAAAGAAAAATTCTTATCAAAGTGGCTGCTCGTCAAACAGGTCAGAGCACAGTCTTTGCTCCTACAAAACTCTTAGGCAATTCCTCGACTATCAAAGAGCCTCCAAATTAAATATCTGTGTAAATAATGGGAGGGACAAAAAAACAGGCAAACTCAAGCAGGGAACAACCAGCCTACCAATAGGGCTAAGGTAAAAACCAGAAAAAGATATGGAATATTTAATATGGATTCTTCCCCCCCCCCGAAGAAAACTTTTCTCAAAAATTCTCACACTGGGTAAAGTAAATCAGAACTTGAAAATTGCATTTAAAGTAGCTTTCAGTACCCTTGTCCTTACTGAAAACTTCTGCATTGCTCAAATCCATTTTCTGCTAACAGGAACTGCCTTTATTTATTTTTTTATTTTTTTGGCTGACACGCACAATGAGATGCAAGGGATTACTGCCTGCAATGTGACGCACAGGCTGCGCCCCTGCAGTTAGCACAGGAATTGCATATCACTGCAAGGTCCTAACTCCCTGGATATGCTAACCAGAAACCCCCACGCTGGCGGGAATTCTGCCTGTGCCAGGGGATAGAGACCAGACCCACCAACACTGTGATGCCGCACAGCGCAACTCGACGAGCGCTGCAGCGCCTAGGAGCTCCCGTGCTCTCCTGCAAACACTTCTCAGCTCTGGCTTGGACTGCAGCTTAATCATTCAAGCCGCCGATGCTCTTTCCAACAGAAAAATCCACTAAAGGTATCCATTACTTCTCAGTCGCAGTGTTTTCTTCTCATATCACTAATTGATTATTTCCAACAGCTTGACAGCAGCCACATTTTTCAGATTGGCACTCAAAACAATCAAAAATATGAGTAATTTCTGATGGTCAGTAAATCCAGCAATAAAACCAACTCCAGTGAAAATCCAGCTGAGAAGTGAATTAACCAGTCCTTAATTCCTAGTGGACACTGTGTTACTCAGCCTTAAGAAGGGTCCTTTAATGGGTGATGCATCTCTTTTAGGAGGGGGAAGAAAAAAAAAAAAAAAAGTATTTAGTTCTGTTATTCAGTCATTGAGATGCTTCTTTGCAATCCCTTTTCTCTTTGTTTCCAAACAGCTTATCCTTATACAAGGACAAGAAATCTGTCATTAAATTAGGTCAAACGTACATTTTTCCACAACAATTTCTGCAATTAATTGCCAATATGGAAATTTCTAGTACCTTCCCAGCTTAGAAGTTTTAGCATATAGTGATGTTTATGGATCAAGGACCAACATTAATAACTACATCCAGGTTGCAATTTAATTTTATATTAATTGCAATACAAAATCAGTTTAATTTTCCTAAAGTTGCCATGAATTTTGCCATCGGCTCTATTATGATTACTACTGCCAAATTTGGGTCCCACTTGCTGTAACATACATCAGGCCTTGATAATCATAATTGATTTTCGTGGTATTTTAAGCTCCAAATCATAAACAACAGCATATAAATGTCATATGTCAAACACTTCCGCTGCATATCTAATACTTTTTAATAGCTCAAAGACTAACCTGGAGTTAGTAGGATCAATAGAGTTGCATTAGTGTAAGTGCAAAGAGAAAGTAGAACCGCTGACTGATGGAGGTAGGAAGACATTATAGTCAAGTTCCCCTCTACTCAAGTAATTTCATAATGGTTCATTACAATCTCGGGTACGCGCTCCCTTGAAGCCTCTACTCCTTGTCAGAAAAGGCATAGAGGGATCCATGGCCTAGTCTAATTTGTCTCCCTCATGCCCCGCGTACTCTAAACGCTCCACGGTGCCAATACAATGGAACAAGAACATGGTAAGGGATTTCAGAACTTCATATGAGCTCATGCTGCAATTACAGGGCAGCTCAGCACAAACGATCCTGCTGCTGGTGTCTGTGCCGCGGTCACGGCTCTGGTAAATCCCGTTATCACCACTAGCTACCACCAGTTTATGTTAGACGCATTTCAATGTCCAAAACGTTTGGACTCAAGTTAGTTTTGAAAGAAAAGTCTAACTGCCATAAAATTCACTTCATTTATGGGATCAAAAGAAGATTCCAATCCTCATCTAACTGGCCAGCACATCAACTCCTGCAAGTTGAGCGCTGGCATGGACAGACAGTTCATTAACAGGAGCTACTGGAGCAGATCTTCACCAGTCACACCGGTAAGACACCCCTCATTAGTTTCATAATTACAGTGCTTGTCCCACACACCACATATCATGTTTTTGAGCTATTATTTTGAGCTTTCATTTTCTGAAAGGCTAATCACATTAAATCATAGAAGCCAGGAGTAGTACTCTTAGACAAATCATAATTCATGTTAGACATTTAAACAGATTTTTTCTTCTAAATGACACAATCTGCAAGGTGCAGTATTGCTGATCTTCAGAAGCTGCTTGTTCTTCACAGATGAGATTTTAATTACACTTGTGACAAATAGGCTGGTAAATGAAATGCCTATCATTTGGTTTGCATGTCTTATTCTAGGCACCATTATTCTCAGTAGTCTTTGCAAGAAGCTGGAATTACTCTTTAAATCAAAATCGCATAGACTTTTCATGATCAATAGATAGACTGTTTGTACATTTTAGAGACAAAAGGCATTTCTGATGAAACTGTCAGGACTTTGTTTCCCGTCAATTCCTTTAACAAGAAGCCACAGAATTTTGCATCAAAGTACTGTACAGCGAAATACGTGCTCATCTATTTTTCCCAGGGAAAAACTCAAAAGAAAATACACCAGACTATGCGGGCAGCACTTCTAATGAGATGCCTTCCGCAGATCCTACAGACATCCAGTTAAAGGTAGAAAATGCCCAGCTACAGCAATCAAAAACCAGCATCTTGCATACTGCCATAGGAAATCACCGAAACAGATGTTCCTCCCAGCACCTGTTGTGCTTGACAGCTTTTCTCTCAGTTACTCAGAAATACTTGGGTTTTGGAATGCAGCTAAGTTCTCCCTCTTGGGTTCTCCCTCTTAGCTCCCTGAGCTAAGTTACTCTGCCTGTAGTAAGATACATGCAGAAATTTGTCCTAACAAGATACCACCACACTGCAGTAACGGAAGAAATAAGCAAATAACGCGGAAGCAGGCTTGGGCATGCTTACTTCTGAACACATATGAGGTTGTTACATGCATAGGGAGCAAATACTACGATACCACAAAGTTTACATAGCGTCTGATGGATACACTTCAATTGCATACAAGTGGTAGAGACAGTTGTGGATCTTTCTGGAATCCACTTTTTTCCTGTTACCTTATCATCAAACCTTTGCCCATTTAAATTGCAACTCTTTTCAGTAGTGCATAAACCTCTTAGAGAAGTGTATTATTTGTGTGTCCTTCTGCATGCTCCTGAAGGGATCTGCAAGACCCTCTCCTACGTACCAGCTCCATATGATGGACATGCCTGTCCATCACATCCTTTCTTTGCAATCCAAAGCAGAATTATGCACCACTCCTTATAAAATGTTTATGTGAATGCTACAATCAAGACATTTGCTGAGTTATATTATCAAGACTCTTGTCTGTACATGCTACTGTATCCAACACAAATTAGTACTAATGGTTACTGTTTATATTTTCAAGCTGCTTTATTTTGTCGTGACAGCATTCAACTGATACTGCAAGCAACAAATGTCCAAGGACTACTGTGAAAGCCTCGGACTTTACAGTTTCATGGGACAGGTTTCTTCTTCTGTGATTCAGTTTGTCATCCATAGAATGGACTTAAAATAGCTTTGTACCCTGTAACAGTGTTGGATGCTGAGCATTTTTGAACGAGTGGAAATGCAGCCCTCTGCAGTAGTGCCAATTCACTGCCAATGCCATCACCAAGGTGGGCTCTTCTCAACTTGCCTTCACCAAGTCCTAGACTGGAATTCTGTGCCACGAACACCACAGATGGGGCAAGGGTTGAGGTGACAAAGGGACCTTCAGTCCAGCTAAGATGATCTTAGTTCCCAGTGACACACATGTTACAAAAACATTACATATAAATACAGCCACTACTTGAGCTCCAGAGATGAGAATCTTAATTGCAAATCGCAGATATATTTCCTTAATCAAAGTAAGAAATGCCCTTTATCCCTTTTCCATTTGCTTCTCCCAAACTTCAACTGTATGCAGTTTTACTAGAAGTTGCAAGTGATTTACACATGTTTTTTATATACCAGTAAAATATTTTAGTTGGCTTTTGTTTCCCTGACTTCCAGTCATAGCTTACGCAAACTCATTCTCCCCAGGCTTTCTCACAAAATTCAGAAGATGAAATATCTTTCCATTCGTTTACAGAACCTACATTGATCTTTTTTTTCTTCTATTTTCCTTTCAAAATACACGGAAAATTCTTTGGGACTCCCTTGCAGTATTTAAGATTTTTGTCCATTTAGAGGAATAATGAAAATGAATTACTGAATCTCTTCCTACTCCGAAATGGTAAAATGTCATCAGCAGTTCTTTTAAGATCACCAGCTGTTGAAAATGGCTTGACTTTCTACATTGCCCTTTAACATTTGTAGGTTGTAACGGGAACTTGGTCCCTTACAACTGCTTAAAACAGGTCATAGTGAAAATAAGACTAGCACTAAAAATTCCCCAGAGAAATTTACACCTCCATGCGGACACACGCACCTGTGTGTGTGTTCATAGGTGTCAATAACCCTGAATACATCAGTCACCCAGGGACTGCAGGAGATACTTTTCTTTTTCTATTAACAACTATCTAAAAGAGTTAAGGATTGTTTAACATCATTTTTAACAAAGCATGTTATGAGGTACAGGACAGGACCTAGTTTGGCACAGTCATCACCTCAGGATGAAGCATTTCAGAACGAAGGAGCTCAAGAAGGACAACGGCAGATGACCACGCTACACATCGGGGCTACTTGCCGCCCGTGCTCCCCAGGTTTATGGGCTTCCTCTACAGATCCTCCTGTCCCTTAGGTCATGCTGAAGATGTGCTTCAGCTTAAGGCTTAAGACCATTATTGCCTTGTCTTCACCAATGTTTGTTTGCTTGTTCAAACTAACTAAAAGTTTGACAATCTCAATATCAATTTCCTGCAAGAAAGGAACACACCTTGTTGCCTAAATGGGTCTCATGAAAGCAAACAACATAAAGACTCCAGCACTCCAGTGATACTTTATCTATCAGTTAACGTCCTTCAGACATCTCACAGAGGAGAAGTAGAAAATTAAAGACCTTCACAAAGTGTCTTGAAAAGAAAAAATTGTTTTGTTCAAATGCTGTGTGTCTTGCTGTAAAAAACAACAGCGTCGTCGTAGTCATAAACCACCTTGTAAAAAACGGTAATAATAACGGTATAATGCAAAGGGAACATGAGCTCATTTTTACTGCATCCTTTCATTAGTGGTAAATAACTAGAAGTATTTGCCTATCCTGAAAGGCGCTAAACACAAAAAGCCCTCTACATTTTAAGGGTACAGGAAACTTCATACTAAATAAACTCGTCCACATGAGGGGTCTCAGTGAACAGAGCAGACTTGCTGATTATTGGAAATATTTTCTGATGTCAATATGTAAATAGCTAATGAGGGGCCACAAAAACGAAGACTGACTCTTTAATGGGATATTTTGGTCCCAGACTTATTAGAACTGATAAAGATAATACTGCAGTCAAGAGCTGCTGGAGGCAAATGCTCCCTCTCCAAAGGGTACAGGTCAAGGGATGCATAAATTACAACTAATAAGCCAGCATCACAGCTCACCTATCTAACACAAACACACCCACCTTTTCTAAAGTTGTGTCTACACATTTCTAAAAGCTTTACATGCAGATGAAGCTTTGCAGCAAGAAAGCACGCGACCTGCAATCCATCTCTCACATATACCAGTTGGAGAGATTTCAGATCCACCTTTTAAATAACCATGTTAACCTATCTACTGCTAGTGACAGTCATCGATGACTTCCAGGAGCAAAAATTAAAAGAAATGTTTTGCACTCATGAAAAATTCAACCAAAACAGCATTTATTAATGAATAGCGAAACCTGAACTTTCCTTTCTAACCGTAGAGAAGTACAAGTAGTAGTCTCTGCTAACTTTATCACCTTCTTTAAATAAATTATAAATACTTTTGTTACAGAAGGCACATAATATGTTCCTCACACTTAAAAGCTGCTCCACCCAAGCGATTTATTTCCAGTGCTTTCACATTTTACCGTCTTCCACACATCACATTCTCGTTTTGAATTACAGTAAACCTTGTTCTACATATACTTAGACCTACTCATTGTTGAATTAACCTGTGTCGCAGGCCTGCTGGGAGTCATTTTGTTTGAACATCTGGCCCAGCAACATGTTTCCTACTGAAATAAATCATCATTTATGAGTTGTGAGTACTAAAAGAGAGCGATGAATATGGGATTGCATACATTTAATGTATTATGGCAAAATGTTATATACAAGTCGTGTTTGGAAACTTTATGGAATACACTGGAAGTGAGATGCTTATCTGGGTTTGTAGCAAGGTTATATGGAGATTCATAATTCAATTTGGCCTGCCTATATTAACAAGTTGACTAATGTTACAGTGCCATCTGTATAAAATGAATATTTAACACCTGTATTTAAAAAGGGGGGTGGGGAGAGTGAGAAAAACAAACAAACAAACAAAAAAAAAAAACGAAGCAAGTCTGGTCAAGGAGCCTTTTGGTGATTTCATTTCACACACTAAACCAAATTCTCCAGCAGTGAAAGGGCAAGTCAATACCTGGCCCTACACAATTTAAGAGGGCTTCAAATCCTGTGTGGGTAACTCTGATCCCAAAGGAGCCCTCAGACATCCCCAAATCAGTGAGGGGCATTAGCGTTTAGCATTAGTTCTCACACCCCTTCCTGAAGTCCTGTTGGAGGCTGGAGACGGGTGCTGTGCAAAACAACCGCTCCAGTTCTACATCAGCTGAACATTCAACGAACACAGGACATGTCTAGAGGGAGATACGAGTACTATACAGTAGTTCTTCCTTGCGGTGTAGTATTAAATCAACCTACGTGTAGGAACCCTCTGGCTCTTATTTACAATACACATATCCAGCAACAGCAACTAATTAACTGGAGTCTCTCAAAGTCTCAAAGCAAACTTAAGGCAAGTGATATTTCCATGCTCAAATTCAAGGAAAATGCAGAGAATCAACCTGAATTTATTCTTCTCTAAAATGCCAGGAATTCTTCAATCAAATTATGAAAGTTCATGATAGAAAGACTCTTTCATCTTTGACATTTTATTGGTTGAAGAGTGACACTTCGGCTTTCATGCAGCCATGACTGGCGCTGGGGATGGCTGTGACTATGCAGCCATCTCAGCTACCAGCAAAAACTTTAGGCCCATAAGCAAGGAAGCATAAATGCATCAACTGACTCATATTCACACAACAAACAGAAACAACGCTGAACAGTAACATGAAAGCTTACCTAACATGGACCTTAAAGGCAGACAGAAGGCAAGTAAACTGCAAGAAACTCCATGGGGGAACAAGTTCTGCAAGGGCTCACACAACCTGGATGTTCCTCTCAACTTTCTGGCATTCCTCAACCGAAAGGAAGCCGCAGCAGCAAGCAAGCTCTCCATCATTTCTATGTCTCTCTGCCAGCACAACTGCACACACTGAACATTTCTTTTTTTTTTTTTTCAGGTGATAAATTTCACCAAAATATATAGACCAAGATTGACTGAATCTCTTCGTACGTTCACGCAAATAGTGGTAGAGAACAAACAGCCTTACTGTTCTACTTCCTACAAGTTGTTCTACTTTCTACAAATGCACGTGTGTGTGTGTTACATAGTTTAATCTCCTAACATTGGTAGAAAAAAAAATGTTTCTATTTGTTGCAGTTATGGAGAAAATCTTGAAAACGTGACCTGAAGTCAAATAACCTAAACATATAAGGCATACAGAACCATCCTGAATTCATTATTTCAAAATAAGAATCTTCTGTGGACCAAGCCAAACTCATGATTTTCATGTGCCAGACTCATACCTTTTTTATAACCTCATACTTGCTGTAACTGCCTCAGAGGGCGTGGAATGAATGCTTAACAAGGGTATGCATCATGCACTATAGATCCATATTATTGACTGCATAATAAAAGTCAATTAGAATATCAGTGAATGCACTCAGAGCCAACACATTTCAGCTCCTTGCTTTAGGAAATTGTCAGTGTGCCAAGATGGTTGCTACCACGAAGTTAGAGAGAGAAACCTGGGATAACCCATTCTGAATATCATACAACATAATCAACTTTTGATTGAGGAAATACAGGTAGTAATTGGAACATAGGTAGCGCATATACCACAACTGCATATATATATATATATATATATAGTCCAAAGACTATTTATCATGTGATTTCAGAATTTAAGGCCACGTTAGAGCTTTATTCCATCCCCATCCTTTCTGAGCTCCTGATCCAACACTTTGTCCCCACTCTCCTGGCATCAGCACTAGGCACATGCACACATGCAAGGAGCTGGATCAGCTTATCTATCTATCATGAGAGGTTAATTTTCAGCTAGGGCTCGGAGTTGATCCAAATCACCACACACTCACATGGTATTGCTGATGCTGACACAGAAAAGGTAGAGGGAACATACCGTAGTGGAACAAAATAGGGAGACAAGCATCACGCACTTCAGCAGAAGCGCAGACTGAAATCTGCTTACACTCATCATAGAAAAACACTCTGCAGGTCCTCTCTAACGTTAGAAGAGCCCTACCTGCTCACCAGAAAAATTATACTGTACCCATTTTGAGGTTTTCATGGAATATAGTTTTTAACTCCAATTCAGAAATGGCTTTGAATTAGCCTGAAGCAATATCATTTGCAACCTTTTCCATCCACTGCATGCATTTCATGTGGGAACATTCCTACATAACACATCAGCTGACCCGAGTTAAGAGATTACTGCATCCATCTCTTCTACAGCAGCTCATTGCCCTTCCTACCTACTTCACCCTTCAAGAAGGATGAGCTTGAGAAGTCTGGAATTTTAACCTGCCTCTAGAACCTTAGAAAATTAAAGTGCTTAAGCAGATCCTTTTTAAAGAGCAGATACAGACTTAAAGAAAGATCTAGAAGTGTGGAAAATTTGAATCTGCATCCACCACAACATTTTTAACCCTCATCAAGGCCCCACCTTTCAAATGACTCTCTTAGACTAAGGATTTTTTTTTTTTTTTTTTTTTTTTTTAAAAAAAACCCACACTTACAAGCACTCAGCTAATACTACTACTACATTTGGCCTCTTAGTGATATATGTGTAATCCAAGTTCATTATCTAGGCTCTCTAGTCTCCATAGTCATTGAGGGTCTCTACAGTTATTAGGAAGACAAAGAAACTTCTCCAGGTTATCCATACCATATGTGTTCGACTCCTATTGCTAACTTGCTTTTGGAAATACATGCCTCAATTGACTAAAGAGGGAGCCTACAGGACTAGCTTAGATTAACAACCTAACTAAACAAAAGTGAGATAAATTCCATCCTTCGCATCTGAACAGATTCATTACGTTCCAAACATCCATATACTGAAAAGGAACCAATAAAGCAGCTCAAAGAAAAACAGAAATAAAATACATTACACCAGAGTCAAGTTTCAAGTTTAGACTATGCTAAATGTGAAAGTTTGGGCAAGCTCTGTTCCCCCTTTTCAAATAACTCCTTTGTCTTTAGACAAATCAATTGTGCTTTCAAGGTGTTGAATGATTCCATTTTGTGAAATACATTTTAGTTAACTAGAAGGTTGTATTCTTCTTCAAGAAGCAACATAACTCATGATGAAATATGAGATTAATACTTTGTGAGAAAGCCTTTGGGTGAAAAGTAGAATGGATTTTGGAACAGACACTCTTTCCATTGTTTAAACATTACTAAAAGAGTCAGATTTGAGCTGCAAGAGTGCAAAGTTGCATAGAGCTTTTATTATTTCCCTTTCTCTAACTTAGAAACAATGAAACAAGGAAACGCGTGAGGTTCCTCATCAGAGACTGAGTTACAATTCTCCGAATACCACCCCACCTGCAGAGCACCAGCACGTTACACAAACTATCTATCAGAGATAGGCAAGCTTTTAGAGAGTTTAAATACTGTACAAGATCTCCAGGAGATCTGGAAACTCGTATAGTTATTACAATGAAAATCCTGTATTAGGGAATATCAAGGGGTTTGCAACTTCATCTTTCTGTATAAATAAACTGCACATTCAGGTAAGTGAATAAACAAATATATTTTCCTTGTAAACGCATGTAGCTGAAAAAGCCTCTAAACTTGTGTTGTATGGAAAAACATTTAATATTGCCAAGCTATTAAGTGCTAACCTCAAAGTGACAGGCATTAATAAGTGCCAGCTCACTGAGAATTGACCAGTCCACTTAACACTTAGAAAGATGCCAGCGACAAACATTGGAAGGTAATTCCTGGAGACAGGATGAAGCTGGTGAGCAAAAGGAACACGCACTTTTACAGAGGCTATAGCAATAAGCATTATGGCTACTGTGACACCACAAAAAAATGCATAGAGAGCCTGATTCCCATCTGCACTACAGGGCCTTCTTGTCTGCTGGTGCAGAACTGACAGAATTGCTCTGAACAGCTTCCTTCCCCACTCTAGGCACAAAGAATGACTTGAGGACGCATTATGGATTCAGTGCTTTCTACGGAGCTTTTTTTTTTTTTTTTTTTCTTCTTCTAATAGACCACAGAAGGCCCTAAAGAACATGCAAGTTTGATGAGATTTGCTACAAGGAACACAGGCCTCCGGATGGCTCCACTGATGTTGGGGCTAAATGCTAATAACTTGGTGTCAATTGTCTCTTCTTACCAGACATGACAGATATCCTGTACATATGCTATACCATAGTTTACCCACTCCCCTAAAGGGCACAGTAGTACAGACAACACTAGCATACCTATAGATATGTGCATATGTCTACTGTCTGCTCTAAAATAGGTAAACACTCAACCAGCGTTTACTGGCATCTCTCCTTTGACTCAGCTACAACGAATTACACCAGCTGAGGGACCTAAGCCAAGACCTCGCTGGCTCTGCACCAAAGCTGCCTCCTGCCCAGAGCCCTGGAACTGCCACAGAGTATCTGGCACTTGCCAACTTTTTTGGTTTTGACTACTTTTCCCGCCCTCCCTACTTTGGGACAAATTATGAACTTGTAGATTTCAGGCAACAACTGAAGAGGAAACAGTAACCTATCTTTCATTTATTTCACATCATCATTGTTGCTCAGATCTTACCTTTCTGTTAATACCATCATATTCCTGCAGAGCCTCTCCATTTCCCCCCTACAGAACAACATCACATTTTGACAGGCCATGCTCTAAAGAAAGGGACCGAGTTCTTACAGGTCTGGTCACTCCCTATTTCAAGCATATCTTATAACTTACTATGCTGTGTCCACATCTTCTCAGAACTAAAGCAACATGATCAAAAAAGAAGAAATAGAAAAGGCCAGACAAACAATGAGATTCTTCTATTTTGAATTTTTCACATTCTTTTCATCTTTTCAATCTTTCATTGCTGGGTAAAACTCAAGACCACATGCACTGTGAGAGCTGGTCTTAGATCCATTTAAATTAATAGTAATATGACAAAGTTAAAGAACTACAGAAAATATTGTAAAAACTCCCTATGTTATTAACACTGGAAAATTTGTGTATTAGAAATACTCCTATAGGAACAACTCTATAGTGAAAGGTAGCTAGCAGGTAAAACTGCAAACATGCAAGTTACAGATCAGAAGTACTTGAAAAAAGACTTATTTATGCACTTACTGGAACAGTGAAGTTTAAATCTTATGTTCAATGTCACTAGAGCAGATTTTATTATTCATTCTCCTCCAGTTTTCTTAGTTCTCTTTTCTTATCATATAATAGTGATTTATGTGGATTATTTTTTATCTTAAGCACAAAGAGTTCCAAAATGACACACCAGCCTAGATGCAGGGGCTAAAGAATTATCTTTATAAACTTCATAAAGATGAAATCTTGGCCAGTATTTTTTTCCAGTTGCATCTGGCTACAAGAATTAGACATTCTCAAGACTGCAGAGAAAACTGATTCCAAGTCTCTGGCAAAAAATTGCTTTTGTTATTATTCAACATTAGAATATCAGCAGTTCTATTATTTACATGACACTGAATCATAACCAAGTCATTTTTTTTTCACATCTTTGTAACATGCATCATGTTTTAATATTACTTTTATACTACTTTCCTTGTACCAGATTGCATGTTGACAAAACAACCCATTTGACCATAACAAAATCATTTATGCCATGTGCAAAAAGCTCATAAGCATATCTTTGCAAATGAGATAAGCATGAGTAAACTCTTAAAACTATTCCGTGAGATAGATCATTAATCATTGCCTGTGAACATACATTAAAAAAGTTAATTTAACTGACGCACTACAGAACATAACAGCAAAGATATTCGTAAGAAATTGCTACCGGTATATTATTAAGTATCAAATTAAAAACATTGAGATACTTCAGCAAACACATTCTAAGAACATATTACTTCACTCAAAAACTTCTAAGGTGCATAATTCACTGTGATGCAGGATGTTCCAAAAAATTAACGAAGTGTCTTAAAAGTATACTGCAGATGTTCCTTGGGTTAGACTTGCTGAGAAGTAACAGATCAAACAAAATGCAGTAGTTTTAAGTCCTAAACAACAGCTAGGCAGTGTAGTCAGAAGTAAAATTTGTTAACATACATGAACTATGCAGAAGGTGACACTTACGTAGAAATCTCTTACCTGCCTTGGCTGAATCACTCTTGATAAGGCTTGTTCTGAGAAAGATGCAAGTCCTTACATATAAATCAGAAGCAAAGGTGTGCTTGGCACACCCGGCTTTCAGCAAAGCTCAGGTGCGATACGTGTAAGTAATAAATTGGCTTCTCCAAGCAGCTCAGACCATACTAATTGGAAACAGTTAGAGTCTCTGCTCGCAAGGCTGCTGATGCTGCTCCTTCTGCTTTGTGCCTTTGCAGAGAGCTAATGCACGGAAAAGCCAGAGAGCAAATCCTCGCCTGTCTCCCTCGTTACCTTCCTCTCCTCCTCCTTACCGGAGGGGCAGAGCTGGGCTCTGGCTGCAGCGGGGGGCTCCAGGCAGGCTCGGAGCCTCCGCCGGTGCCGAGGTGCCCGGACGCGCGGCGAGTGGAGACCGAGCCCCGCCAGGGCACCGGCCGCCGGGGACAAGAGACGAGGACATGCGCGCTGCTCCCGAGCGCGCGGGCGAGCCCACCGCGCCGCCGGCCCGCTCCCGCGCCCTCCGCAGCGCGCGCTCCGCTGCGGACGGCTCCTCCTCGGCACGGGCAACTTCAGCGCTGCACCCTGCAAGCAACCGGCACCCTGCCGCTCTGCAGGCTTTCTGAATCCTAAGGAGCACTTTACTTCTAGCTTCTCCTCCTGGTTAAGGAGCAGCCATATCAACCGCCACTTTTCAATACAATTCACAAACTACTGTAAAAGCTTTGCTGTCAGGTTAGTTTGGGGCTCCTACTCAAGTTAGGCCTAGCAGGTGCTTGCACTGACGAGTTTTGCATACCCATAACAGCAGCCCTCCCTGTTTCCCCCCCGCCCCCGATGCTTCCAAATCAAAACTTGGTTTCTTCCTTATTAAAAAATTACTAGCAAGGATGCCAGTGGAACAAGACAGTGAAGCTGACTGCAAACACCAAGTAAAACTACCTATTCAGCAAGCAGGAGATAAAAGATGTAAAAATGATTCAGCAGCCCCCCGGCGTGCGTAGCAAGGCATCCCGCAGCAAATTCACAGGCAGGGCACTTGCAGTGACTTTCTGTAGATAAACATAACTTTCCACACTCCTTTCTGTGAATATTGAATACTAGAAGGTTAAATGGGCTTAAAGCCAAGTTATTTCAAACAATTGAAATCTTTAATTTTGTATTTTGCAGATTTGCATACAAATACATAAACTCAGTTGCATGCATACGTACGTATGAGTGCTTAATGTGACACCGTATCATCTTCATCCTCTATACCTCTGCACACAGGAAACCTCTCAGGTAAATAAAAAAAAAAAAAAAACCAACTTTTTTTTCCCCTTAATATGGTCTGAACTACTTGGGAAAAACCTCAGTCCCCCAAGCAATAGGAAGCTCTTCACAAAAGATTACCCCACTGATGGCTGTGAAATTGATAGATCTCAAAGCTCTCAAGAGCCAAAGCTCTTGGAATACAGGGAGAAAGGAGACTTGAGATAAGAGAAGGCAGGGTAAAAAAATACCTAAATGTGCCTCTACTACCCTGCAGAAGCCACGTTAGATGCCTTAGTACTTAGAGACATTCAATTCATGCATACACATACATACATATATATATATATATAATATATAAAACTACTCAGCAAAATGGCTAGGGAGGATCAGATTTTTCTAGCACCACTGGCTAAGAAATGAAGCCACTTCTGTTTGCACATGTATTTCTTATAACATGCCCTGTCTATCTTTTGTTGTAAATGAAAGCAAACCTGCTTTATTGGTTCACATGCTGGATAGTCTGAGGTCTACATTTGAATAAAAGAGAAATGGTTGTGAAATTTGAACACATTTGCCCCCCCCCTTTTTTTTTTTTTTTTTTAATGGTTTGAGTAGATAACAAGCAAAAACAAACTAGCAAGGGTTAAACCCTGAAAATGCAGTTTGGCCCAGGCTGGTCCAACTGCCAATCACATGGCAATTGCATCAGTCAGCTTGAGCTGTTAGGCAGCTCCGTGGCAGCCTGTGCTGCTCTGCCAGGTCCAGGTAGAGAGCAGAGAACACCAGGGGACAAGACACATTTGAAAATGGTCATTTAGCCATTCCCTGGAAAACTCCCTTCCCAAGTTGTTACTTCTGCTAATAGGCAATATCAAATTAAACTGTTGTTCCTTAGGAATTACAGGAAATGCCAAACACTCCCCGGTCCAGGTGGTGTCTGACTGAAAGCCTGAGCGGTTTGGGAAGGCTGGAGCACCGACATTCTTTGCCTGCTCTTCCCAGGAAGCTACCAAGGCGAAGGCCGGAGCAGAGCTCCCTTGCTGTCCACCACTGCGCAGTGCGGACCTGCTATGGTGCAGTATAGTAGCCCATCTCACACAGGAGATGAACTCCACAGGCAAAAGAGAATTTTCACTCTAACCTCTCTTTGTGAGCCAAAGGCTGCACACTGTGCTCGGTGTTTGCACGAGACACAGGGTGCTCCTGGGTCCCAGTGCCTATCGCAGGAGCAGAGCGCTCTGCACCTCACAGGTCATAAAACGTGATTCATCCTCTGGGTCATACAGTCAACATTGCAGGGATATGCCACATTTCCTAGGAAAATATCATTTGCATATTGAAGACTATATGTGTCCAGTACTAGACAGCATGAAGGCCTCGTTCGTGAACATTCAGAGTCAAGGAATTACTTCCACAAAGTTTTCATGCAAAGAAACCATCTCAAATATTTTAAATACTTTACTGCGGAATACCTCTGTTAGTGACTGGTAAACACTCTTCTCATCATCCATTTAATATTCACTGCATAATTAAGAAGTCCTTTTATGGCACTAAATAATCCAATCAAGGAATAGAAAAAGCAAAACAAAACAGAAGAACTATTCAAGTTCAGTTGTCAATGTCAGATTAAAAAAAACTTAATACTCAGAAACAAATCAACTTTCCTAAAACTAAAATATTAACAAAACAAGAAACTAAAAACTGGCCAAAAGGATTTTCTAATGAGGTTAGCTATGTCAGGAATCTTATGAGCTTGGGCATATCATCGCTTGTTCCTGTGAAAACACTAGCAGTTCATCCAAAATACTGTACCCTGTTGTCTAATATACTCAACTATGTACTGTGATTGTAACTAAAAAAGAAAATATTGAAATCTAGATTTAATTGATCCTTGTCCATTGCAAGCAGGAAAACTACATATATCTGAAAAATACACATGCAATTAATGCCACCTATTCAATTCAGATTTTAATTAAAACCTGTTTTATTGAATCAACCTAACAGATTTCTTATACACATGACACCACATTGAGAAATCCTTCGGACCGAAAATTGCAGAGCTTAAGTTTTTAGCAAAGGGCCATGAGATACAATTTTCATAGGCAAGGCATCACTTGACTCTGAAACACTCTATCAGAATTAAAATTCTTAAAAATTATTTGTAAGGTAAGGAAAAGATGACCTCAAAAAATTCTTTATAGGCATTATGGCAAAAGTAGCACTGAATTTAGCAACTACTTGGAATTAATCAACCAAAATTACTGGGTAAATTAAAGTCAACTTTTTTGTGTTTGTATGTGTGTTTTGTTTTTTTTCTTTCAGCTCTAATACAGAATAGGTCACATCACCCAGAAATTCCAACATAAATTCAGCCTGGAGCTGACAGTGAGCATTAGAAATTACATCGCAGATGGCTAGTGATTAGCTCAGTCAAAAGTAATTGAAATAAGTTACACAAAAATGGCCAACCTGGCAACCTTCATGAATAAGTGTGGTAAAAAATATTACCTATATCACTGACATACATTTTCCGGTAACAAGGAAACTAAATGAAACTTTTCACCTTTTTAGGTTTACTCATGATGGGCAGGTACAACTGGGACTGCCTCCCAACTGCCATGCTGCATCTAAGCAGATGCTCTCACATGGAAGGATGATACATTATGATATATCATATATTAATTTTCTCTTTGCACAACTCCCTCCCTTTTTCCTTTTTGGTTCACTTGCAGATGTTTTACATCTATACAACATGTAGATGTTTCTTTTCATAAGCATAAAGGTTATTCTTCAACAAAAACGAAAATATAATCAGGACAAAAACTGTTGTCAGATTTTATACGCATAGGATTAGAAAGGGATATCTGAAACATAGTTGGATGGCAGAGTATTAAACTGTCAGTTTAGGAATGACTGCTTGTCTAAGCACAAAAGGAGAAAATTCTAGCCAAAGCCTGCATACTTGCCCATCCTAAAATGCTCAGTGACTTAAGAGGGTATTTGGACAGATGAAGAACAAAGAATAAGTCCTTTCTTTTGTACCTTTACTGATCCATACAAACAAGTGCATGGGGCCTTTCAAACAGTGCTTTACAACTCCATATTTTTCTCTTTATAGCACAGTAATTTTCTCATAAACTGAGGGATATTAAGCTACAAACCTCATGTATTTCAATAGACACCAGCATAACAACTATCTAAATTGTACTTGGTATACTTCACATATTAGAGTACTCCATTTGAATGATAGCTTAAAAATCACTAGGGATGTAAATTTTAAAGTTTTGTCTAGAGAAAGTTGAGAGCAATACACTCAGTATAAGCTTCTAGTTTTTTAGCACATAGGAAGGTAAATACATTAAGCCTCACAAATGTTTCTTAGCCAAAAAAGAAATTTGTCATTTGCTTTTGTGATGTTCCCTTTTAATAACGAACAATGCATATGATAGAGAAGAGAATACGTCAAGAGAGAAACACCAGGCAAGTAGATTTTACAATTACATAGCTTGTCAAATATCTTAGTAATAACTTGGTTATTCCTAGAGTGTAAAAGACCCAGAAAATCAAGAACAATTCTGCCTTTGAGCTTTTGGGATCCTACACACGCATGAAATGCTAAGTGTGCTCATTATGCATCATTATTTTATTACTATCTAAATCATCTGTGTATTAACTTAGATCACCGTGCACCCAAGGGAGTGCTCTAGCTTTCTAGGACTTTCTTCACTTCATACTAGAAATAAAACACTGAAGAAAATTTAAGAGCTCTATTCTAAACTATCTGCAAAGGGAAGGAGAATAAAGAACTTAGAATCAACAGTATTCAGTCTGAAAATAGAAATAAAACTTGTGATCTTATTTGTAAAGCATATATGGAGATGAATCGTTAAATCTGGATTTCAAGTAACTCTGGAGCATCTAAATTTAAGGACAATTCAGAACCAGAAGTGTACATATTGCAACAGCAACAAAACCAGCAGGATGAAAATCACTAAGTGCCAGCTATTGAAATAACATACATGAAATCCTAAAGCAAATGAAAATGAAGACAAAATACAGTGTGACTTCATGAAACTAGATATCCACGCTCTCTAGGAAGCTTGTATAGACTGAAAGAGAAGTAAGCATTTGAGAAGAGTAACGTGACCTCACGTAAGGTGATACTGCCCATCTTTCCAACGTTTAGCAGGTATCCTATATTATTTCTAATATGCCCTAGAAAAAATCTAAGCAAAAAATTGGGAGGAAAGGCATCAATAGTGACATCTGTCCTTCTGTGGAATCCTGCAGAGGTCCAAGATGGCTCAGAAAGGATTAATTTAAACCTCCATGCACCAGCAGTAGTTAATTTGCCCATTAAACTTCAGAGTTACCCACTTGTGAATAGCTCTGCTCTTTAGGTGATGCAATAAATCAAACCATGCCACATTAATGGAAAGCTAATGATAGCAGGTTCACCTAATTTTTCCACATGGCTTTCACTGCTACTTGTGCACAATCACCCTGTCAGCTCTAGCCATTACTGAGGAGATGATTCCAGTCACTAGACAGGTCCATCCCTAGTACCAACCTTTGATGACTTCTCACTACCTTCTATACAGCTACCAAATTTGATCAGCAGCAGAATTTACTGATCAAAGCAACCTTCCCTGGGTCTCTAGCAAAAAAAATGTCTTCTCCAGGCAAACTAGCAAATATTTTTTTTCAAAACATTTCAGTGTCTTAAGCTAAATTTAAATAAACTTTCGAAACAGAAGCACTTGATTGTTTCTATGGACAGCTTAGATGGCTGCTGGGTTTTCTAGTATATCTGTTGGTTTATTTTTTTTTTTTTTCCTCCCTGAAACTTACTGAACATCAGGCTTCAATAGCTTTTAGATCATCATCTGCTTTTTTGCTTTATATTTATTTATTCACCTATTTTCCATGGGTGAATAATCCCTAATTGTATTTTAAGTCACACAGTTTTACCGTCTACTTTTGCATGTTTTCTCTAATAGGCTGCTGATTCAATACAGTTTTCAGCGGATGGGTTACTAAACAGACTATAAGTCATGTCTGAAGGATTCTGTTTCATGGTGCTGTCTCTCATGCCATATAATTATTAACAAATTGTTAAATTTGGTTCTATATTAACAATACATCAAATTAATCCAAAAGGATTTGCACATATGCATTCACTCTAAAGCAGACATGTATCTCACCTTTCTTTTTCTGTTTTTACCTTATCACCATATTATCTCAGTACATCCTAAATATTCAAAAGTAGAAATTGCACATTTTTATATATAAAATATTTCTCATGGAAATAAGGTTGCTGAAGAAAATAGTTTCTATGATTTCTGAAGGGTTGTTTTAGGGCTTATAGACAGATACAGAGAAGTCCTCCGACTCTGGGATCTTGAATCCCTTGCACTCTTCCCTTCTCTCTCACTGTTCCATGGGAGCCTGGGAGGGAGGTCACAGTCACACAGCAAAACGCCATCTGGGCACACAGAGTTGCAGCTAGTTTCTCCTTTCAGTAAGAAGCCAAAATACTGCCCAACTGGAGCTCTCCCATACTTGTCCTCCTATCACATAGAAGTCCCAGACTGAAGCTAAAAAAGCTTTACACTTCATTTTATAGTTAATTTGAACGTCAAGGCAATCTGTTTCTTTATTAGAGTGTTATAAGAACTACTTCTTTACCCTCCTCATCTGGAATCTCGGAGTGTTAGACTTCAATATTCTTTAGAAGTGACAGGCTCAATTAAAATTGTGGTCCTTCTTATCCTTTAACTCCCACTACCGTTCTCTTAATTAAAATTCCAGCTCATGAGCATCTAAAGTAGGATAGATGGATGTCTAGTTTATAGATACATCCTCATGCTCCATTACACATTGATTTGTTTATTGAACAACACAGATTCAGGAAAACTACAGAACAGCAAACCAGAGACCTTTCGAAAAGAATTCTATGAACATGCCCTTTGGTCTTTTCCCTGATAAAAAGTTTGGGATTTATTCTTCTTGGCTAAAGGAGATTTGATAAAGCATTCGAACTTGAGCAAAGGACCTGAACATGCCCTGGAAAGGCGAACAAAAAAAAGGGGAATATTCTTTTTTCTCCCTACAGAGATCCCTCTTGCATAAAGAGAGGCCATTAGGAGCCAAGGAACATGAGTCTCCTAAAGGAGCCTTTTCCTTACAAGGTGCTTCTCCTTCCTCCTCACACTGAACAGGAGAGCAGCAGCTATATCTAGGCACATCCACTCAAAGACTGCAGAAGGACTTGGCTCCCAACAGGAATAAGAAGATGAAAACTTTGTTCTTTTCTTCCATTGCAAATGAAATATTTTGGAGCAGATTATGGTGGGTGTATGGTAATGCATTCATCTAATGGAAGAACACAGCAGCAGGAGAGCTAAACGTCTGCACTTCTGTCAGCTTTCCTGAAATCTACTGTATATCGCCAAAACCATTGCCATATTGGATGACTGCAGAGAAAGCCCCTGAGAACCCGGGGCATAACACAGCCAGGAACTGCACAGGCCTGAGGTGCAGAGACAGGGGTGTGGGTGGAAAAAAACCTGACAAAACTTCCCTTGTACAGATGGTTCTGAAAACATTGACATGGATTGAAATAAAAGGCTGTGCCAGCACAGTTTGAACAGCGTGACATCTTTGTCATTGGTGTTTAATCTTACTTTGTTTCCTTGTTTTACTTTGAGGTGAGATGGTCTGATGGCATCAGTGTGCAGTCCACAGCACCCTGGCTGGTTTTATCTCAGAATGGCAGAGGTGGCAGGATGCGGGGAAGACGACCTGAAGAGTCTATTTCCTCGCTCTCTGTTCCTTTCATTCTTAGACTTCTTTGAGCCATCCTCTCAGCAAATGTAGCTCTGGCCTTTATTCAGGGAAGGCTGAATAACAGCAGAAGCAATAATTGATTCTACTGAGTATTTCCTAGTCAGATGAGAGAAAGTGTCAAGAGGCAAGGCCGACTCGAGCCCTCACTCAGCTCCATCAAAAACATTAAAAATAGTTAGTCTTCTGCAAGCTCCATGAGCAAAACCTCCAAGAGCTGGGATAAAGCAGTATATTACTAGCATTCTGGCCATGATCTCTCTCACACATACATATGCTTTATCACCCCCTTCACTAAGGCCTTACTTTCTGCTATTTATAATTCAAACAGCTCAAGTTAACTAAACATTTTCATTTCAGGAACCTCTCTCTCATAGGATTCAACAGAAAAAAATCAGAGAAACTACATTCCTGGTAATTTAGGGATTCAATTAGTATTTAATTCCTAATTAAATGAATTCAGAAATTGATTTTTAAAATAATTGCAAAGGAGACAACAAAAATACACAGTTTTGTTAAACTTCCTTCTTCCAAAACATTTGTGGCTCAGTAATACAAAATATTTTTGTATGACTTTATAAAGCAAATAAATAATACTTTTATAAAAGCAAATAAAATCTTATACGCTTGCTTGGTAGAAGTGTACTAATGCTAACCTTCCTAAAGTTTCCCCTCATAATGGATTGGAACTGTATTGTATTAAGGGAACGGTGCCTACATTTTAAGTCGTGGTCATCTTTAGACTGGTACTAAGCCCTGTAATGGACATAAGCCTTCTTTTCCCATACTTTTAGTGACCAGTTAGCAATTGCAGAAAAATATGACTAAGAGAGAAACCCATCTCAAATGCAAACAAGACCTAAGTTTGATCTAGGTTTCAAGGTCAAATTCACCAGCAGTAGGATTCAATGGAAAACTGGGATTGACAGCTAAGTAGAAAGAAAAATTAAGCCTATAAATAAGACAGAAAGGCTCGAAATAGTTGTGCAAGGAGATGACAGCCTGCATCCAGGGATGGTGAAGGTAGTGAGCAGCTTGCTCAACAGACTGCAGCTAGAAGTGAGGCAGGAAGGTAGAGCTTTTGCAGGCAAGGAGAAAGGAGTGTGAGCAGACTGAGCATTTATAAGGTAGGTAATAATAATAATAATAAAGATAGAAAGAAAGAATCAGAGGTGAATAAGCAGCCATCAACCTAACTGGGACTGATGGAAACTGAACAAAATAGCAAAACTAGACTGAAATTCCACTAACTTTGGAATTTGCAAAGATAAAAAATATTGCAGAAAATAAAGACAAATAAAATGTGAACCCATGGTAGTATCTAGCTGAGCTTGAAAAAAATGGGAACAAGGACGAGGAGTGAGGAAGAAAGCCGGTTTAAAAAAATCTGGAAGCTGGAGCTCTTGAGCTAAGAAGCCTGAGGAGTTAAGAGGAGTTAAGAAAGAGGAATGAATGCCTAAAAGACACTAGTATGTAATAGGAAGTCATTGTTACAGTCACGGATGGAAACAAAACCAATGGGATACAAACTAATAGATGAAATGAAAAAATGTAGGTGAAGGATAACAGACAAACTTTGGGGACCAGAAGAGAAAGCAGCAGGCCTGCAACAGATCTGACGGTTGCTGTTCAGAAGTACCTGTAAAACCCACTGCCATAATTTTTCAGTACTTTGTAGTTCCAATCCAAAGCAAGCATGACAAAATTGGCTTGTCGTGCACATTATATTCTTCCAAGTCTTCTTGGCTTACTGAGTGTGCAGGACCAACCTGCTTGGGGGTTTAGTCAGGAAGGCTGTCAGAAAATAAAACTGATTTATTAGCTCAGATAAAAACTGCAATCTGCTTTCTTGTCTCAACATGGAGAATGGTTTATGAGTGTGGAAAAACAAAAAAGTTTAAAAACATCAAATACAGATGATATTTCTGCCAGTATTATGTCCCAGTTTTCCGAGCTAGAGCTCACTTCTGCATCATTGTTTTTAATACCCTTTGCTGGGTCCAGGATTTTCTCTAATGGCTTATTGCTCTTTTTGTACTTCAGATATTCTGAAAATCCCAAGTCTCACACTTGAATTAGGCATGGCATGTAAAATGCAGTATTTTCATTTAAATTTGTGGTATGAGAGTTTCAGTGGTTGCCCATTGGCTTATCTGTTATGATAAGCAATGAATAATCATTCAGTATTTGCATTCATTTACAGATCTCTTTTTGTGTGTGCGCGCACCAGTTTCAGTCCTTTCTTTTCCAAGTTCTACACCATTTAACTTATTCATATGACAAATTCATTCCAATCTTATTGCCATCTCATTGCTCTTCTCCATTTTCTTTTCAGGTCTGTAATATCCCTGCCAAAGGTGGACAGAGATGACAACTCTAAAATGGCATTTGTCTTTTGTAGTTGTTGCTAAAATATGGCAGATACCTTCGCTTGATCACTCAAGATGTCTCTCCAGGTACATAGTTTAGAGAAAAGCACGGAATTTCTGAAATTCATACAAGCAGCGATTCAGTCTTAAAACACTGAAATTCACCTGCCATTTTTTTGCTCAGCGACTCTCAGCAACAGGCATTACCTATGCTTCTTTAGAACTGATGCTACTGAGTATTATTTTCACCATTTATCACACTGCTATTCTTTTCCTGAATATGTAAAACTGATTTTTATTGGACTCCATCTGAAACCTTCCCCATTTTTTCTTAGCCATTTTTTTCTAATTTCTAATCAGATATCACTTTGTGGGAGGAGCATCTCTTTTGACATTAAAGCTTTATTTTAAAAGACTCAGTAAGGGATCTAATCAAAGGCTTTGGAGATATCAAAAATTAGTACAGCAACCAAATCATTTCTAACCTGCCTGTTGGCTTCAAAAACTGCTAATGGATAAGGCATTATTTCAGTCCATACCTTTTTTTTTTTTTTTTTTTTTTTTTTAAATCCTATACTCCAACTCCTAGTTTTTTCCTCACCCCCTTAAGAAGGCTTGCTTATTGATTACTCCCAGGCCCTGTTTTATTTTTTGCAAAATCTGCAACAAAGCTGAAGACTGCAGCTTAAAAAGAATGGTCTCATGCCCAAGAAAAATGGACATTAGCCTGAAAAACTGAGATCTTTGCTTTCCTGACAGTTTGTATGCAATCTGGGTGGAAGTTGATTTGTTAAGACTGTTCAGAGATTGCACAAATAATAACCTGGAGGGTTTCCTCCCCAAGGGGGGAAGAGTTTCAGTGCTCAGATTCTGATCTTTGTGCAGAGTCTGGTACCCATAGGTGCACTTAAGATGAAGGGAGCCACTTTTTAAATGTATATATTGCTATGGAATGCTAAATATTCTGGGCATAAAAAAAAGACTGAAAAAGGGCAGCCAGTCAGTTCTTCCCTTAATGTCTCTGCGCTTCCACTCCCAACCAAAATGACAGACAATAACTGCGCTCAACTCAAAGACATTTTGTGAAACTGAGTTCATTAATGCTTCTGAGGCACGCAGATACTTTAGCGCTGAGTATGTTAAGTACCAGCCCATAAGGAAATTAATAACTCTGACTTTCAAACTGCATTTGAACAGTGCACAATAAACATGGCACGAGATACAAATTGAATAGCCAGGAGAAGAAACATGGAAAAAGCCTTTGGCTTCCATTCCGCGCTCTAAATGAAATGGGAGTTTTAAAACAAACTACATGTTACCATGCAAAGTAAAAGCTCCCAATTAACTACCAATCCTAGTTCAGACACTAAAGAATTCTTGAGGGATTGAGTAAAAGACAGCAAAGATGCCCCCTGCACATAATTTTGGGTACACATATGTAAACACTGTGCCCATTTAACACACAATGTGCACATGCTCTCCCATAATTGCAACATTCTGTTTACAACTGCAGATAGATATTAATTTAATCTTATTCAAGTTATCCTTAGACAAATACTGGCGTCCAACTCACTGATCAGATCCAAATTTTACTGGATTTCAGTTGTCCTTTTGTTTCTAAAAGCTGCAATGTGCTGCCCATTCTGCATGAGTTTTCTCTCCAATTTCCCAAGAACATAGAGACAAACACACTGGAGAATCTGACACTATGATGACACTATTGACGCTATTCTTTTTCTTTGCTTTACTATCCAGGTAATATTCATTAGTTAATTATTATACCCACAACTCTTGTACAGGTGGACACATTCACCTCTGGCATAACCACGACATAACGGAGAAGGCACAACAAAATGCCTACATCATTTTTGCCTGCAGTGCTAAGACAAGAGCTCATTTTTGCTTTTTCCAAGCCTTTTACTAAGGACTCATCAGCACACACACTACCTTGGCTCCTGTGCTCTTTCAGCAGGTGCTTCCTTTCATAACCTGACTAGATTTGCTGGCTGGTGAGCACTCACACTAAATTAGCGCTATGACTTAATCCTCTATGGCACTGAAATAGAAACCCTGTATTGAACACAAGTTTCTAGCCAATGTGAGCATGTAGTTTTTCTTGAAGCACAGGTAAGAAAAGCAGGGAGAATCAAATTAAAAAAAAGAGTTTCCAAATCATATCATTTCATTCAACAGCTCAAGGTATTTACACAGGCAATGTATTATATTTTTAATTCTTCAAAAGAGGGTTGAACCTTTTTAAAAGGGAGCACCTTTATCACCTAGCATAGAACAATTTAGCACAAGAAAACATCTTGCAACTTTCCTGCTAATGTCATTTCACACTATATTGTGTCATGCAATGACACAATATGCAAGGACATAAATCTTCCCTAATACTGACTGTGGAATCCAAGCAACAGGGGTAGATATTTAACAGAAGGAAAAGAACTACAAAGATAACTGCTACAAAAAGAGAGTACCCACAAGACGTGGAATTGAGAAGACTTTTTCAGAACAGTGCCTAGCACATCCCTCTCAAAACAGAAGCCAAGTTCAAAATATGGTTTGTGAGCAGTATCAATTGTTGGTTAGTCATCATACACTCAGCTCTTCACTGAGCTCACAAACATCTACACATAAACACCCCAATTAGGAGAGAACTCTGTTAAATTAAGAGAAAGAATTGCATTACCCAAAATAACAGTGAGAAATTCAAAATCCGCCTCAATCTCCAAAGTACTAACCCTACAGCTAAGTCAAACAGCTCCAAAGTTTTGTTTTTGAAAGTCAGAGAGTCAAATCTCAAGGTGTTCACTCACGACCACAAGCTCACACATTCCACGCGGTGCATTTGGTGACACGGGACGTCACGTGCAGGAAGCGCATCCAAGGCTGAGAGCCTAGGGAAAGGCTGCATTTTACTCCATAACCTAGATGAGATGCACTAAAGCTATTTCACAGCTGAGGACAGAATCTCTGAATCCAAATAATATAGCCACACAGTTGATCCACACACACATTTTCAGTTGATGTCTGTTTCAAGAAAATAGATAAACATATCTTCAGCAACATAACCACCTGAATTTAAAATACAGAGATAGAGATGCCCAAAGACGAAGTCAGCAGACATGTTCTACCATTTATATTGTCCCCTAAACACTTTGTGGCTCACCTAAATCCTTTATTGCCAAGTATCAACTCAACTTATCCACTACTATTCAACCCACGTTCCATGTTTTACTGAGGCAGCTTTCGAAACGGGCTAGAAAAGGAGCATGAGCAGAGAGGCTTGCGGGCCAAGTAGCTGTTTCCCAAAGCCTCTGCACATGAGCTGCTGCCCAAACCCTCTCAGGGACAGGCCCTCCTGCCCCTCTCAAATGCAGCACTCCCAGGCGGCTGCAGAGATTAACATGACGTGCACAGGCAGGAACCGAGTACGGTGCCTACGTCAGCCTAACAGAACAGAGAGGGCAAACTGCGCTGCACAAAGTTTGCACCTCCATGTGCAATACTCAACTTCCAGCCATTTTCTTCAGTTCACAGGAGGAAATTACACACATGCTTGGGTAAGGAGAGAGAAAAAAAAAAAACAATTTTGTTTGGCAGGTTCAGCTCATATTCTGAACTTAAAATGTTACTGATGGTGGGATTTTTGTAGTTTGGTCAAAAATATCATTAAGCAGGTCTGTCAAGCACTCTTAGCATCCTACTCGTTGCCATTGTTTTTAACTGTTGAGAGGAAAAGTAAGTATCCAACCATTGCCTGTCAATCTAGTTTGCAGTTCAAACTCTACAGTAGCACAGAGCTGTGCTGCTATTCCCATCAATCACCTTTTGTAACCCAAAGAAAGGAGAAAGTTACTGACTGACACCAAGGAGAATTTCTTTACATTCCATCCTCACTACCTAAAGGGGCTTTGGGAGCTGAAACTATCAAATTAATGTCAATTTGAGGCATTTCTAAGAAGAAGAAAAAAAAAAAAAAAAAAAAAAAACCTTCAACACTACCTGTGCTCGTTGTACATGCAGCCCGCTGCTAACCTCTAATCATACGCACTGCCTGTCAGTTGGAAGGACACATGATGTCAATGTCCATATCCTCCTTTAATTATACAAGTGAATAATCTTAACTCACTCGAGCTTGACAAGGCAGGAGTTTAAATACCCAAGTAGTTTTACCTTCATACTATTTTCTGAAATAAACATTTCTTTTCTGACACAGGAAGATGAGTTGGGTGTTCTTGGATTGCTTTCTCTTTGCTCCATAGGCACTTGCCTGCCTATCATTCCTTTTTGCAGTAATTCAGATTTTGAATCTCCAGGGAAAGTCATGAATCAGTTCTTCTAAGTTTAACCAAATAAATGTAGCCAATAAAGGATAAATTAGGACATTTGTTGTTTTACACTGTGCTATTTATAAAGCCATAGATTCTGAAATGCAGAAAATAATTTAATCCAATCCTTCTGAGATGACAACAAAGAAATCCTGTGCACTTCATCTCACACATTTTCTGCCAATGTATTTGTAAGGTTACTATTAGTTATCTGCATGTCAGCTTGTCTTGGCACTGCTGATTGTCAGAATCTGCTGTGAATTTCATACATCTTCTCACTCATGTTTTGTGAAGCTTAAGGAAATACAATTAGTTCTGTGGTTCAAATACTGCAGTCATTAGTCACTTTATTTGTTGAATGTTGGATAAAATGCTTTTAGAGCTCTGACTCATTCAGTCCTCTTAACAAGCAGGCTCAGTCACAGCTGCAGAGCTAATGCAAGTATTCCATCTCTTAGCATGGAAGTAAATTGTTTTTCATACCGATTCACTAGTTTCTACCGGTTTTCCTGTGATAAACACGATTTGTCTAAAGGGAAATCTTCTTCACTATGTCGAGAGAGAGAAAAATGTGAATTACAGAAACTCCTACCAACGGCATGTTTCTATTCCAACAACAAAGCTCCGTATTTCAGGTTTTTCACCTGCCTTTGGTCCTCTGTGGCTTGCGGTACAAAAGCATCTTAGTATATTCCCAGTCCATAGCTGTCCCTATACTTAGTAGCCAATTTATCCCTGGGAACTGAAAAGTAACACTTGTTCATGCAGGATGAACCCTATCCCAAGTGAAGCCAATGGAATTACGTGCCTTGTGCTGCCCCATATGTTTTAAGCTTAACATTGTTTCTTTGTGGCCATTTTAGTGATTGATTCAATTAGCAGTGTGTGCTGTGGAGTATTGTATTTCTGATGAGTTTTTTTTCTGTGACTCATGAACATCCACTGAAAAATTACATTTACGAGAGGAAGCAGGAGAGCAATGAACACAAGGAATTTTCAAGCAGATTGAATCAGTTTTGCTATCTTTAACTACATATTCATGAGAAGACCAGCAGATTCTGTCAAAGTCCCATGGAAATTTGGAATATATTTGATTGATTAAAGGCATTTGGGTTTGAAAATAGTGAGAAATGCAAGAGAATAAATACAGTGAGGTCAATAAAAATGGACAACCTCCTTTTGTATCTAACTGAGTGGGGCTACTAAATTCCACCATATTTTTGATGACCCTCTCTGGGCCCCTTACACTAGGGACACTCACCTACAACGGTGCCCCAAGTGTCTCTTGAGACCCTCTGTTGCTTTCCTTTTCAGGAAACATTTTCAGGTCATTTCACCTTCAGCAGGATGGCATCTGCCACACCAGTAACACTGGTGTTACTGGCCAGTGGAGAACAACGTACTTCATTTCTATGCTATACTTCATTTTTAGAAAATAACATCTAGTCATCTATTAGCTTACTACTTCTTATGCTGCTTCCATATATACTATCACCTAGTTTCACAAAAAGGCTGCTCAGAGAGGTGTTTAAGCACTGAACTGGTGCAAAGAAAGTGGCCTCTCGATAATAAATACCTCTACTGGCCCAGACCTGCATTCACCAGCCCTTCGCTACAACTAACCCACGCTATCCAATTCAGGAGCAACAAACAAAATCTCATCATTTCTTGACATCAAATCTTCCTCAGTCATAAAAAGTTTTGAAATTTAGCAAAGAAAAAACGTTGTGTGCATTTTGAGATCCCAAATGCACACACACAAGAAGGAAGTCCCTTACCCAAGAAATTAAAATCCAGAGACAGAAAATTCACTGCAGGTTCCTCAGTCACAGTAAAACTGCTACTTGCACAGGCAGTGCCCCCAGCCTGCATCCCCCGTTCTATTCACTCTAAAACACTATTGTTAGGTGCAGTATTTCTGTTAGAAAGAGCAAATGGAAATACATTTCTTGCAAAGTCTTAAAACTATGGAAAACTCCCAAAAGAAAAGCCATTCCTCCTGCTTCAGATCTAGCAGACAGGATAATACTCCCCTTTGCAGCCAAGTTCCACCTTCAGCAGACCACAGGACTCGCTGCACAGCAGCATAAATTACATTTATTAGCATGAGACTCCTGACCTGTAAGGCAGATCAAAGTTAAATTACTACAAAGTTCATACTAATTAGGACTGGAGATATTGCCACAGGTTGGGATTTAGCCAATGCTCTGCACCTCCAAATGAGGGTTACGGGGATTCTGTTGACACAAGGTGCTTTCCCGGGCGCCCGAGCAGGCAGATCCGCGTTAACCTCCACCTGCTCCTCAGAAGCCAGCGCGAGCCGCGTCCTGAGGGGCAGCTTTGCAAAGGGACCGAGAGAACCTGCTCCTTCCCTCCCTCAAACACGCCGGGGCTCCGCCATGCTGCTCCCTCCCGGCGGGCAGCTACCGAGGAGCGGGGTAAGCATATTAAAAGCCAATTAAATATGGATTTACTTTGGGAATCATTTTATATAAACACACATATACATATTAATATACATACACACACAAACATTTTTTTCTACAGGAAAAGCCTTATACATGCTGTGAAATAGTTGTGATGTGCAAATCTTTAGGTAAGAGCCCCTACCAGGCCCGTTAGGCTAGTTCTCAGCTAAGGGCAGCTCTTCAAAGCCCCCAGGAACAAGGCACGCTGGTCAGGGGACAGCGCTCTGCTCAGTAAACTAGCTCAGCAACACTAAAATCAAGGTCCTGGGCCAGATGAAAAATGACTACGTAAGAGAAAATCAGAGCAAAGGCGTAAGAACAGCTTATTTTCACTTGGGTCCCTGTCTTGAGCGATGACGTAACACCAGGTTCTGGGTGCCGCTTGACTCTACTGCCCCTACGCGCCCCACTCCCTGCCTCGTTTGCCTGGACTGCTGTTTGCTGCTATTTACCTTGAAACGATAGGAAAAGATGTCACTGAAGGAGAGGAGGCACGCGGCTGGAACGGGGAAGCAGCTCAGCCGTGCGTACTGCAGAAGGCAAAGCAGAGTCAGCAAGTCAGGCCTTTAAAATATGAATGATCTTTCCCACTAAGTCTAATTACCACAGTTCAGTAGCTTAAATAAAGTGATCCAATAGCTTCAGTTCTGTTTTCTGGGCACCAGCCTTCCAGTCAAAATCTTTAATCTTCTTTATAGTGCAGTTTGTCTTCCCTTCCCCTGCAAAGGCTCTAACTTACAGCCCCAATTTCTCCTTTAGGATTCCATTGTGAAAAGGGGGAAGAGAGAAACACTGTGTTAGCAAGCATCTGGGGCTGCCCCACACTGCAACATTCCTTTTCACAGTAAGGAAAACAGGGCCATGACATTAAGGAGAGAGTCAGGCTCATACCTAAAATATAAATAATGATTTAAATGACAACTGTATTATTTATGCTACCTAATGCATATGATATATTCAAGTAAAGTGACATTGCAACAGAAATTAAGAGACAACAGCACATTGAAAACCAGAGTTCTTGATGGTCTAACTCTAATTTCTACACTTCCTTATGATCAAAAGACAAGGAGGATGTAAATTTAAATCCATGTTAGCCTTAAATTCACTCTGTTGCTTCCTGCACAATGCTTCTACCAACTCAATCTTTCTCCTATCTTTAACTCTTTAAAATAGAATGTAATCATTAATAATAATCAATGAAACTGTGAGATATTCACTCAGCTTAGCTTATCTTCAGCCCTTACTTAGGCATGAAATCTATTTATTCCTAAGGAAGCTCTTCTTACAGGATGAATTTTTAACAGACTTGCCATCATCAGGATTTTTCTCATTATTTATATACTGACATTTTAAATACCAGCACTACATTTACCATTCAAATCATGATCAGTCTGTGTGTTACATTGCTCATTAAGCAGAACCTACCCCAGTATACATTTCTGCTTGATGATACAGACAGTATCTCTATAACACATCTTGACTGATCAACTAAGTAATTTAGTCGGTGAAGTCTCTAACTCAAGAAGTAAGAACAATATTTTTGGAGACCAGTTGGAGATTAGGCACGTAGTTAAATATCATGTTGAAAAGGGACATAAGAAAAAGAGGAAGACTCAAACCAGATCAGGGAGACTCAATAAAAACCTGAAAAGTGAAAAATGATTTTGTCCTTGGTACCTTTTGTCCATGATAGCTCAGACACCAAAATATCATCAAAGACTTTTCCAAGATGAGATGCATTTAGAGAATATTTTTTTCCTATTAGCTTTACACTGTGTTTGGTTGCTGATTCAGCTACCTGCACAGCTGTCCTAAAATCAGGGATGTCAGCAGGTCACATCTGAGAGAACAGAGATCAAACCATGGGAGAAGAAAAGACATCTTTCTACACGTGACCATCTTCCTCCTCTCTCTGCACCTAAGCATGTCCCTGGCCCTTAACAGGAGCAGCAAAGCACATAAACATAAAGCCTACGTAGCTCGCTTTCTGACCAGTACGTTCACCAGTGATGAATCTCGCTCCTCTGTTGCAAATTCTGCCTATGTGGTGGGAAAACTTGTCACTAAAATTATCAAAATTATCTCTGCTTTTCAATTTAAAAAAAAAAAAAAAAAAAACACTTCATTCAGAAATACCAAAACAAAGCAGCTATGGACAAAAACTGAAAACCCAGTAAAAGGAGGATGAGAAGTCTTTTCTTTCTTTTCATATTCACATAGCTCAGCAATGCAGACACTGGAAGTATTTTAGAGTTGTATATAAGGACGAATAATTAAGTGTTCATTTTGTGTGTCTCAGTCTTTGGAAAAAACTAATACCCAGACTATTTGTGCTTGGAATGAGCTATTGGTAACAGAATATTTGCCATGTGTCCATCTGCAGGCACAGAAATAGGAACTAAATTAGACAAAATACCTGTTTATAAAGTGTAATTCTTCCTTTAACAGGAATGGCTTTGTTCTCTTACAAGAAATGGCCTTTTATAAACAGATAGCAGGCAAAATGCTAAATAACATTTTGGTCATTACACTTCATGTATCCTCTAAGTAACTAGCAAGTGTATTGTATACACGTGCATTTGTTTATGAAAGATTATAAACATTCAAGTTCGTGAATCCTCCAAAATGGAACCAATTGAACCTTAACAATGATCTTTTACTTTTCCCTACTCTCTTTCTTAAAATGCAAGGAACTGATGTTTTGATGCAAGAACGAAATATGAGTGTGACCAAACAAATACTGACTATGTGCTACTTAGCTTTTACCATGCTGAAGGATATCGGTTAAAAAAAAAAACATGCATGGCCCTAAATAACTAGATACACACAGTCTTTTTAGAGGAAAACTTACTTTATAGAAAAGTACAAAAACAGAAAAAGGAAAGAATACTTTTTACTAGTAAATTCTTCCTGTAGGAAAACTTTTAGCAGATTGTTGCTGAACACTGACTTGGTTGAATCACTCCCAAGCCTATAGCCAGAACATATCCTGCTTTCAATTACAATATTAACAGACACTGAGCTCATATAAACTGATTCCCTTCCTCTTCACATAAACCTCACACTGACAGAATTCCAGCAGATTCACTGCAGTTATTCTTGGTTTATGAGTATACCCATGAGCAGGAGGGATTTTTATGTTTTCTCCATATGTTGCATGAACTATCACACATACTTATTTAACCCATCAAAACTTTTTGCATACTTTGGACAACGGCTTGCCAGAAATCTGAAATCTGCCCCTGCTGCTCAATGAATTAAGCCACTGGCCTCTTATGCAAAAGATGTGGAAAGAAAACCTGATATTAAACTTAAAATCAAGAGCTAGCTCTGCGTCCCAAACTGAAAACCAAACTTGTGCATAGTAAAGGAAAAACATTACATGATTTTTAAATGGCTTAAGTTCAATGGCTTCAGTGCATCTCCTGGTGGACATTAAACCTTATCTCATAGTCAGTGCACAATAGTTACAGTGTAAGCAGCGTCTCTCCCAACTCTCGGAAGCAATGTGAGGTTTAATTGAGATGGATACTGGCTGGCACCGTTTTGAAATTCACTGGTAGTGCAGCTAACTGAACTTATGCGGTTCATCTACGTTTACTTGGCCTATCTTTATAAAATATCTTGGCACTATGTTACTAAAATACCTGCACAAGAGAGGCATCTATTAAAAAACTGAGATGGATGAACTAGCTGCGAATATAAGAGCACATTAGCTACTCAGAGTTCATTTCTATCAATAAGGTGAAAGTGAGTGTCACCACATTCTGCTTACTTAAAATGAAATTATATAGAACTTCAAAGTCATTCAAGACAACAATATTGGCTGGGATTTGCAACAGATTTTATGAAGACTAAGTGCCAAAATCCTACAAAAATATACACTGGACCACATGGTAGCTCTATGATACAATTCAAGATCAAGCAAATACAAGAGCCCTACTATATTACTTACAATATCACCTAAAGCAACTGCCACGAACAGATTTACACCCCCCACCCACCATCCTTTGAAACAACACAGAGATGTAATTGAGTAAGCAACTGAAATTGATGGTTCTCCAACCACAACAGTCTTAAACCATATTATCTATTATACCTTAACTCCAGATGTAATAAAAATAAGCTGCAATGTCTATATGTTAAGAGTAGTATCAGTCAATATTGGAGAAGAAATATAAATAGGAACATCACAACCATAAATTGTATGATTTCACACATCGACTCAGATGATTTACTAATTTGCATCCACTGTTCAGCAGAGATAGATCTTTGTTTTATTCACCAGCATTTACCTCTTCTTTCAACAATAACAGCAAGGTTATCTATACCAGAACATACAAAAATTGTCTTGGAAAATCGAGACCTTCTGGTTTCAAGCAAGATGGTGCCTCAGTAAACACCAAGGCCCAGTCCTATTTCTTTCTCATTTGCAACGCAGTTTCTTTGGGGAAGGGCTGCTCCTAGTTTATGAATGCACACCACAGTACGGCTAGAAATGCATATATTTATATGCATATGTAATCAACATGTTATGCCCAGAATTCAGATACTCATGAAGACAGAAAAAGAGGGAATAAGCCTGGAATGCCTCAAATTCATAAAAACATATATGGACCTCAGCTATAACACCCAACACAGGCAGCAACCATTTAAGTATATATATATATATATATATATATATTCATATATACACAAGTAAATACATGTGATTGTATGCACTTACATATAGGTATCATGAGGCTATTGCATGTCCAAACACCATGGGACACCCTGTGCCAGAATATGCAGTAAATAAGCAGGTGGGATAAGGGATGCAGACCTTGCACATGGTCAGTCGAGCGGCATCTCGCTCATCTCTTGCCTCCGGGAGTCAATCTCACATAAGGAGTCTACTGACCCGAGGGAGGGATTTTTCTGGTAGCCCTATGAAACCTGTTGTTTCGGTCAGCTTCACTGTCCCGGAGTTCTTTAAGACTTCAGAGACACCTCACCTAGGTATGTTGCATATTAACAATGACAGACTATCTGGAAGATAACTTCGAAGGAGGAAAAATCTTTCCTACACCACCCTCTCCTCCCCACAGTCTAACAAATCCAATAAAATAAAAGCAGCTACCTCAGAACTGGAGAGATGGAAACATCCATAGGGAACTATCAGTGAGCACGCCAGGGACTAGTCAACAATCCCAGACTAAGTGAATCATTCGTATTTCTCAAGCAAATCACTTCTTTCAACAATTTTCCCAGCTTTTCAAGTATTTGTTTACTCAGACTTTAAAATGCACCATAAAGGTCTATTTTATATTAATACAACCTGTACAATGCACTGAATAGTGACAGTTCATAGTCATCCATTGTTCCATCCAGTCCCTAAAATCCCTACTGCCTGTTATTCTGAAACATTAAATTTACTAGATAAACAATGTTAGGTAGCTGCTTGGCAATCCAATCAACATGGGGGTAGAGGAAATAACAAGTACAAATGTTATCACCAACTTGCTAGATTTATAGAAGCTTCATACAATTATTTCTTCTTAGACATTGCAGAAAAGTTCTTATAGCCCTTCAACAGATTAAAATAACAAAAATTCATACATGAATATGATGCCACCTCCATTAAGATACGTGAAACGCGGCTGGGGCCTTTTCTAAAGCTGGTACATATATCCTTCTGCCGTATATACATACCTTCTTTTCTCAGTCACTCTTCCAGTCGATACAACATGAGTCCTCTGTGAAGGCTTTAGCGAATACAAAAAACTCCGGCTACGGGCCATCAATGTCTTACATGCAGGATTCATATACAGCCTCCTCTTTGCACGTTGGCTCGGCTAATTGATAGAGTATTGGATAATAACAACTCACTAATAGCTCTGAATGCAGTTATAGAGGAAATGGAAAGGTGGAAAGCATTAAACTAACTAACAGGAATGGAATAAGATTTATGCAGTCACAGTAAATAAAAAAACAACAACAACAACAACAAAACAACAACAACACAAAAAAAAAAACACCCACACAGGGAGATTTGGAGGGTCATTACGATCCTGGTCATTCAATACCCCTCTCTCCATCTCTTTTCACAAAGGCAATTACAACAATATCAGTCACAACGCTTACACATCCTGCGAAACTTCCATAAGAATTTTGCAGGTGGAAATGGACGAACCAAGTCTAGAAATAATAATTATTTTCTATCCTTGCACCATTGCTAGAATTAATTCTGAACTAGGCTATTCTCAAGGTTCTGAAATAGCTGGTCTTTCTGGCCTATTTCATTGAAATATGATGAAAATAATCAGCAACTCTATACCTGAAGTTGTTGTTAAGAGGCTGCATAAACAGAACTAGTGGTAGCACTTGTTAGCAGTTCTCCGCAAGGCGACCAAGCAACCCAAATATAAAATCTGTGTTTTTCATTCAGCTGGTTTCTGAATGTTAGAGAGTCTAATCTATTCTGCTGGAGAACCCTGGAGTATAGCCATAAATTCATTATTTTGATGGGAAGCAGTCATCCACATTCACCAAGTGCACTGAAAAAAACAAAACAAACACAGAAAACCCCTAAAAATTGCTAACCAGCTGTTCAATTTCAGATCCCTCAAAAGTTTTTTATTCAGATAGAGTTTGACTCACTAATGTACAAAAAAAAAAAAATCAAAAAAAAACCCAATAACACAATAACAAAAAACAAACAAACAAAAAAACACAATTTGAGAAGCACTTTTGGGATCTGATTGGTGCTTGGATGCCGGTTTTTCCTTGTCACCAACTTGTTTATACTTTGAGCAGGAACTTATCTTCAGGGATCTATTGAAATTACTTGGGAGCATTAACTGAATACAGCTCTGCCAACTTGATCCTTCCTCCATGCAAATCCACTTTCTATACATTTTATTAAATTACTTCAAGCATAATTTCTTTCTTCAATTTATCATTGCTTTTAACTAAGGGACTTGAATCTGCAAGGGTAGGAAATTAATATAACTTCTTTAAGGATCTCTTGTTAATGCACTGCCAAGTTCTGTCTATACAATCTCTAAGTTAGTTTATTTGTGCTAATAAATTAAGCTTCAGACCAAAGGAATACAAGTAACTGGTTGTTATTTCATATTTTCCTCCAGATTCTACAGAAACACTTCAGGAGATTGCTCTTTACATACAAGCACATGAGAAAAAGTAACACAGTGGAATTCACAGATGGAAAATTAGGCCAAAACACCCTGATCAAGGTCAAAAAACAAGTCACTGGGCGGGGGGGGAAGTCTCATGCCCTGGGCTATTTTTTTTTTTTAACTCAAATAAATAAATATAGCTCTAAGGAAGTTGACCCCAGCAGAGGCCCTGGCCTCCCCCGAATAGAATCCTTTAACCCTATTGTTCTATTCAACTATTGTGTAAGATATGTAAATGCAAATTTATGTCAAGTGCCAAGTCCTATGCCATCTAGTAGATTCAATTGGAAGTGTCTTCATTTTTAACATACTGCAGTCTTCTAACAATACTGAAGATGAGAGAAATAAGCCATTCCCACTGTGATGCTTAATGTGAAGGGGTAGGATGATATATATGTTCCAGCTGTGCAAAGATCTATTAATATAGGAAACTTTAGCACGAGTGTTACTGTAAGAATCCTAACTGCAGAATACTGTGCGTTATGTATCCTTTCTCAAATCTTCTGTACTTTAGACTTAATATATTCTGTTAGTGAGTTCCATTAATAAATTCTCAATGCAATTATTTCGTAGTCACCATTTCACAGGAAAGTACATAGTCAAATCAAAATCAGCAAAAATATATTAACTGTAAGATTGCTTGTAAGCATCAAGGTGAAGATCTGAGCTACTTCTAAGAATGCAAACCAAATTCACAATATTTTTTTAGTTTCACAAAGAAAAAAAAGTCAATGACTGAAATATAGCGTGATGGGCTACACTTATATCTGAAAAATGTTGTTACACTAAGCAGAACGCATAGCTAGCACATCTACCGAGATACAAAATAAATGGTCAGATTTTTCCAATATGTTATTGCAGAAGTGGTAATTCAGCTACAGCATTTAAAGGGAAATTAATGAGAAACTCCTAATTTTTTTTGAGAAAAATTTATTTTATCAGAAATTAAAACACATAACTTCAAGAGGCCTATTTCAGCCATTATCTTCCTTATCTATCTCTCTTCTTAATTGAGGGAAGGACAATCCTGGATAGAACAGAGAATAAAATTTCCATACCAACAAGGGAAATATATCGTGCTACCTTTAATTTCTGAGTTACCTTACCTTTTATTCCAGGAAAGCCTTATATTGCTCAAATTTCATTATTTGTGTGCTTCTCTGTATTTTTTTTTTTTTAATATATTTATTAAACTCTTTAGTACAGATACCTCAGGTGAAGTAATATAGCAAGAAAAAAAAAATAGAGCTCAAACTCTAAAAAACTGATTCTCTATTGTAAAGAACTTAAAAGGGTTGAGCTCTACTAAGCACTTGTGAGGCCAGTCTTGGGTGTTCTGGTCTGTTCTGGGCACAAGAAAATCAAGACGATGATGAAGTCCAGAAAATGGCCCATACAATTACTATATAATATGCTGGAGAAGACATTTATAAGTTCACTTGGCTTTGAGCAGAACAGGTTGGACCAGACCACCTATGGATGATCTTTCCAACCCAATTTTTTCTTATTTCAGACTTCCAACCTTTGCAAAAGAATATACTACTAAATCACAAATATATGTGCATGTGTATATATATATATATAATTAATATTTTATACGAATTATCACCTCAGACTTTGAAAAGTAAATCAATATCCTTCAGAACTAGAGTAGCTGTTCAAGAATTCATAGTCCTGAGGTAACAGTGAGAGACAGACATTTGACAAAACCCAGCTCATTTTAGGTAGAATTACTAATATAGTTGACTCCACTTAAGTTAATTTGGTGGCCAGAGAGGGTTTCAATATATATCTGGCAAGATGCATATCACATACAGATCAATGTTATACCCCTCTCTGTAACCTGAAAAGAATTAAAACTGAACACGGCAGTAATACTGCTCTAATTAGATGTTAATAAGAAGTAGCTAGAAAGCAAGTGTGTATATACACACACCTACTCCCAGTTACCTTTACTCTTAAATTGAATTTACAAGACCATGAAAGTCTGGGAAACCTAAACCCAGAATCTATGTAGGTAAAAGGAACTATGAGGCCGTTTTGAACCTCTCCTGGCAAAACATCATTGAGAGGCTCTGTCTTAAAAGGATGCTTATCAGTAACCAAAGAGAGCCAAGTTTGTGAGAACCAAAAATTTGCAGAAAATCAGCTACCTTAAAGGGCATTTCTGTATCAACATAGAAAAAGGATAACAGAACACCAGCATAATAAACAGGTACTTTCTGTGGAAAAAAGCCATCATAAAAATCCATAACAATCACACAACTCCATCGTGTGGAGAACGCACTAAATTCTTACAGCATAAGTGCAAGATCCGGCCTAACGTTTTGTTCCATGTCTTAGCTTGGTTCTGGTTACATGGCCCTGAGGATGGGCCATAAAGTCTGGATGAAGCAGCCTTTACAAGCCCTTTGAGAGGCTCGTATGAACAACTCTCCAAACTGAACAGATGGTTAAACTGAAAAATAGAGATTAAGTACTGTTACAATCACCATAATATGAAGTAAATCTGGGCAAAATACTTTTTCAGAGGACTTTTTTTTTTTAATTTATGTTTGAATATGTTAAATGGACAAAACTCAAACTTTCAAGTGAGAAAAAATATTTCAGGTTTTCAAAGGAAAATACATATGACAACTAAGACGCACGTGGATTGTTCCTTTTTCTGGAGGCCAGCTTGTGACCATAGCCATCCCTGACTGTCTTTCAAGCTTGACTTACAAGCACCCCCGGGTTGATGCAATCTGTTTGATAGCTACCACACAGGTTCATTCAGTTCTTGCTACTAACTTGCTTCCCCTAACAGCATACGCTTCCTGCTTGCTTAAACCAAGCTCAGAATTTACTCACTTTGAGCAACATCTTGATCAGATACAAGCTTCTCCATCAGCCACTTCTCAACCTTCATCTACATTGTCCTCAAGTTGGATATAGACACAAGTTAGCCCAGAATGAATCGCAGGCTTTCTATTGCCTGTCTGCTGTTCTACCACCTCTGCTTTCTACAGCCTTTCTGTAAAACACCAACAGACTTAGGAACAGAAAACAACCCACCTATGTGGGTTGCAATAAAGGGAAACACTGAAGTTCTCTCTGTTTTATACAACTGCATGAAAACTCAAAGTGAAATCTATGTTGCTTGCTTAGGAAAATATTTCTGCATCCGTAAAAAAGGCAGCCTTCCCTAGTTTAGGTATTTGTTATTAAAGAAGAAATTGCTTCTACATTTAATTTTCAGTTTTCTTGCTTTGGATAGGTGGCACTCCCTTGAAACAAATACAGTAACCTCATTTGGGAAGCCAGAATCACATCTCCTGGAACACAGACCTCCTGCTTTTAAGATAAACCTTCTAAAACCCCCTTTGATTATGCATAACAAATCTGATAGAATGTCACTGGATGAAATTATGAGACCATCTTAAAAAAAAAAAAGAAAAAAGAAAAATTGCATGACCTAATTTGGAGTTCCAATCAAATGCACACATTAATTGCCCCAAGATTATTCAGATTTATGATGCAAAAGTCTATTGACTCCTATATTCTTTATTTTGTTTATAGTGCTTCCTTTATGTTTCACTTAAGGAATACAGTTCATCGTGGAGCACATCCGTTAAGGGCAGTTAGAGCTAGAACCACTGCATACCTTGGATTCATTTTCCTCTTACTTGGCTGAGCCTTTTAGTCTTGCCCATCTTCTGCATTTTGTAATAGTGCAATCAACATGTAACATCCTAATGGTCTAATTAAGCAATGACTACTCCGGCAAAAGGCATTTCCTGGGGATTAATGACCGCTTGGGAGGAGCTGATGTCCCAAAACATAGCTTAGGGCTACTAGCTTCATTTGTTCCTTAATCTTTAGGAAATGCTTCATGGTGAAATTGTTACTTTGATTACAGAGCTGAAGAACTAAATATATACATGTTTTAAGTTTCTTAGATTATTTCAGTGAGCAAGTGTCACACATTTCTATAGGATTTAATGATCCATAAAACTCTTTAAATTGTGTTTCCAAGTTACGTTTGTAATCTGGGGTTTTCAAACAGGAAATGTAAAAACTTGCCTCCCTTAAATGTCAGAACAAAAATAAAACCACTAAAATAAAAAAGAATTCAAGAATAAAGAGAAAAATAAAAGATAAAAAAAGGAAAAAATGTATTTAGGTACTACAAAAGTATATGTAAACACAAGTTTGGGCAAAGAATTGCTAATGACACAGATGCAACTGGTCCAGTCGCATCCCAGTTCTGGATCAAAAGTACAAAACATATCAAGAGTACAAAAATAAAGAGAATCCCAGGAGTGTTCTGTCCATCCTCATCACTGGCCTTCATACCAAGGCTAGTCCAGCTTGGTTTCGTCTTTCCAAAAAGATCAAAGAGTGCCACCTTCAAATATTACAACAATTATCTTTTTTGACTCAATTAAACTTATTTTTCATGTTTTAAACCGACACAGTTATCAAGTTATGAATGTTATAAACATTTAGAGAAAAAAAAAAAAACAACTTATTTTCAAAACTTACACGATGTCCCAGTTAACTGTTTACAGTAACCCGGATAAATCTTCTACCCTAGAAAGCCAACAGTCTTATTTCACAGGCCTTAGTCGCAGAGTTCTGAGTTTAAGAAGCCAGTTCCCCACCTAGGTACAAGGCAACAATTATCAAATCTTGCTGTGCAGACACAAGGCCTGAAGATGGAAATTACTGTCTCACACTGCCCTGGGCACCCCAGGGTTTGGGGATCCCCACCTGTACAATGTTTTTCATGATGAGCTCTAGGGAGGAGGGAGCACATTTGCTCCAAAACAATTGTTCCTGAACAACACTCTTGTTGTATCAATATTGTAACTGAAACATGTTCAACAGCACTATCAGTAACTTTAATAATACCAGATCTTCTTCTAGAAAACTTTTTTTTTGCCAACTAATACTGAGTGCAATGATGCGCCGACTCTCTGATAGCCATCCAGGCAGAGGCAATTTTCACACTGAAATATCAAGACTTGATCCAAAGTCACTGACATGAAATGCCACCTTTTTCCAAAAGTCAGTGGATTTTTGGAAAGTGCACTAAATGAGAACAACATGCAAGAAGAGGTTTTGTTTTATCCTCTTACTACCACATAATTACAGCTTATGGGAAAATGTTTTGTTTATGATAGGTTTCCACTGTAACTGCTAAATCACCCTTTTGCCCATATAAATAGGAAAAAGAATAGCATTATTTTAGCCATAAAAGAACATAAAGGGAAGATAAGCTCCTTGTAATCAATATGGTCACAACACTGCTGACAGTTCCTTTTCTTCCTTTTGTTCCCATGTCAGACACCTCATGACATGCTAACAATGTTCTTGGTTACTAAGTGAAAAAATCCCTTATTCAGATCCCTGGCAGACCCGCATATATTACTGGGTAACATCATCTGTTGGTCTAAGAGAAGAAAGGAAGACTGGAATTTTCACAGGAGACCGAGGGAGGTAGGTGAACAAGCTCCGTTAAGATTGCTCAGGTGGTTATTCCTCAGCAGCTCTGCAAAGGCCACGGGCACGGTCTCAAACTGGGCATCCTTGTGAGCTTGGGTGAGACAAGGGCTCCAAGTTTTAGCCACTGCACCTAACTTGGATCGGTGCGGAGACACTTCCCAAGGCAGCTGGCAACCCTGGGCTACGGGACAAGCACTACCCGCCAAGGCTCAGAAGGACCCCAGCTAACACATGCTTAGGAATTTGCTGCAAACCTGGAAAAACTGCAGGTTTTCAAGCACAGCAGTAGTTGTTGTTTGGAGAGTTGTTTGTGTTTGTTTAGGTTTATGTCAGACCATCTATTTGAATTCAAAAATAAGGTCTGTACAGTGTTACTGAGAGCATCATATAACACAGATTTATTCACAACGGAGGCTGCCAATGCTAGTTGACCTTTGTGAAACTTAGTGCTTTACATGTGCTTAGTATCTAGATATGACAGTAGCAAAAAAAACTACGTATCTATGAAATATTCTATTTAACTGTAATTAGACAAAAGAAATTAGAAAAACATAATTAGCTCTAGCCTTATGTGAGGTAAGAAAAAGCAACAAAAAGCTATTTCAGCTGTGGAAAACGGAAGCAGTGATTTAATAGCACACCAGATGACATCATTCCTCCCTCCAGATAAATGTGTTTGTCACATTAATGAGCAACCGGATAAAAACACTTCTCTGCTCTATGGAAAGATCAATACCAATAAAAAGATCTTCTGCAGGTCCTGTGTTTTATTTTTGGAGAACTGGTCAATCAACATATTAAGAAACAAGGTCAAATCTGCAGAAAGAAGTCTCACACAAGCTTCAGACCTAATAAACATTGCAAGTACCTTACAGGTATTCACATTTGTCAGGCAAACTATTCTGGATATGCAATATCACCAATTATGAAAAGGGAGACAACGTTTACAAATCATTCATTACATTCTAGAACTATTTCCTAGCATTTCAAAACTGCAGCAATAAAGTCATGAGAAAAAAAGATTTCATTGATTTATTAGGAATGTAGTTTTCCCAAAAGCAGAGTCTCCCAAGAAAAAGTTTCTGGAGATCTAATTCTCCTTCTCATTCTCCACAGTCAACAGATATCTGTTTTTGTATTTTGAGCCATCATGTCTTTCCAGTGGTGCAGAAAGCTGGGCTTCCTGCCCAGTGAATGACACTGACGGGGCAACAAGAAAATTAACAGAGAGCCCGCTAGAGATACCTGTGTATTGACCTGAATTGGACACGGTATATACTGTTCTTATGATCAGTAATGGACAGAAGCTGAAAATGTTCTACTACCCATTTTCTTTGCACCCTTTCTGAAACTAGAAAATACACTTTAAAAAAAAAAGTTCCATAATACAAAATCGGTGCTACTTTTTGCCCAGAAATGGTTGCTGCGCATAGGGCAAATCAATAGTCAACCAAGGCACTGGGATTATCCAGCCAGCTGGCCCTCACCCCAGCCAACCCGCTCCAGTCTGCGGGAGCAGAGCGTCTGCCCCCCGGGGCTCCAAGAGCCTGCCCGGGTGGCACTGCCTTCCCATGGGATGCTCCCCAGGGAGCTCCCTGTTTCTTCCCTGGCCCTAAGGAATCAGGCACCCCTTGTCCACAGCGCTGACCTCAAGGCAAGTCCTGCGTCCTCTCTGTGCTCGGGCACAGCACAGGGGGCTGTCCCACTCCTACTGCTGCTCTTACACGCTCCCATTTGTTTCCTTTGGGTACAGGACTACTTTGGATTTCAAGAGTGACATTCAAACACCACCATCCCAAGGACTAAGTGAAGAAACTGAAGCAGAAACCAACATTTCTGGGATTTGCAGAACCTTCTGTAAAGTAAATAAGGCCCTTGTGGCTTATCAGCCCTTGGTGTGTTCAGCTCCCTAAACTAGGAAAATTGAGAGGATTAGGCAGAAGAGAAATGAAATGCACCTAATTAATTCCCCAGATCCCTGCAGATTATATGGCATGTTTGCAACAGCAGGCAGCTGTGACTGAAATTAATAATACAGACCTACAGCAGTGATATGAAAGCAGTGCCTTGTTTTTCCTAATACTTCCTATTTCTCTGTCCATTATCATTAATATGTGAACAGAAGTTACTTTCATATTTTTGTTATGAATTTTTCTATGCCATCCTTTTATATGTGTGTATATATATATATAGCTCTATAACAGAGCTGAGTCTTCTCAAGACTTGGAAAGGAAATAAAAAATTATTTTTTATCCTTGTAAATTTGTTATGTGCAGTCTTTGCACTGTTCGCTTCTCCACTCTCCCCTATGCTTTGTGTTTCTCTGATTCTTCATCCATCACATAAAAAAATCAGCAAGATAAGACTTGATATGCTACTCTCAGGGACAGAGATATAAACCCAGAAAAAACTCAAAGACGCTAAAAATACTTTAAGTGCAAGAAAAAAACACACTCAAAATCGAGATTTTGAGGGGGTGAGGGGGAGAAAGAGAAGGTAAATCAAAAAGGTAGTTCTAACAAAAGGAAAAAGAACTATGAATTGGAGGCGTTTTAAAATGAATTTTATATTGTAGTTCCTTCTTCCACTCCATTTTAGAGAAACCTACTTAGCTGGCTCTATATAGTCTCAGTTCATAACAGGGAGAAAAAGAGTGTGCTGCTAATTGATCAAATTACATAAGGTTTTGAAAAATCACCTTCAGGAGAAGACTACAGGAAGATCTCTATATAAATTCACAGTTCTGCTGCTAGATATTTTTTCACAACACACAAACTCAAAATCAGTGTTTCAATACACCCGCATATTATTTTGGGGTTCTGGTCCCTTTATAGCAAAATACGAGAGGTGGGTGACTGCCTATGTCTTTATTACAGTTAAAAGAACAGTTCTTTTTCATTAACAGGGAGTATAAAGAAATATCTTTCCTTGTTCATCCATCTTCTCCTGTAGCCCCATCACATACCCTCATCCCCAGAATTTAATAGCCATTAGGGAAGACAACTCCTTGGCCAGGAGAGCTCTTGCCTAGTAATCCTGTCATCACTGGTAAGCAGGAAGATTTACGAGTAGAATTACAAGGAAGGGGGTCATGCAACACAAAAACCACGTCTGTACTCCTCTCACTGCCTATATCAAGTACATAGAAGAGAAGAAGAATCCAAGAACAGTTTGCTCTAAAAAATGCTGGGAGAAAGAAGTCACAAGTATACAAATCTGCACTGTAGATACAAATCAAGTGTTTTTTAATACCTGCTGCAAACAAAGACAGTTTAAATGGTAGAGAGAGAAGGATGGAGAAGCTTTCAACACTGGTACTGTGTGAAAAGTCCTCAACTAGAGCAGCTCACACAAGACAGAATGGTTGAGTTTGCAACTTTTACCTCATTAAGCATAACAGGGGAAGTCAAGAGACCCTAACAGGCAGCTAAAACAGCACCAAAGTCTTCTACTTTGGAAACAAACATTTTGGGATTGTTCCAGTAACACCTCCTTAGAAAATAACCGTTTTAACTATGGCATGTAGGTAGCAGCATGAAACCATTATTTAGTGACATTTTATTTCACTGACGTTATCTCCAGAAGAAAAGAAAGAAGGGTTAATACTTGTGGACCTGGCTGTTTGGCACACGTTTCATTTAGTAAAATAGCAGCCACTGCCTGACAACCCGTAAGGGAATCAAGAGACAAGAAACTCGTACCATGCAGTTGTCCACACTGGCATATTACGAGGCTTACAATACTGCAGAATATCCGTCACATAAAACCTACATAAATGTTTTTAAATCAAAAAAAAAAAAAAAAAATCCAAATAAGCTACTTACATTTTGCATCTCTAAAAAAGTTTTAAAAAGTAGCTGTTGAGACCATTTTATAAGGATAATGAAATGTGATTAACAATATCATCAAAATCACAGCAAACCCCTACCATTTAAACCTTATCTCCCAGTATTTCCAATAGCACTGCTATAATCCAGCAATACCTTGAAATGCTGAGTTATTTTGATTTTTTCAATTTCAAGCTTAATTCAATACAAAGTTACAAAACTACTAAATTACTCCAGATTTGTCAAATACTGTCCCATTTCACCTGCCTACTCCACAGATCCTTGTCCTTCCCAAAAAATCTACTGAAGTCTGTAATCCAAATTAAGCAGAAACTCAATCAGTCTCAAGAAGTTCATGAAATTCAGACAACCTGCTCATGATCTATGTATCAGAAAGGAAAGGTTTGTGTGGTCCTTCCTGACCGTAACCACCTCTCTCCTGGAAGAGCTGCAGCCACTGCAGGATGGGCGCACCAAGAGAGCTGGACTTGCCAGACAAATCACAATTCACTTACAAATGTACTTCACAGCTTCAGTCCATTCCAGCTTGGCTGGAAACTTGGACTGAACCACATTTTGTTGCAGATGATTTGTCCATTCCTGTTTGGATGTTTTGCAATAGCTGATGACAAACACAAAAGCTGTGATTCATTTCTTGACAGGTAAGCACCTTTCATTTCACCTTTAATTTAGTTACTTTAAGTTAGTGCTGTTTATACAACAAGAAGGGCTAGCAGTTTCATACACCTCTAGGTCTTCTCCATTAACTGCTTACACAGACTTGTTTAAGCATCTGTTTAGCTCTCATAAAGCACCTGAAGACACATCAGGTTGAGTCAATCATCTACTAAAAATCTGCATATTAATTTAAGAGTGAAAATGTTTCCAAAGGGAAATATATGTAGCATGGCCGAAGTATTATGCAAATTTTGTTTTTACAGTGATTTAGCCCTGCCATAATATCTTATGCCATTATACAAGCAGTGCATTAAGCCATGTCATTGCTGACAAAAGCAGACAGGAGCTGGACCAGCTATCCTGCAGCCTCAGCCTGAATGTATGGATGCCTTAGGGGCACACTACCTATTCATTTAAAATTCTGAAACTAATTATGTATGTCAGGGTGACCTCTTTCTAATCTGCATTCATCACAGAAAACAAGCCTGCTGTCTCTGTTGCTCCCATAATAAAATAGCTGTTGATAGACTTATATAATTGACTGTATCTGAAGTGGACTCGTACCATGGTGCTACATTCAAATTGTATGTAATCCCAGTTGGATAAAGATAAGCAAAAATAATCCAACTATCTGAAGTAATTAACTTTGGAGGTTTCATAGCAACTTTAGAAAAAAGTACTACCCCGGACTTAAAAACAACGTTGCAGAGAATATAGAAGTCACATTCATGGCAGAGTTACCAAGAAACTATTTGTAACATTTTAAGGACACGTATAAAACATATGCACATCTATTTAACTCATGCACACCTTGACACATGTTACAAACACATTGATGAAATAAGCACCTATACAGAAACCCAAATAGCAAGGCCCCCGAATATGACCCCCCTGAGGTTTTTAGAGGTGCCTAAAAATTAAATACCTAATTCTCACTGAATTCTAATGGGAACAGAAGATCAAATCCTCTTAAACACTTAAACATCACCAGGACTTTGGTAGATC
>VZSV01000015.1:1584414-1617084 GCA_013398735.1 Nothocercus julius
TTTTTTTTTTTTTTTTTTGTTCATTTGCTTTATGTTTAAGTACATGTAGCCATTCTTTGTTTCTTTAAAGGAGATACTGTTCAGGCCAAAGTTTGTATACATTTCCTCTGGGTTCGCAATGGTTGTTTGGCCTAGGTTTTAAAGTACAAATGTTCTAAGCATGCGCAAGTTCAACCGTGGCCATACTGGTTCTATTTCTCTGATGGAAAATTGAATCATCAAAAAAGCCTTTGGGTCAAATTCATGCGCTGTCACTCATGCCCAGGCATTCAGATGGAACAGGGAAGTCTCAGTCTTCAAAGCGCCCAACATGACAATAATGAAAGCAAGATCATATATACTGAGAAAACCTAAAACCTAACCCCCCAAACGACAGGAACACACACACAGCTGTGCTGGAGTTTTTCCCAGAGGCCCTTACCAGGGACCAATTGAGGAACTGGCGTGAAGCTGGGTGCCTAGCTAAGGAAACGCCTCCGGCACCAGGTCTCTGTGCCAACCTCTCCGTGGGAAGCACCAAGCGAAAGGAGGAGATGAGATGATCAACTGCTGGTCTCCCACATGTGAGAAGATAACCACTGGGAAAAGGAGTTAAAGAGAAAATGGAGCAGACAAGGCAGAAGGGCTTCCCTTTAAAAGGGTAATGATATTTCTTTCAGGAAACTTAAACTGGGAAACTGCCATGAAGAAATGGACCCCAGCTCCATCTCCTCCTCCATAGGCAGCTGCCCCACAGCTCCACACTCAGAGAAAACGAAAAAACAGCAGCAAAACAAGGGCCATGCTTGCCCCCGCTGACATGGGTACAGCCACTTGCAGGAAGGCAGCGGGGGGGGTCTGCTTAAAGTAGCATGCAAAAACCCAGGAATATATTAACCATGTGAAGTTGTTGCTTTACTGGCAATGAAAAGGCTGCCCCAGTGCCCCAGACATTTTATTTCTGGGCTGTAATCAACACTTTACAACATCTAAATGTTTATTACTGGACATGAGGAGGGAGGGGAGAGAGAGAGAGAGGGGGGAAAAAAAAAAAGAATCTATATTCTATATCATTCCCATCAATTGCTGAGAGCCCTAGGACTTTTGTGTGCTATAATATTAATGGATGGAGATGAAAGGCTTGACATAGCAATTAAATTGGGGACAGCATTTCACTGATCTGCGAAAAGCAAAACACCTAAGCATGGCAGCAAGCGGCACCACCCAGGCCCAAGTTGCAGCACTGGAGCTTGGGAGGTTCCTCTACCTCTTGGATGCTCAGCAAAGGGTAAACCTAAACACCTGCTGCAAGATGGGCTTCAGAGAAATCTAATTGACACCACGTCCAGGAACCACGAGAGCAGATGTATCCTGGATAAAGTCACTGATAAGACCTCACTCTGTTATGCCAACAAAATTTTAGAATGAAAAGAAAAGCTTTGGGCAAGTCTTGATTGAAAGTCATGAAGATTTCAATGACAAAACCATGGCAAAAGGATTAAGAGAATAATCACATCTGAAAACAAAACAAGAAGAGAGATCAAAAGAGAACTGGAGAGGAGGATGCCACCCCAGACCTCGCAGCTGAGAGGAACGCCGATGGGATAAAAAACACGCCTTAGCGAGCGGACAAGCATGCGGGAGCTGGTACCAAGAGCTTGAACCCCGATAGCACTGGCCATGATTAGAGCTCAAATCACATCCTCAACTCAAGAGCCAATTGCAGATACCCCTATCATCTTCTCTACTTGCATTCAGAGGCAAGCCAAGCTGAAAGCCACCTCGGAACATGCCTGGCTTCATCGCCAAGGCCTGCGACCAGATCACTGCAACCAACAGTAAACTTCTATCCTGTCACCTAAAAAAAAGCCATTGTAAACTTGTTTGAAATGTTGCCATTTTGCAGCTTTGCATCTTCCATCCAGCAACAACCCACACCCAGCTCACGCCCATTTTTGCACACCATAGATACAGCTTGTACTATTACATTTATAGCATACCCTTTCAAGTCATTTTCTCTTTATTGATTGGCACTGCCAAACCTATTTCATTGCCTCCCCCCAAGGATTGAAATGACCAAGTGAGATAAACAAAAAATACCAAGTTCATCATGTTTAAAACTGCTTTTACCGCTTCTTGGTATCTGTGCTGCCTCTCTTCCTCACCATCTTTCGCTGATAGGCGCTAAACACAGAACGACTCTGCAAAGACGCAACGGCAGCCAGGCTGGCTCTACGCTTTGTGATACGTCTCTGCAAGATTAATGTTTTGATTAAAAGAAGCTTGATGGAATTTTCTGATAGAAATTTTTTCATAAGCACATGTGCCCCCTATTTTTTGATCCTGGCTCAGCATTCGTGGTTAAAGAGAATGGAGACACTAAACCCAGGCAGTGCTCAGACTCGCACGGTTAATGGTAGGTGGCAGCACAAAACTGGCTGGCAGCTCAGGCCGCGCGTTCATTTCAGTGCCAGCCTGGGCGGCAGTTCCCCTCCTTCATCAGGGTTCACAGGTTCCCATAAACACCACGTGATTTCATGGTACTGTACACTCAATATTTTACTTCTGACAAGTCGAGTTTCAAAAATGAAAAGACATACGACACAGTTTGCAAGTGACAGGCTCATTCATTTTGACTTACAATTAAAAAAATTCTATTAAATGGTTCCAAGGAGATGGATTTTTTCCTTTTCTTTTTTTCCCAGGCAGAAACATGCGCTCGAACAATCTTTTGATCACATATTTATGGAACACTAGTGTCTAGTCAGTAGGAAGCTGGCAACGAGGCTTCCTGAATTTTACTTTTAAGCTCAGCCATTGATCTCTATGCTGCTTTTGGCAAGTCACTTTTTGTGTTTGGGTTATCTAAGTGTAAAATGCTGTAATATAATGCAAGTATGATGAAGTCTACTTAACCTCTATTAAATTATTTTACATAATTTAAGCAAGACAGATGCCCAAACACCACTCTGATGACAAACGTCTAAAGCTCCTCTTGGTCTGGAAGGCTCTCAATGTTGTTTATTGAGATTTCAAGGGTCAGTCTCAAAACAAGCAATTTCCCTTACTTATGTCATGAAAACAGTTCATTCCTTCACTGACAAAATGACAATTCCTATTAAGTTCTAATGGTAGAGTAGCTGTTTTCTTTTTTTTTTTTTTTCTTCTTTTTAGTTACGACTGATTTTCCATCAACTTGAATAACTCTTTTACATTATGTTTCTGCATTCACTTTGAACAGACATAAAGGGGAATATAAGGTTTAAGGTAAGTATAAGGTAGTAAAGAAATAAGCTTGTGATGCAAAATTTGAATGGTTCTGCAGCTGTTATTTAGCTTTCATTTCAGTATCCTAGGATGAATATCCAACATTCCATAATCATGACAAATATAAAGGCAGAAGGCTATATTCATTTGGTAATTTCTGGGCTGCTTATATGAAACAGTTCTAAAGAAATTAAGGTATATAACAGTCTCAAGAGTATGTTCCACTCATAGAAAACAGTAACAAGGAAGCCTTGGAGATGCTTAATGAAACATAGACATTAATAACGAAAAAGGAAGCGAAGTACCAGTAAAATACCTAAGGAGAGACAATGAAAACCAGTATGCTGAAGAACTCTGAAATGAAAAGTGACTTGAGATTGGTGTCAAAAAAAGACAGTGACTAAGAGGGTCAAAAAGACATTAAAGAAAGATACAGGATGACATAAAAGGTTGAAAATAAGGAAAAATTGCAGACATGCCTAAAATCAAGTAACATACATTTCAAAAAGGCAGAAGCTGCAGTTCTAAGAGATAAGCAAATGCTGAAAAAGGAAAGCTGAAAACATTCCCTGCCTGAAAGGAGGACAGAGGACAAAAGGAAAGAGAACTAAAAACTCACACACACAAAACATTGCTCTCTGACATCTTGGCTTTTTGGTTTTCAGACTCACCGCTCATATTTATTCTTCACACCTATTTTTTTTTTTTTTTTTTTTTTCAAATAATCACCACCCTTCCGGCAACATTTGGGAGAAGTGTCTCAGCATTCTCCTCTTTCTGTATCATGTTCTTTCAAACATTGTGTCTGCAAGTACAATCCAGTCTCCAACACTTGATCATTCTTTTCTATGACCAAGCCTGTCTTTGATCAAACTAAAACCATGAGCTGCACCTGAAAACCTCCTCACAGACCTACATGGTGCTACTTTCTTGGAACTATCTATCTTTATAGTTTAAAAGACATTTTTAAACCCTCTCCCTAACATCTTCCCTTACTTCCCACAGAAAACCAACAAGTAAAGCATTTATAATCTCCTCGGCATGCCTATCCTGTCCACTCCTTAGGGCCTAGGAGTTAGTCAGGACCCTGACTAACTCCAGCCTCTCTCTAGGTCCTCGTATCCACAGTATGATAGGCTTTTTTTGCATGGCATGCAGAATGTTACCCTGAAACCTTTCATAACAATCTCTGAAAACACCATTTCCTTAACTGGACGGCTTCTCCTGCCCTTTCTTTAGGCACTTCCTCCTCCTCTGTTGCCTCAAACTTGAACAGCTCATCTTTGTGTTCAAATCCTTCTTGACCATGTCTATCTTACTTGGCTCTCACTGAGTATTAGGAGGTCAATTCCTGCCTCAGGATAGTACCTGATCTCAACATTTTTCATCTGCTTGTTAGACTTTAAACAAGTATTTTCTCTCACAGCTCTGGCATTGCTAAGAGGGGCCCACAAAGATCCCTCAACTGCACCATGATGCATAGCCCAACTCTTCCTTAAACCACACTGTGATGTCCCAGACATCTTAACAAAGCACAACCCCCTCATTTTATAAAACCACACCCAGCTAATACTCCTGCTCATATGCTCCTGTTAGCCTAAAGCTGTTTTATCTTGACACAGTCAGACACGACTCCTGTGGAATCTCCTTGTGATCTGTGCTCACACACTACCAGACATTTATACGTGACTCCCCCGATGCTACTGGGGAGGGCTACAGTTCCTTTGTGGTTTAGTATTAAGTATATAAAAAGGTACATTACCAAACCATGATGATATAATGCCCTATAATAGGTAAAATACAGATTTAGATCACTAGCTTCAAAATGCGCACTTTCATACGAGCTTTACTTTTTAATTCATGTTATAGGGAAACATGAAGTATAACATAAACCAGCAAAGACAGATTTAAAAATTGACATGCAAAGCTTGCCAGAACCATATTTGACTAGATGAACTTCTATTGTTACAAGAAAATTCTTTCTATTTCTATATATTGTGTGTTTAATTCTCTGTCTTCTCACTATAGGAACTGTAAGATGACCTGAATTCTAACTTAGAGTGGAAAGCTCATTTGGAGAAAATATGCTCTGGTTTATCATTGTGTAAAATCACAATTTAATGTAAACAAATGAACAAAATATTATAGTTTCCAGTGCTTCCAAAGCCTTTAGCAGAAGGGAGATTCACTTATTTATCAGACTTTGACATATGTCTGATTCCTCAAAGTCATATTTTAAAATAAGCCGCAAGTCTGAAGAACCTCAACGTTTTTCAATGAAATCATTATTTTGCAGACTGAACCTAATGCTGAGGTAATGTAGAGTCTGACCTTTCCAAATAAATCTCTTAATGAATGTTGGGGAACAACAAAAGCCTCTAAGACAGCAACAAGGGAGGAACGAGGGTAAGACACAAGAGCGCAGCAAGAGCCAGCGAGATTTAAAGGTGAAAGGCTTTGGACATGACCCTGCTGGGCAAGAAGAGGCAGAGAGGCTACATTTTTCATGAGTGCCTAGGGCATCTTGTTCGCAGAGTCTGAACCTCTGGTGAACAGCTCTCTGCAGTTCCTGCCTTCTATTCTTGAATTTTATCAACCCCATTTTTATGTCCAAGAGATAAAAAAGGTAGCCCAGGTGCTGTACATCAATTTACACCAGGGAATTAGCAGCACACAGAGTAGCCACTTCTCATACTACTGGAGGTGCTATTACTTTTACCAGGATCAGTACGTTTTAATTCCCAGGTATAAAGTACGCTGGTTCTAAAAATTTCTGAATGAATATAAAACTAAACACTCCCACACAGACTCATCCTAAGCAGAATGATGCTTCTACTATCCCAGTAAATCAGAAAGAAAAGATTTTAGATAGATTTTAACAGAGGTGAGACAGAAATAATGCTAATAACTCAAATGAAATGGGGGCTATCCCAAGTCTGGGCACTGGGCAGCGCAGTAAATCCACTCAGGGCACTCCCGTGGCGATCTTGAGGACTCGGCCCACTCCTGTGCCTTGCTTGGTCATCATCGGCTCAGATTTCAATCAATGAGATTTTCCTAAAACAAAGAAGCCTTTTTTTCTAAAAAAAAAAAAAAAAAAAAAAAAAAGAGAGAGAGAGAGAGAGACATCTTCTGTGACTGCAGTAAGAGAGAAAAGCTAAAGCTAATTCTGGCTAGATTCCCTCCCCTTCCCCCCCCCAACACTGAAAGGATTCTTCAACCATATAGAAGCAAATGCACTGCAATGTCCTCTAAAAATCCTTCTCAAGAATATATAGAAGTAAAAATTCCTTGTACATATGGTAACTTCACTCCAACAAACGACACTAAGAGACACCCACACTGAGGTAATGCTGCAGTTATACATTCCTAGGTAATGAGCTTTATCTCTCAGAATCAATTTTCCATTAATAGCATTCAGTGCTCCATTCGACTTTCAAATTAATCTGACCTGTGAACCCAGGGTGTTCTGAGGCTACTGGAATGTAATGTCAACACAACATAGAAAAAAAAATAGCACAGCAAGACTTTAATGACCGAACTGATGCTTAGTGAAGAATTTTAAGACAGCTTAATGGCAAATAGATAGTGTCAATTCTAAAAACACTAAAAGAAAAACAGAGAAATATTTTAAACACAATGGCTTCTGCTGTTACTGCCTAAGCTGTAGGCTCAGTGAGATAAGCAATCTAAAACTCCATTTATCAGGATTGTCTCAATAAAAGAAAAGAGTGTGTGCTATTGATCTGCAAAAAGTTTATTTCTTGCACTCTGCAATGCTTAAGGAATCAATCTCGTAACTAAAGAAAAAATAATGGTATTGATAATCAAAAGGATGGCCTAGCTTTAGTGGCACGAGTGCCGTGCACTGGTAGCGTTATAATGTAACCGGCAGGTCCAACGGCGTCTGAGAGGCGCCAGCTCGTAGGCTACGATTAGTGAAATCCATTCCTGACAGCAACAGACATCTCCAAAACGTTCAGTCGAATAAGCAAATTATTAGGAGACTAATTGCATTCATCTCTTACTGCTGGCCATGCCATCGGTATGTTTCAGTACACATGGTCCAAAGGGCTGAGACCATATTCAAGTGAAAGCAGATGAAATAAGTGTAGTCAATGTTAGCTTGAAATATATTTCTAGCTGTATGTCTTGATGTGTATGAATAGGCTTATATTCTTAATCCTTCTTTTTTGTTGTTTTACAATATGTTTTTAAAGAGACATCATTTTGCTTTAAAAATGCTACATTAAAAAAAGATTCTTGAAAAAAGATGCCTGAACTTGAGTTTTGCCTGAATCCACTACCTTTTTAAAGTAAATGAACCAACATATATACGAACACACAGCAAAAATACAAGAAATTCATCATTATTTTCTTTTTCTTGAATTTCTAATGAGTATATAAATATCATCAAATGTGAATAAACTTTACATATGACAGCCAAACTTTCCATATTCCAAAACTGTAATTACTTCAAGAGTCACACAGGAGTTCAAGATGCATGCCAAAGAATTTAATTCTTGCAGAGAGTAAAAATACACTGGTAAATGATTGTGTTCCAACAAAAACATTATCCCTGGGAAGTAGCTTATCTTGCCATTGAAAAAAACAAGTTTGTGAGCGAAAGGAAAGTAGAAGCACACTGAGAATAAGCACTGCAGACATCTGGCTAGAAGAGACAATCCAATCTGCACTAAGAACTGTCATCAACATGAGCAGAGGCTCTGCCATAGCCAGTGGCATCACATGCACCAGTCCCTAAATTTTTCACTCTGCCAGACCCAGAGCAGACAGCTTCCTGCAGCTAGAGCTACGGAACTATCAGGCTTTCTTTTCCTCCCATTTCGTTCACTCACGGTATTACAAGATGCAGAACGCTATTTAAACTACGCAGGTGATGTCTCTTTACATCCATAGAGAGGAAAAACAGAGGCACAGTCAAGCCTAACAAAACATCACACCTGGGAGCTCATAAGAGCAACCCAGGAACTGCCGAAATGCACAGACCTACTAGGATTTCCACAGCTGTGGCACGAGCCACCAAACCCACGTCACCAGCCATAGGAGAGGTGAGTTTGTAGCTTTGGGAAAGCTCAGAGTTCTTGTCAAGCTGAGGGCATAACTACATGACCCATGTTAAGCAGTCTGCTTAGCATCACCTGGGAGGACGGTCCAGCACTACAGTGATTCTTATCCTTTATCACTCCAGTGGCAGAACATGCTTTACAGGACAGACTATAGTTTTAACTATAAAAAGACTTAAAAAAAAGTCTTTTTTTTCCCCCCAGCACCAACTTGGAAAATTGACTTCATTTTTCTGTCTCATGTGGCAGGGGGATTTTTCTTTTTTTACTAGTAAGTCAGATTATCATCTCTGTATGGCCCTACACAATATTCAGAAGAGTAGTAACCTACACCAACAAACAGGTACACTTTCTAAACTCTGCTTTTCTAACAGCATTATAGGTCTGGAGTATTTAACTAAGCTCTTATGCAGTCTATCAAGAACTTTAGGTACCCCATTTTATTATGTACAGAATGGACAAAAGGAACATGACATCCAAAGATTCTTACAGCAGAGGAAACAAAGACTTTGTTTCAGATTACTTGTAATTACTTAATAGGATGATTATTAGAAATACATCAGGAAAATGTGACAAACAGGTAGCAAACCTTTAAATATGAACAACTCAGAAAATATCTACAAAAGAGACCCATCGAAGAGTCATGTTTTAGTATGTCTCATAACAAGATTATTTCCCACTGCAAATGCTAAATGGACTACGGTAATTCAACACTTCTTGTCTCCGTGGCACAGCACACCTTCACTGAGGTAAGAGAGGATGTGGCTAACAGCACTTGGAATCTTTTCTGGATGGGGCATTTCTGCAAACTTGGCTTTTAAACCTCCATTTGTACAAACACCTGGATGTCCAATCCTCTCTTGTTCCATTGAGAGCAAGGAGAGGATAACAGGTTTTACTCTTTTCACGTAGATTTTAACAGTTGCTGCATCATACTCTTCATTAATATGATTTTTTTAACAGTTGCTGCATCATACTCTTCATTAATATGATTTTTTCTTCGCTGATCATCTTGATGGGCTTCAATGGCTATAAGGCAGTGAGAAACCTGGCACCATAAATAACTTCTGCTCCAACGCTAAGTATGATGGAGGGGATATTCTCAACACAGTATGACATACACTCAGTTCATTGCAAGTTAATTTTTCCTTTTAAGCCTTGTCAATTGAATGAAGAAGCACAAAACTGGGAATATCAAAATTACTGTAATGAAACTCTGTCTTATAAAAGTTTTATTTATTACAGTTCCTGAAGATGATCTGTATTCAGAGATAGAGCTAGATGAACTAGAGCAGCTGATGGATTTGGATCATTACTGATCGAGACATAAAAAATTACCAACGTAGACAAAGCCTATGCATTTACTTAGGCATAATTACCCTGTCTAGTGCATAAAATGCTATTCCACCCCACAGTTTTTAGAACCAACCACTACACTAATTCATTCATATTCTTCTGATGTATCTGTTCATTTATTGAATTACCTTCAGTTTGTTTAAAGAAGATGGCTCATTTTGTCATTCAAACAAAGTGAAGATGCTTTAACGTGTCTTTGCCGTTCAGTGTTTCATTATGACTGTTGAAGGAAAATTCAGAGTTTTTATAAAATTCATGCATGCACTTGAAGATGAGTATTTTTGTTATGGAAAGTCCTTCTTGGCAATTCCCTCCAACAGAAGCAAAAATGGGCATCAGAAACTCTTAAATACATGCTTAAACAAACACACCTGACCATTAAAATTTGTTAAATGACTTATTAATACTTGCTAAACCAAATAAGCACTACCGCTAAATGTCATAGCAAGCCAGACTTCTAATATTGATGTGCAAATCTAAACTTATTAAACAAAACAGCACTGCAGAACTCAGGTTCATTCTGTCCTACCCTCCATTCTTTCATCAGGCAGTCTTTATTCTGAGTCTTGATATGGTCAATTTAGGACATCCCTTCTGTGCCAAAAATTAAAATTTCACCATGAAGACAAAACCAGAAGCAGCCCAGCAATCTTAAAATTCTTCATGGGCCACAAAGCCACTGAAATGGTTCAACACATCATCAGCAACCCCTCATCTCGTGCCTTGCCCCTGAATGTCAAACGTAGCTGAGGAAGCAGAAGCAATTTGACTCAAACTTTTCCAAAGTTGCTCTTTGACTCTCTTTTTTTTTTTCCTGGAAAACCAGCTAATATATATACAAAACATATGATTCAGCTGGTTTTATAGATATATAGTATCTGTCACTATGTTGCCTAGTGCAAAGGGGCCAGGTCATCTGAGCACATACGTAATATAAATAAAAGAGAGTAAATAACAATGACACATACTTTCTAACTGCAGAAACTCATCAACCATGCTATAACGTACATCACATCCACTGCTACTGTCTCTCGCTGTTCATTAAAAGAGAATGAATCCTAAGGGAAGTATCACTGAGTGCAGATATGTCTCCAATACAGCAAATCATATCCTGGGCCCGCAGTAAAGCTAATAAAATCATATTAAATACATTCCAAAAGTTCCCTTGGCTTAGTCAATGCCACTTGGGCAATTTATAATTTAAAGCAGAATATGAGATTAGAAAGAGCCAAAACCAGCATGATCTAGAATTTGGAATAACAGTTCAACGTCCCGGTCACTCTCAGAGGACAGATTGGTTTACAATACAGAATACTGAAATATTCTCATAGAGAACACTTCAGTTCTCTGTATTTTCACTTTCACAATTTTTATATCCAACAGTGTTGGGCTCCCGATAAAAGACAAATATATGCTATTTATGAAATCCGTACAGTTAAAACCACTACATATTGAAGATATCTATGAATCCCAGTGATCCCATACACGCCTGTGTTATACCCAGCCCCCTATTCACTAGCAGCCGCCTCTCCGGGCCAATGTGGTTTTTAAGTGGTGATGCCCGAGACTCTCTCACCACCTTCTTCTGAAGCTTTGAACTTTAAATGGCATAACATTATAATTTTATTATTTTAATCAAAGAGCTCAGCATTTGATCAATCAAAAGAGGCTTTTAGCATAAATATTGATTCTTTATTCTTAAGTAGGCAGATATTTTCAGAATATCAGTACTTCCAGGTTAAAAAAAAACAAGACACACACACACACACAAACCCAAAAAAAACCCACACACTTGGCTCTGGGCTACAAGTCTGTAAGCAGAACTAGTCAGGCAAGCAAGCTTCTTAGTACTATAAAGGACAACTCGATCCTTAAATTTCTCCCCCACGTCTTGTATTTTGTTCCAAATACAAATTCTCATATCAATTGATTCTGTCCGAACCACCACCACCTCATTAGAATTAAGTCCAACGCTGTAGAAGAAGCTGACTGGTAAATGTTTGGTTCCTTTAAAAGGAATATCTCCCTTTGGAGCTAGCAAAGGTCTCACCTGGTCTCATCAAAGCTTCTTAAAACTTAGCTCCTTTTTAAAAAAATTACAGAAGAATAATCTAAAAACACGCAAAAATCTAGACAATACTTCCATGTAGAAGTCATCACATACGTGCTGTATTTTGAGCTGCACCGAGGCAGCCGTTCAGATTTACTGTTTCATATTAACAGGTTGCATCAGGGCAGGGGAAAAAATAATCGCATTTACTGTAGTACCAAAATCTAAACGCTCTCTTCCAGGATATCTGAAATGTTACAAATCCTGGAAACTCTTAAAATAAGACTATTTTCATTAATATATTTAAATATAATAAGAAACTGATTTTACCAAAGCCATCTTACTTGAACATCAACCCAAACTCTTTCAAGACTAAGCCATGCTCCATTTATGGTTTTTCCAGAGCGCCTACTGGGTTTTTATTAAGAGGGAACTTGCCAACTGTGGACAAGTACTCTGTTGATATTCAAACACACACATGGAATGGGTGCTGGCTGTATTTTCCTATCTGAAGATTTCAAAGGCAAATCTCATTGTAATTTTAAGAGCTACTCTTATCCAAGTCCTACAATAAGCTGCTTTTCACACTTACATGATATCACATACTGGAGTGAAGGATTCTTAAGTGCTTTTCATTTGTTCCAGGACGAGATGTGCAAACCATGTGCCATAGCTAACGACCGCATTGCCAGCTTATGTCAGAAAGCTGCTAGGAAAATCTGTCTTTGTGCACTACAGAGCCTGTTCAGAAGGAATTGCTGAAAATTAATTTCTGATTGGACACACACAAGATATACATTTCTACCATGTTGACATATACACCTGGCAGAAATTCAGGCATTCTGTCCTTTCGGTCCTTCTCTAAGAATGTGCACACAAGAAAAGAGCGGCACTGAAGGCAAGTCTAATCCCAGGCTGGCCCCACCACTGGTCCAGCCGCAGTGAGGGAGCACTGTGTCCTTCTGACATTCCCTAGCCATCTGGCCCAGTGCACTCATGATTAAATGATGGACTCATGAAAAACTGTGCAGACTCACCCACTCTGCAAGTATTTATTCCACCAAATACTTGGTTTCTCTGCTATGTAGGGTCTAGTTCCACCACCGCTTGTTGCTGAGCTACAAAAAAGGTCCAAAATCAGAGGGAAAAGACTTCCTAGCCACACGATCAGCTCCCTCAAGAGCCTACATGCTCGGAGCCTGCCATTCTGGCGGTCCATTTTGCATGGAGGTACAGCTTCCTCCGGCAGCTTGCTCAGCATCGGCAGGTCCAGTCAGGCGGCTGCACCGTATCCGGGCAGCATTGCCTCAGAATCCTCGCTGCTTTTCAAGGACCTTCCCTGCACTTTTTTGCACTACACTGTCTTTCCTTTCTTATTTTAGCCTGAATGTTTCACAAATATGATTTGGTTAGCTTTACCAAGTTCATTCATATTTTCTTGTGGGTGAAATCTAGGCTTCACAATAGACTAGATGAGCTTTACCCCATAATGGAAGAGAGCAGAGCCAGTATTCCATTCCTGTTTTGGTACCTCCTTTCTGAACATCTCTCACAGCTACCTTTCACTGTTAGGGAACTAGCCAACTCACTTAACCTGACCAAGAAACTTTTATTTGAAATATATATAATTAAAAAACACAAAAATGGCCTACCTAGTCTAATTCAGTTTGAACAGAAGAGCAAAAGCAAAAAGATAAAAGGCTCCTTTTCCTATGAATGCCTTAAACCTGCTAACCTGCTCCTGAGAAATGACAAGTTGTGTGACCAACGTGAAATGAATCTGTTACCCTCTCGTCCCATAGTTGTCCATAATGCTAAATATCACCGAGATCATTTAAGCTTATCTGTAATCTGTATGCACAAGAGAATTGTGGTCTTACAGCTACTGGCACAACTTCATTTCACAACACATGAATGCACTGTAATGTCTACAGTACTCAAGCATTCAAGATAGCAGATGAACACTGGCCAAGGAAACATGTTTGGCTGAAGTCAGTGTCTTGAAGACTGAAGAATTTCCTAAGAAGAACTAAACCAAGCTAGGAATGACCATAGCAAACAGCTATCTTTAGCTGAAGGCTTACCAATTATTGAGCCAACGAAGCTATAAAGTGTGAGCACAAGTGAACAAAATAATGGCAACAGGGTTTTTAGCTAGTTCTGTCGAAGTTCTAATGGGATTCAGTTGCATGTATTATGCCTCTTCTCAAAGGCAAGACAGTAAGGTACCTGAGAAATTTAACATGAATTTCAGTGATACGAGTCTGTTTTCTTACCAAGTGTCATTATCTGAAATCCCTTTCCTGCTATCACCACCTTGCAACTCAGCCCACAGCACTTCCTTAGCTCCTAGCCTTCAGAATGGAAGGTGGCCTGGAAGTTCCTGAGAGACTTCCTTCACCTCAGTGCTTTTCAGGAGGTCAAAAATCCACACACACGCTGCCACATCACATGTGCAAACCATTTCCATCGTGTGGGAAATTCTCTGTATTTATAAAGGCTTCAGGTCTGCTTGCTTAAGCAATGTTAGCTACCCAGCTAGGAGACCAAAATACCTACAACAGGGACACCAAATCCCCAGCAGCAGCCCCTGAGCAACAGTTTTAAGGCAACTCATCCCTGTGAAGTGACTGCTATCTTCCGGCTAATGACTGGTTCTCTCTGAGGTCTGTATAGTAATTATCAGTTTTACTTAAGATGCAAAATATTAATCCCCTAAAATTACAGTGACGAGGCTGTTTTCTTTCTGGGTTCCCTGGCTCGTTTCCAGGCTGTTGTGGGCTATAAGAGTTATCTACACTAGACGAGTTCTTTCATCGTGGTAGTAATCGTCTCAGAATCAAATAAATAGCTTACAACCAACACACTGTTCCTTCTTAAATAAAACTTGGCTTCTCTGGAGACAGTAGTACATGTTCAGGGAAAACAGGTTGACAGCAGAATCCATGAGCTGGATTTTCTCCCACTAAGGCACCGTGGCACTCTACACACCTTTTAATTAGTCATCAGTTTTTGAATGAGGGGTTGTTCCTTTCACATTGCCAACAAGCATTCACTCTTCTACTTTTAACACAAGATAAAATCCTAGCTGCTTAACCAGAAGCAAGATACTATATCACCAAATCTCACTCCTTTCATCTGCATTGCCCACACAGACAGTACATGTTTTGGACTACAGACTTGCCTTGGAGCTCTCGCTCTTTGTACAGCACCTACCGCAGTACCTCTTACCGCTACTCCAGCATCACCAAGGTGATGTGGAGAGAAGTCAAGACCACCATGGTTGCTCAAAGGAGTTGTGGAGGTTCCATCCTTGGAGACTTGCACAGTCTGACTGGACACAGTCTTAGACAACCTGCTCTAGACGACCCTCTGCTTGAGAAGGGACTTTGGACTGAATCATCTCCGGAGACGACTTCCAACCCCAGCTCTTCTATGGACACAATCTAAGTACAATTTATTTTACACAGAAATGTTTTAACTACTGAGAACTGCCAATCCAACACATCAAGAGCAGTGTGTTTTGCTAAAAAAGGTAATAATAATGGAATACATCACCCTACATTACTAACACATAAAAGACTAATTCTATCTAGACTGTCACAGCTTGAAACATGTTGACAGCCCATAATTCTACAATTATTTTCCTTTAGAGCAGTAAATCTCTTGATGACACAATCACCCACAAATAATTTATGAAGCAGTATTTTTTTTTTTTTTTTTTCTTTTGCATATTCAGTCTTCTACCTGAATATCTCATGTCCTTTGGTACTTTGAATCTTCTGAATGAAGCCAGTGTCACACATTTCACTGGTACTGCAAGAAACATGCAAAATCACTCTTCACCACCCCCACATTTTTCTTCTTTGCTGTTTATCATGTTTGTCTGTTCCTCAAATATTTTAAAAACCTTTAGTTGAGATGTACAGACTCACCTGATAAAATTTGTCTCTTGCTTTCTTTTTTGTTTAAACTACTACTTTTCTTCATCTGCTGCATCCTTTTTACGAAGTGCTTTCTGTTTATCCTCACACGTGTTTTTAAATACAGGTTGTTAGGCTCCCTTCCCACTTTCTTTAGACATGTTGACTAACATGTTTTTATCTAACATTCACATTCCACTGAAATTAATTATATTCCACTGCTGCTTAAACACTTTCCAGATCTCGAGTCAATTGATGATTCCAACCGACTTTAATATGTTCTCCTTCTGTTTAATGTTCTCCTTCAATGCAATTAAAATATTTGGTACCACTCTTCCCAGAGACCCTGGTGTACCTCTCCTATTCTGATGCCATTAGGACATCTGTGGACTGCAAATATACATTTACCTGAAACTGTGTACAACGTATGTCTTCGTTTTGTGGGAGTAATTTCCCCACTCCAAGTCCTTCATGTACTATTAAACTGTAAAAAAAAGTCTGTCACATACTCTGTTTTTATTGCATTTATTCGTGCAAATTAAATATTCTAATCACTGCTAATTAAAATAATATACTCAAATATTTAAAATAATATTACTCAAAAAGTAGTATTATTACAGAAAAGTAAAGTACCTGGCTCCGGGCTGTGGTGAAATGGGACCTATTCCTTTTGGACACAAGTAAGCCTGAAAAATGTGGATTTTTGGCATATTGCTATCAGGGGCAGAGTCTGGTTTCTGTATTTGTGATGGCAGCAATGCTGCCCTTGACGTGCAGACAGCTGGCACGTTCTAACAGCTTGTCACCCACACCACAGTAAGTGCCACTCAAGAAGACATCGCCCAGTCCCCCGTTCTTGCCTCCCAGGAAGCCTCCCCGAGCTCGCAGGGCGGGCTTGCTCCTGGCCACGTGGCCATCCAGCCGTCCCCGGCCTCTCCGTCCACACGGCTTGCAACGAGATCGCTCCCCAGCCAGGAACTACACACCTTGAACACAGCCAGTTCCCTCTGGCAGTACCACTGCTCCCCGTCTGTGCTGTCTGGCTCTTTTGACCGCTGCTCCCAGATCAGCACTTTTTATCATCCTCACTGGATATTTAACTTCTCATTTTGCTTGTGTACTGCTCCAGACAGCCACTCCAGTTCTTGCTGGCTTCATCCTGCCAGCTACACCCTGCTGGGCCAAGCTACGGATACGTTCCTGACATATGGCTAACTGGCAAGAGGGCATGAGCACGTTTTGGTGAACATCTGGAGGGAATACCCCAAGTATAATGATTGTGGCTGGACACCGGCAAGTACTCAGCATTGAATCACTTGAAGCCAGCACGTTCAGCTGGGCATTTTCAAGGCCAGGTCACAGTGCCCAGAGCAATGCAAGTGCTGCAAAGAGCTGCCACTGGCAAGAAAACGCTCTAGCTGCCGTCTACTAATGCCTGGCTTTATGCTCGTTCTCGAAAAATGCAGCACCCACCAGCTCCTCGGCCATTAAAAACCTCCTCGCCATATGTTATTAGAAATAACTTTTATGAGAAATATGCGAGAGGCACATCTCAGTGAGATGGTCAACCCCTGGAATAAGTAAGTGTGACGGATATTTTGGGAGCACTTGCAGGGGGTCTGTTCCGCAACAACCTTAGGGAAAACTGCAGATGCTGAAGACGACAAGCCAAAATTTCATTCCAAGAATCCTGTCACAATCACTAATATTTTGGGAAAGACTTCCTATGAAGAAAATGGGTTTTCCCTACAGTTCTACAATTTATTTGAAGTTAGGGCAGATCTTCCTCTTTCCTAGTATGTGATTAGTCCTCACTAAAGGCCAGAAGAGATTTATGCAGCTGTTGGCCATTTTTCCTCACTCAGTGGCCATCTCCATTCACCACATGTATCTCAGTTTTGTCACTGGATAAATAACCACGTGTTTTTTACAATGAACTCGTGCATCAAGTGCTAAATTGTCTGGAGTACTACACAGGTGACACTGGGTGGGAGAAGGCAGAGAGTAAAGAGTTCTGTTTTTGGGTAGTCCACTTAACACTATCCAGAGGCACTGCTATCGCCAAGGGCTTTGCTGCAGTACTGAAGATGAGCTGCCACCTGCACGAGTCAATGAAAAGGCACCTTCTATTCCCCAATTAACAAGGGTAGAGTGGTACATTCAGATTACCTTAAACCAGCAAAAGGAAATGAAAGAAAAAAAAAAAAAAAAAAAAAAAAAAAAAAAAAAAAAAAAAAAAAAGAACCAGGAAAAAACAACCACAAACAGGCCAAAAAAACCAAAACAAAACAAAAAAAACACACCAAAAGCCCTTTGATTAGATTAGCAGTCCTCTGACCCTAGGCATTTCAGAAAAAAAACACAAGAAACACCATGTGTCATTTTAACATATGTCATATAATCCTACAATATATGAAGCAGCCCAGGTATGAGCAGCAGACTGCAGTAAAATAGCTACACACATGGCCAAGATGTGACATTACAGGGAATCACATTTCTTATCCTCTGGCACTCTGGACTGCTGTCACCAGCGGGGGTGTCTTCCTAGGGATGCACATTCGCCAGGTTCACACAGGGAGCAGGTCCACGCCACACGACAACGCTGCGTCTTGCAGAAGGGGCTCAGGGACACGGTACCTGGCAGGGGCAGGCAGGGCCGCCCGGGCGCTCCAGCACGGCGGGAGCCGTCCGGGCTACAGGCTTTGCTACCATCGCCCTGCCGCTGCTGCTGGCAGGGTCACTGATTTCCTGCCCAGGCTGCTGCTCCATCCGTGCATCTTCACAGACCACACGAGAGGAGAATTTTAATCCTCAGGCTGACTAGATGTGTCAGGGCTCCTGCCGTTATTACTCTAGGGGCTGATGAAGCATGCATACAAAATGGGCAACAGCAGGCCCCTGAAACCAACACATTCTCTGCTTACTTCAAGGAAATGTGTGGGAACCTATATACCAGCCATAACTACACAGAACAGAGATCATTCATTGCATTTCTAGCATATTCCAGATACACAAGAACTGGCAACTCAAGTCCCAGGATTCCAGCATACCTGTGCTTGGAGAAAAGCTAACCTCCACCCCAGAGCTGTGGAACGGGCAGCGCATTCGGCCACTCATCCTGGAAATAGTTACATCATAAATCTAGTAGAGCGAGGCTTGACAACAGCTAGAGACTAGCAAATGTTGCACCTACACATAAAAACAGAAGCTTCACCAGAGCTTTTGGAATGGGCACACGCCTTGAAAGCAAAGCAAGTGAGAAAAGGAAAGAGAAAAAAAGTATAGCCATACAGATAGCAAAACATGAGATGGAAGAAACACTACTCAACATGGTCAGAGTAGTGGCTGCAATCCCATTGCTACAGTGACTTTTAAGAAGCCATGTTAGTGGTCCCATCTGAGCTTCATTACAGGATTTGAACAGAAGACTGATAACGAAGGTGAACAAAGAACTGTAAATAAAGCAACTGGTCCATCTCTAACAAATGGATAGATCTCCAAGTAAAGCAGTCACACTGGAATTCCACAACATCTACAGTCTTACTTAACCTTTTCATCAATTACATTCACCAAGTAGATGCAGCCCCTATGAGATGACCTGAGGATATAGCATCAGAAAAGAGCAGGACTGAAATACATACACTCTTCAGTGTTGAAAGAAAGAAAGAAGAAACTTCAAAACACAAGCTCAAGAATGTAAGCAATAAAGGCAAGAAATTCCAACCTAAACTGGAATATATCTCACTTGTTAAAAAGTCAAAGACACATAGGCATGGGCTGGTAATTTTACTCTGAAAAGGAGTCATAAAAAAAAAAAAAAAAAAAAAAAAAGACACATCTGTGGATGTCATATTTGAGATATTTCCAGCAGAGGCAGAGAGATATTGGGCCAGTATCCAAAGTAAGAATATCCTATAATACATATTGTAATCTGGTCAGCCAAATCAGGTCAGGAATCAAAGAAACCACATGCAAGAATTTGGAACTAGACTGCTGTTGAAAGAAATGGGGTGGGTGGTTCTGGGAGAAAGGTACAACTCAGGGAGTCGCACTGCTCCAGCGCCCCTAAGGAGCTGTTCTCCTACCGTTCCTTCACAGTTAACAAGTCTTCTCCAAAGGAAAAGGACGTCTGGCCCCTTGACAAAGGCCCCCAGAGCTCACAGGATCATGCGGATTTTCTTACCGAGTCAGATAGAATGCCCTCACACTTCTCAATTTGCATCATCACAGATAGATTTTTTTCAGCTTTCTTTTCACAATACTAAAGGCTCAGGTAAAACTCTTAACAGAGACTTCTCTTAGGCCTCACCTTAAAATACTGTCCATTCCAGGGGAGGACTTGGCATTGCTTGAAATACAGAAGTAAAAGGAAGTAGGAGCAGCAGCAAAGCTGAAGATGTTGCCTGTGTCACTGCAATTAAAATGCTCTTTGACGAGGCCGATCACTACCGAAGGGCCAGGCAACCATTTGGTCTATTCATGCAGAAAGCAAGAGCTACAAGTGAGGATCATAAACAAAAGATAGTTAAGATGGTTTTTTGTTTGTTTGTTTGTTTTTAAATATTACTCAGTTTGAAAAACTAGATTTCTTTAACTGTTTGAGTGAGAAAACACGACAGTTAAAAGTTGCATTACAGAGATCTGAACACTATTGCACTCCATGGAGGGATGAAACTTCTAAGAGATCTATGTTCCATATGAGAAATCTAAATAGAGCAAAACTTGTAAAGCATAAAAGTTCTGAGACTTTTCCATCAGCCATATAGTTTTGGAAAGCTTCAAGAATCCATAATTTAAGACCTGTGTGTAATGGAAATCAAACATCTAAAGCGGGAAAAAAATATAGAAAACCTTGACCAAAACGTAGAGAGGGGTGATGAGGAAAGAAATTGTCAGGCAGAAAATGCGTTCAAATCAAGAAAGTTTTGATGGAAAAAAGCTAGACTTAGACACCACGATAATTAAGTAAATAATCCGTGCAACATGGAAATGCATGAGGAAGCACAAGATTCCTGAGGATGTGCACAACACCAGCAGCAGGACTGTTCGGGCAGCATCAACAAGGCATTCACAAGGAGGAAGTGTAAACCCATGCAGTGCCCTGTCTTTGAGAAGAGGTATTAGATTTGTGATCATAATATCGCAGAGGGCCAGGAAAACTGTTACTCTTACCAAGACAAACAAATGCACCAAGGATCTGATCTGCAGTAATGAAGAATTATTTCTAGGAATTTATTGGGAGATAAATAGAGTTCAGGATTGGAATTCAGGCCTGAACAGCATCATTAGATTACTGAGGAGCCAGCAGGGCTCCTTCTAATGGAAAACATAAAAGATAAGAGACTTTCTCATGACCATGCAAACCACCACCTGCTACCCCACTCGCTCTGGGTCCCTGAAAACGAGAACAGCCACTTCGGCCCATCTCAGACCCACCAAATCCTTTCTGATGGATCCTTGAGACAGTGCCCATCTGGGGAGAGAGGAAAAACCTCCAAGTCAAGAAATTTCCTCCCCAGTTGAAAATAACACACAGAGCTTTTCAAAAGCCTAGGTTCCACAGACACTTGACTCAGCAAAAAACTCAGGAACCCTACATGAATTCTGCACAACATTTTTGCATAGAACATAGAATATACTTCTCCTGGTCTTTTTTATAAGCTTATGTGTTCTATTCCATGAGCATCACGGATGGAGTAACAGGAACACAACCACTGGAAATGCCTGATTGCTTGGACACTGAACTTCAAGATTCTTATTCTCTAGCTATTAACATTTGAAAGCCCTGCCAGACTTGGAGAAATGCCCTATTTTAAAGAAATCCTCTGTTTGGTTAATGGAAAAATACACCTCTATGCCCCCAATCCACTTAGCTGTGTGAAACTATAGACATTTCATCCCAATAGAGCTTGAGAGCACAACACCAAATTTTGCACACTCTTAGCATGATTACTTGCAATTATGGCATATGTATTATAGCAAATCCCAAGTAAATTATGAACTCTGCACATTACAAAGGAGCTGTGAAACGCTGATTGATTTGGACAGTTTGTAGTTCATTAAGTTCATTTCCAATTCTATCTCTTCACACAATTTCAAAGCATTCTGTACTGCAAGCCCATTTTCAATTAGTAAGGAGGATGAAACAAAAAAGAATTAATTATAAAAGTGGCAATCCCCATTTAAATCTTCATAGTGCAGCAATTATTTATGTTAAGTGTTGAGAAATTGGAGAGCTGTACTTGTCTAATACAGTTCTTTCCTTGATATACATCTCATATATATTAAATCTGTACAAAGTAGTGGGGTAGCAATTTTTAAAGCAAGGACTAAATTATCACTCACAGACCTGCACAGTGCTCCAAGATATAGAAAAAAAGTCTGTACTTGGCTAGAACCAAACTAAGTACCCTGGCTTGATCCTTCTCACTGCTATCCCACTTTCACCCCAAGGTGATTCTGTTCTTTGGACTCAAGCAGACATCTCTGCTGGAAAAAGCGATAAAGGAGTGTTAGTGTCAGCAGAAGCTCACGCTGAGCAACAAACACCTGAAAGAGGCAACCCTGGTTTCTCCCCGGGTTTGCCACTGCCCTGAGTGGCAATAACGACTGCTCATAAACCACTATTGCAAGTTATCAGCAGGAAGGGGGGAAAGGAAACCTTTCTGATAGGCTTCTCTCAAGTCCTTAGGTGAGAACATGCTCAAACCTCCTGTTAGGGCAGTCTGGGATAATTCTCAGTGTTTGGTAAGCGAAGAATGTGGCACTGCCTCCTTACAGACGCCTCCCAAGTGCCCCTTCCCAGGCAGCTTTCACAAAGAAGTGCAATCAGCTTCCTACATTAAGTGCCAGCAACATTAAAAAAAAAAAAAAAAAAAAAATTGGGGCTTGAACTGCAAGTGCTATTTATTATTCTACAGCACTGACCTCTTTTTAACACATGAAGACTCCTCATTCATACATACCAAATATCTCCAGTGACCATTGGAAAGAGAAGACAAAGTGCGTTTAGTGTTGTCAGCCAAAAATCACATAGCTTAATTTGTTAATTGTACCGTCGTCATCTCCATCACAGACTGTCATGTTTATGAAGAGATGTTAGCTGTGACTGCAGATGCACAGCGCTGTAAAACAACTTGCTTAACTTCACTGGCTGGATGACTGTCATCTGCTGGCCGTTTGTCACTGGCACTGACTTCCTGCCCCACGGCCAAGACTGTTGCTTTAGCCACCAGCACCTGCTTCGCTGCCCGCTTCATCGTTGGCTCTTTTTCTCTCCTGCTTGTCATTTTGGTAGCAGGTTCCTAACCACAGAGCAACAGGAAGGCAAGAGGAAAATGAGGAACACTAGAAAACAGAATCTCTAACTAGCTGAAAAACTGCAAAGGGAAAAACAACACTGAAATGAGACAGGCCCAAACCTTTTCTGTTCCTGAACTAGGCACAGTATTTTGTGAGGTTCTCATCTATCACCTCAAGCCTGCAGGACTGAGGAGGATGTTCCTTGCAGTGCTCAAGATGTTTCTAAGTCCTGTTTTTGATGTATCAGAAGTTAACCCAGATGACACCACTAGGACATAATGTGCTGGGGTTTCAACGTGGCTACAGCTGGACCTGGTAACAGCAGGGAAGCAGCTACAAGGGACCCTTTCGGGGTGCTACGAGGTGCACTGCTCCAGGTTGCCTGCCTTTACCCCCACACCTCTTCAGCTTTTTGCTTTCTTTAAAATTCCACCATCAATTCATAAAAAGACAGCAATCGCTGCAAAATTTTCAACAAATATAAAAACCCTTAAGAGGTGAATTCAATTTTCTATTTTATTTTAGACCAAGTACCTCACTAAAAAAACATGACAATTATGTCATTTGGGGAGGAAATATCTCAGCAATGGCACAATATATTTCTTCTAAGCTTGTCTGTGCAATCAATGGAACTATGAATATTTTAGGGGATAGCATTATTGCTTTTTATTCTATTGAAAGATAAATTATGAGCAATGTGTGGATTCCTTTTCAACACGCACACTGAAAGCTGCTTACGTGCACGGGGCGTTTGCCAAGTCCCACAGTTACACGGTTGACTCCCGCTATCAACCAACGAGACCTTTTCTTCTCAACCCCACCACACAGTTGAGTAAAGCTGCAGTTGTTCATGCTGACAGAATTCCCTAGACAGGGGAGGGTTTGGCCTCCCATTTCCAATTTCCAGAGTCCTCACATACTCATGCTCTCATTCCCTCAATTTCTTAATTTCCTCAGCTGATTCTGACCCTACTTAGGAGACATGAATTTCTTTAAATCCATGCCACCAATTCATGCAAAACCCCATCCACAGGAGAAGAACAGTTATGATTACTGCAACCATCTGAATTTATCATGTGCTTTAACAGCCTCTAACTACCAGTCATGAATGACATAAGCACCCCAGCTCCACTTCACAACAGAACACACAAACAGTGGTGCTCTTGCCTTTTAGATTAAGGTAGGAAAAGCTTCATAACTCTCACTTGGAGACTGTTGTGTTTATTAAATTTATTAAATACCATTTTCTTTTTCTTTATTGTTTTTAGGAAGGTTAGGCTGGCAGGAGGACATGCACAGCCATCTCCACAGAAAGGCCGACAGGTCCTCCTTCCCCAAAATTATCTTCCTTAGCACCTGGCTTCCACTCAGAGACAGAACTCACTACAGGACGCAGGAACGTTCCTGTGCAGGAGCATCCTTTGGTCACCTGATAGATCAAAACTAGCGCTTTAGGATATATACAGACTTGCACAAACACTTCTTAGGGAAATTTAAACAGTTCTGTTTTAATACAGAGTCCCCGATGGCCTGAAACTGCTGTCATGGTGTATAACACTGCCTCAAATTACCGTCACAGGCACTGGAATAAGATCACTCTTGAGCGAAAAATAAGCTACCGACTTCAGGCTTTTAGCCGTCTTCATCCTTGATTTGAATTAGCTCAAGTCCAGTGTGTTCTTTGCGAAGACATAATAAATAAATGAAATTTTGAGAGAGAAGTCCTTCTGTTTGGATTAACTAATATATGCTACAAAATGAAAATACACTGCTGAATGCTGAGAAACTTGCCCTTCAAGGCCAAGCCGGTTCCAACACAGCAATTATCTGAAGACTGAATTAATCACTTACCAGCTTATAAATTTGCATATTTATTATTTTCAGATAAACATTCACACATAATTTCAATAGTGACCTCCCCAAAATACACACACACAGAGCCAACAAGTGCCTCTGCAGCCCACAAGCCTGAACAATGCTAATAGGCAAAAAACCTCCCTCATCAGTTCTTCTTAACATGTCCATCTCTAACCTTTGACCCACGTGTACAACAGATAGACAGACCCTCAAGGATATTATATGACAAGACTTGAAAATATATAGTAAATATTAAATTAGGAAGGTTAAATTAGGCAGGTTGACATTTCTGAGAATTTACATCTGCTGTACTGGGAAAAAGCATCTTAGCTCAAACATCAGAGAGATGAGCTCAAAGTAAATACAACACTATACCACTTAAAAAGAGAAAGCTTCTTCAGGACGTCCAAACGTATCAAGTGAATTGGGTTCATTCCTTAATTTTAAAGGATAATACATTATATATATATATATGTATATACACACACACTAAAGAATATGTGGCTTTTTTTTTTTAAAGATTTGAGACTCTAATGCATACACTTTTTGATTGAAATATTACATAAAAAGTTATTTACTGCTGACTAGCTTGGAAGTATAGTCATTTATGAGGCTACTTATTCTTGGTAATATTTCTTCTTCAAATAATCAGCTAGCTAAGGACAAAGGAGAAAAATACTATCTGTAAAAGCAACCCATAAATGTAATAAATTATAGAAAATTTAACTCGCTCAATAGCGCTTCATTCTTTAAATAAACATAGAAAATGTTATTAAAACTAATAGAAATTACTCTTTGTCTACACAGTGTATGGATTTAAACTCTCTCAACAAATTCAGCAATCTGATCTAAAATCTCACTTGTTTTTTGTACTTTTGCAAGGATTCTCCATAGTGCCTAAGTTACAAAGAAAATAACAACTTCATACCAGTAATTTCCTTTCCTTTTCGGTATTTCTCACTGTGCTGTTTCAGGTCCATTTCTTCTCTAACTTAAGTAGTGCATATTAGCATAGTTCGTATTAGTGTAGCAGTGTCTATTACCAAAGAAGTGGATCAACTTGTAACTGAACCATCAGCACAAAAGGCACAGAACAAGCTAAAAAAATAAAGTTCCATTATGATTTTGTTGTTATAGCTACCTAAAGTGCGTTTAAGGAGACGCTTTAATGACCTATTTTCCCCTGAGACAGGCAAAAATATGTAAAATTTAAATTAATTCTTTCATCCATGCACACTTGCCTTCTTCAGCCAAGGGGGATGGGGTCTGTGATGAGGCCTGTGTCCCTAACCACTGGGTTGGTAGCAGAGCTGGGGAAAGCAGCAAGAAAGCAACAGACACTGAAAAATCCAGGCTACTCAGGAGTTTCCGAGGAGCAGGCTCATTTCTAGCCATTATATACTGCTCAGGTGGCAGGGAAGTTGAGCCACATAAGTTAAGCTTTGGGCTTTATGGAATAACCTTGAGGAAGCCACAGTAGCTTCTCCTAAAACATGCAGCAATATCAGAACCATTGCACAAGCACCACTACTCTTAAGGCTTTGCACTGGATAGCGCAAATCCTCTATTATCTGTGTGATCTGGCCTGATTGCCTTGTACCCAACTGAAGCAGCACAGAACACCTACAAAAACACCAGAGAATTGGAACCACTGATGCCACTTGAATCAAGAGCTGAGCTCCCGTTCGTATCTTCAGGAATATAACGGGGGTTCCCATCTCTTACCAACCTCTTCAAATAACGGCAGCAGCAAGCGTGAGATTGGGTTGACAGTCATTTACATGCAAGTGTGACCTTTTTACTCAGTAGTGACATTTGCATCCTATTAGCAGAACACTGTATTGTATTTAAGCAATAATTGCATTTTCTATGGAGAGTAAACGACATGTAAATCAATAAATGATGAGGGTGCAGGCCAAGCCTATTATTGATTTTCAGTCATGTTCATCTCTGAGCTTAACACTGAGAAAATGCAGCATATGCTATGATTTTTTACAAGTTGCATCTTTTGGACCAGACCAAAGTTTTCTGAAAGAAAAGCTTTCTACAGATGAGAGAAGAGAGATTATCAAAGGAGTAGAAGACGAATAAAGGAATTTGATAGCTGTAATTGAAGTTGACACAGAGTATCTCAAAAGCAAACGCTGAATAAATCAATAAAGGCTTGTACGACACCCCTGTCATCTACTTAGTGGCCCTGGTTGAAGAAATCAACAATACACATCACCTATAATGAACTATTGGTTAAATTAAAATTATGCACTCAAATAAATAAGCAGAAGGTTTACATAAAACTCAGTGAGAGCCAGTCTTAGTGTTTTGCTCTTCAGTGAAAAGATTACAATACAAATTCATAATGTAATGCAAAACTAATAGGAAATTACTGCAACATCCCTACTTTTTTGTTGTTGTTGTTGCTATTTAATTCAATTTTAATAAATCAAATTCTAGGGTCAGAGTTTCAAGAGTGTTTCAGAGGAACACAATTTAAATGCAAGAACCAGAGTGTCCGTTATGAAGAACGCTCTGCTTAATATGAGATGTGTGTTTTCCAGCGAACTTGTTTTTAAATAACGGAAGCATTCTGTGATTCCTTAGCTTTGTAACTACAGAGACAAAAACAGGAAAAAATCCCGAATGGAGCAATAAATCTATCACTACTTGGTCTCTAAGACACGCACGTAAGCGCTCGGCGTCTCGAGGACAGAGCGGCAGGCGGAGACGGCAGCGCGCAGCCCCGCGGAGCCCAGAGGAGCCCGCGCGAACGGGCGACGGGAGCCGGCCGAGCGGCCCAGCCCGCCCGGTCAGTATGAGGCGAGAGGTTTCGCTGTCTCGCAGGGCCACAAGGAACTGGAAATTAATCACTCTCTCCCTGGCATATTATTGCAGTAAAAGCACTGACATTTTCTAGATTCCTCCTAAATCATTAAGAAGGTCATTCTCTGAGAATATTTCAGGGTATTCGGCCAGCCTGATTTGGCATATTTTTCCCATAAATTTATGGGCAACAGCCATGATTTAATATTACGTTGTTTTTAGGTTATTAACTAAATCATCATGTGGAAGAAAAACTCTTAACATGGTAGCCATAACATCAACAAGGGGAGCTCACCTTCTCCACTGTGTGAGAAATAACTCTGCAATACTCTTTACTGCCAACCAAGCCTTTCCACACATTATAAAAGCAGCCAACATAAATGTTCATCTCTTTCGCCACAGCCAAATGTCCTTCCACTACAAGTTATTCTGAATATGGATTATACCATCTAAATGCAGTTGTTCAGTATGTAAGACTCCATAATATCCTACAATCCAACCAACAGGTTAAGACACTTTTCATCTGGTCACACTATATTATTGATCTACCGGTCTCTTTTTCAGCTTTTAAATCACCCCAAGAGAAGGAAAAATAAATGCATTAACACTCTTCTAGTCTCAGTGAGAAAATATATGTAGGTAGTTTGATTCCCAACAATAAAAATAATCACACAGAATATTTTATAGTAATCCATCTGATTTTGAATTAAACACTCAAATGGCAGTCTATTTTTAAAATATATTTTAGTTTGCTTAGGATTTGACTATACAAGTTCCATCTATCACTTCCTGCAGTTTGGGCATTACAGCATGAATAATAGATGTCTTTGTCCCAGGAATAAGATAACAGCCTTCACTCTTCAGTTCCCTGGAACTGTTGTTCCAAATGTGACATAAAATTTTCCTTGGGTAGCTGAAAGGAGGTTCAGAATAAATCAAATGAGCACATCATTTGCAACAGAGTCTAATTTTAGTTAAAAAAGAAAAAACAAGTTAAATAAATTGTCAGGAATTATTTATTAAATTCAGTGAGACCTTCAAAAGTGTCTAAAAATTTAGCAGAACAGCGTGTTTTTAAAAAGCACACTTGGAATACCTGCACTTAAAATCATTTCAAGGTAGTTTCCAAGTTTTCTTAAGCCCTTGAAAGCTTAATTATCAATGGACAGCAATGAATAAACCCATAGACCACCAGCAGACAGGAATTCACACAGCTTCACTTCAGCCGTGTCTCCTCCTGAGCAATGTTTGCTCTACTCTGTTTATTAGAGGAGCTCTGCCCACCTGTCCCAGAGCACTGGGCAAGAGCAGCTGTTGGAAACAGGTTCCCAGGTTGAGCGCAAAGCTGCCGGCACGTAACAACCAGCTGCCGGGGTCCTGCCCGGCTGCAGTCACGACGGGCATCTTGGAAACAACGCAAATAGCCAGGTAAGTACCCGGTTCCCTCCTCATCGCCGGGTGCTCTGGGTCTGCCGAGACCCTGAGCACAGCATCAGCTAGCTTGGCTGCACGAACCACCAGGGAAAGGCACCAACTGCCCAAAATCACTGTGAGGTGACTACTGCCAAAAATAAGACTGAAGCCTCCCTGTACTGTTCTTGTGCCCTCCCGCCCCCTATCCCTCCTGTTTCCATGAGGGGACACAGTTTGAGCTGTCACAGCCCACAACAAGCAGCAGCCGGGCGCTCCAGCAGCAACAGGCTCCGGCTCGCGATCCGGTGCGGGGAGCGACACGGCCGCGTTTCCAAGGGGCCTCGGCTGGAGCTCGAGGGCGCCGGGCAGCGCCGGGCCTGGGCAGGCGGCCGCGCGCTGTGCCCCGCGGCGCCGGCAGCCCCGCGGCCCCGTCCTCCAGCGCCCCGCTCCCTGTCCGGGCCTCGGAAGGGAACGCCGCGCGCGCCAGGCGGCCGATAACGTTTGTTTTCAAGGAAGCCTTAATTGAAATTGGCACGCTGCTGCTCCCGGCTAGCAACTAGACCCAGGAGAACGGCGGGAAGAGGAGGAGAAAAAACAAAAACAAAAAACAACAAACAAAACAAAACAAAAAACCACCCACCTGTGAGGGTTTTGCCAGAGGAGCCCTGACTCCCCGCCAGCACTGGGGAGGGCTCCATGTCTGGTAATCCATTTTTAACAACAGCAAGATTAACTTTGACCTGAATAAAAAGCCATTTCTAATGTGCAAAAAGCCTATTATCTGTGCTTCTAAGCATAGGAGCAGGCAGCAAGGAAGCCATTCATATGCCATCCATGTTCGCTTTTTTTAATAGACATTGGACCGTAAAAATCTCAAAAAAAAAAAAAAAATACTCATTTTAATGCATGACATGAAATGTTTATCCTTTAATCATTTCAAAATGCTGATTGGTTTAATTACAGCTTTCAGAGACCCCAGATGATGACAAGTCATAAACCTAAACGCCCAAATCCCAACCCTGGAAGCGAGCTAGCACCGCTCCCCCCACGCAGAGCGGATCCCTCGGAGAAACAGGCACATTTCCACATCTGCTTTCAGGTGGAATCCCCAGCTAAAAGCAACAGAACTACTAGTTCAAAACTGGTTTTCCAGATGGTGCCAAAGTTTACTTATAGGCAAGCAGAAGCCTCCACCCTCCTGGTTCGGGCATGAAGCGTTTCATGGCGAAGTGGGACCTTCATGGGGCAGAAGGCACCTTACGGATACCAAGTACCACATCTAAAGCCAAAGATTCCCGTATGAGTCACAGCAGGAACTGAATGACACTGAGTAAAGAGAGAAAAATCTCAGCCTGGAGTGCTCAATACAGCAGACTGCCGCGTCTCAACACTGACTCAGCTGTGACCACGGAGCGGGGCTTCCTCCGACGGGTGAAGGTCCCGGCAGAGGCCCTCACACCCTTTCTGCTGCGCTCCATCTCCCAGCTAGCCTGCGCAGATGCACAGCCACTAAGCCTTACGGTGTTATTTTTTCCCCCCAAGAGCTTCATCTACACCTAGATATTGAAGATACCTAAGTGCCTAACACAGGTCAAAATTTCTGAATATGATACACCTGAAGGTTTTAAGGAATTGTGCTTAAGAACCCAAAGCATAAAACCTTTTCACAGGGCTAAGAATAAGAAAAAAAGAAAAGAAAAAAGGAAAAGAAAAAAAGGGGGAAAAAATAAAAATAAATAAATAAATAAATAAAAAGCTTTCGCTGGTATTTTGAGGAACACAGTAGATTTTTTTTTTTTTTTTTCTCTCTCCTTGTTACAGTTTGGAACAGGTTTGCTCGCCTTTGGGAAACGACCTGCTGGGCAGAAGTTACAGAGCAGTGGTCTGCGTGTTCAGTTTTCTCTGACTAAATAGATTTATTCATGTTTCCTACCACGATAAAAATCAATACAGCTACAAACAGAAGACAGTGTCAGAGTCACAGCCCATGGCAGCCGCTCGTCACTGGGTTACATCCCTTGCTGACGTACATGGCCTTGGTGGCCGGACAAATCACTTCCTCTGCATTTCAAGCCTGCACCCCCCTCACAGCATTGCTCTGATACTTGCAGATACCAATACAGCAGGAATGAGTCTGATGCAAAATCCACATTTTTTCATAGGATGCCTTCATTTGTTTTAAATTGGCTCCTAGGGCGATTTTCCTGTCTTTTGGCCTCTCACTTGCTCCTCATCATCAGTTTAAGAGAAACACAAAACAAGAGCTTGTCTCCCTTCTTGCTCTTTCTTTTCTTTGCCTATGTTGGGCCCATTCTAGTTTCTAGATTATGAAATGTTCCAGCAGCTCTGTGTATGTAATTTAAGTCCTACTTCCCTCACAGTAAGGAAAGCAAAATGCCTCCTTACCTCCTAACCCATTTTATTTATCAACAGCCATCAGCAATCCTTAACGAGTATGAAAGCCTGTCCTTCCCTTTCAGCACAACTCCAAGTGAACACTAGTTGACATCTCCATCATTTAGCAAAGATAGGGCACACACTGCTGCAGATCTTCTCTGACCTGTCCCATTTCATATGTGAATACTGAATACTGCCACTCTCCATATTTTTTGATTAAGCCACAAACTGATGCTTTTAAGGAAAAGGAAAGCTTAAGACACACACAAAAGAAATGGATGTTACAGCTGTGCAAATAATTTATTCATATCTTTGTGTGCAAGAGCCACTCTCAGGCAGATAACAGGGCTATGAAGAAAGTGTTCAGAAAATCACCTTCTCAAACAGAACGTATTTCGAGAGGTAAAGCTGATAGCCTATCCGAAGTATCCAGGATGGGTTTTTCCTTTACGCATTCATAATTGAGCACTCAACTCCATGCTTTTTAATTCATTAGACACACAGAGGACGCAACATAATACAGAAAGAAAATAAGCAAAGCCTCTAGACAACTCCAGGTGGGGGACTGGCTTGTATTGTACATGTGCACAATGAGCTTTTTTTTTTTCGGAACAAGGGGGAAAAATATTAGTAATATTTTCGTATTCAAAGTTAATTTAAATTAGTAATAAAAGATCATCTTTTTCAAGTATGATCTCTGTTGACTCTTACTTTCAAGTAAGAGTTTTGACAATCTATTTCCACTGTTATTATGTATGGTTATATGTATAAATTCAAATAGCTCAGTGGAAATAACTTTGTATTTTTCGTAAGTGATTCTCTATAAACAGGAACCTAAAATTTGATACAGCCACATAAATTGAAACTCATTCCAGAGCAAAAAAATTAAGAAGCTCCTGAAAATGAATAATTAGATCCTGTTTTCTTGTCTTGTTTATTTGTGAGCTATTTTGGAATTCTAAATAGCTTGCAGCTTACAGAGTTCCCAAACAGAAGTAACAGTAAGGGTTTGCTGTTCATCTGTCTTCGAAGATGATAGAAACTGCATCAGCCAGCTGTAATTGCCTGTGATCCTTTTTATCACTGCCTTATCATCAACATTCATTTTCCTTTTTTATACTGCTCCTAGGGCAAATAGCAGTTATTCAAACTGCATATAGTGTAAAACAATTCATACACAGAATACAACGCATGCTTCCCTTTTCATGTTGAAAGACTTCAA
>VZSV01000015.1:1617194-1633270 GCA_013398735.1 Nothocercus julius
GAGGTCAGAACAAATACCTTCTATATATTTCAAGCAGTCCGTTTTAAAGCTATGTCCTGGACTAAGGGGTTAGCAAAACAGTATTTCCATTCAGTTTCTAGCACTGCCATTACGCCAACAATTATTCCAGTGACACCTTCTAATAGGATTTTCATGGTGCATTCACGTGTTATCTGCACAGGGCAAGCTGGCCACAAGCTCTTGTGTGATGTGAATAAGGACCACGTGGTACACATAAAAAACAGTGGAGTAAAGAGAGACAAGATCTGCTTTCCTAAGGGCACGGTGCAGAAAGCAAGAGGGGTTAATCCTCGTCCAGGCCGGTCTACATCACATACTGCAACCCTATTTACACTTCCTGTCCATGTCAGTTTTTACGTGTTGGATTTTCTTGGGGATGGTTTGAATTCTTGAGTAATTTGAAGTAATTCCCTCAAAATGTACTTCCGAAGAAATTTTGACAAACTCTTCTGGCTTGTCACAACTCAGGGATCTTTTACACTCACCGAGCAGTCCCACCCAGCGTCTTAAGCTCTCGGCTCCCAGGGCTCCACCTCACTATGAACTGCTCCCTCAGCTACCGCATCTCGCCAATGCCACCTCGCGCAGAGCTGCCAGTGAAACTCTCCACAGCCACGGTCAGTTTGCGCTTGCCTCCTTCTACAACAACTCAAAAATCAACACCTGGGTGCCAGTATCCCCAACATTTGCTCATCCATGCCATTTCCTCAGTGAATATCTCAACAAAGTAACTGAGGTGTTTTTGTTTGGGGATTTTTCCCCCCTTTCTGCTCTACCACCGCCTGGCCGAGGTGCATCCACCCATCTCCTCCCTGCTGCGGCCTCCTCCAAGCCGTGTCCCCTAACACGGGAGCGCAGGATCTGAGACTCCTTCCAACACCAAGGCTCAATCCCGCCTTCACTCTGGATAACTTACAGGCGATGGAAAGAATTTCAGCAGGTTGCCCAGGGGAGGCAGAAAACTTATTCCAACAATGCACCAACGTCTGAATAGTCCCAGCTAAGCTTCTTGTCAACACAGTAAGATTACAGTGCAGGTTCATTGCTATTCTAGCAGACGAAGAGGACTTGTTAAAGCTGACTGCACTGCCACTTTGCTGTTCTAACAAATTGCAACTGAAGTCTTGAAAAGTGAATTCAGTCAACAGCAATAACAACAGAAGTGTGAAGTTTAGACCTTTGATAAATATTACATATATTTATATGTATGTATTTTTTTTTTTTATTTTTCTAGTCATTTATGCCATGTTACAAGAGATGCAGAGCAGTAAGAGACAGTTTTCTACACGTGGAAGATTTTGTTTTTATACATAATTTAGATTTTCATAGTTCATTTATCGTTCCAATATTAAATCATTATAGCTGAAAACATGTCTTCAAGTTCTGGCATGACACTCAAAGCTCCACAAAAGACTTACAGCAAAAACGTTAAACGGATTGTAAACACCTAATTAAGCATAATAGCCAGCCTTGCATATAAAAGAGTTGTGTTTAGATGAGTTACATTATTACAGTTCTCTGTGGAATCATTTTCTTCAGAATGAGAGAAGATTTCAGTCTCTAGTGCCAATCTCGGAAGCTAAATGAGAAGACATCAACACTAAGTGTCCTACTTCAGACCTCCTCCCTTACTGCCTTCACCCCAGAAACCCGTGTCAGTGACCTCTCTTCCACAATGTGCTGCTGTACACTGGACCCCTAACAAAATATTGACTGAATACTTCATTTGCATTTGCATGACACCTCCAAAACATCTCAGTAACCTACTTTGGGTTTTCTTTGCTTCTATGGAAATATCAATAACAGCATAATGATTGAAGATAATGAAGTTTAGTAAGGCAATCAAAACACCTAAAAATATTGCATCATGTTGTCCAGACCCTTTGAACTCAACGTAATAAGTGATTAAGGTTATGCTTCTTCATTGGATTATTTAATGAAGAAGGAAATCAAAATTTTTCTCTCTGATGCACATCACAACACTCTGTTAAACATCCATGTTCAAACTCTACTGAGGCAGAAAATGGGGGATAAGAAAGTAGCCTTAAGATTGCCCATCGAGCAAGGGAGGTCTATCAAGATTGAGAGATAAATTGCCTGGAAATCTGTTGAGGTAAGCGGTGAAGCCATACAAACGTCCAATTAGTATGTTGAAAACTGTTAATTTTGATTGATACTGCTATTTGGCACTGCTTTCAAGATCTCTCTGCAGATTTAGCAATGTTTTCTGATTCGAACCTCTGTATCCGTCCTTGTTAGACGCGTTACGCCACTGACAGATGTCCTTTAGCTGCCCTGTTCGTGCTGCGTTCTGCATTTCCTCCCTGTTTCAGCTCTGAAAGGTCTCTCGCTCCCTGGCAGCGTGACTCCAAAGCAGGGGGATGAAGCTGTAGCTCTGCAAGCCTCAGCGCCTTCCTCCGCGCCGCTGCTGAGCTGCTCCCACACGCTTCAGCCCCATCCGCCCACGGCAGCGGCGCCCACCCAACGGCAACTCCGTCTCCACCATCCGCATCCGGGGAGGCGGAACCAGGAGCTGGGCGGGCGGCTCCCCTGGGACTCATGGGACTGGTACAGGGACTTATCTCATAGCTTTGTTTGGGGCAACTCAGACACATCTAAAGGTCCTCGTCCGTACAGGGAACGACCAGGACAGCAGCGGACCGGTTCCCTGGCTAGTGACAGGGGCAACAACGCTACGGTGCTCCTACACAAACTGCCACCCTACATACATTTACTGGCTGCATTTACTTATAAACAAGAAGGAAAAAGAGCTGAGCGTGTGCTGTGCAGCCATGCAACACTGCACAACAGCCTAGGAAAGAAAGTGGTAACGAGTATCATTTTCAAATGAAACTTAAAGAGAATTGATATTCAAGTGTAAGGATAATTACGTGAGCTGGAATTTGTCCAGAACATAGGAGGTATTAGAAAGTACCACAAGATAATGTGTAATGTGTAATGAGCACAAGGCTGTCTGCAAGATGATGATTTTCCCCTCAAGACCGTACAGGTTATTCAATATACACATATAGGCAGAAAGACAGGTATGTACATGTATCTATTCAACACACTAGATCTTTTATGTTAACAGTATTCATTGCTTCTGATAGTATAACTTTTTTCAAGGCATCAAAAAAACCATCTTTACCTCAATCCTTATCTTTTAAAGAAATTATAACATGAAATAAGATTTTAAACAGAAACTATATCTCCATTTAATGTGCGGAAGCCAAAACATGCACTTTAAGCCTCCTTACTTCTCTTATTGACCTGAGTTATCTAACCTATTCTTAGTAATTGTATATTTAAGGCTAAAAGCAAGGGGGAAATATTTAAAACGTTCCATTTCCAAAGAGAAACAAACCTTGAAAAATATGAAAAAACAAAACAAAACAAACAAAAAACACAACCAGAATTGACCATGACCCATAATTCCAGACATAAATACATGAATTCACGACTGTGCATACAGAGATACAGAGCTCACCATCTCAACAAAAACATGCCTAACTAACTACATGTTTTCTAATTGTTCCAAAACAAGCAGATTGAGACTGTATTTGTATTTTCAGCCTCATATCCATTGGAACTGTTCACAAGATGTTTTTAAAGGGGAAACTATCCCCAAGTAAACATACAGACAGGTACGCTCCTCACTGAAAATATAGTAAACATATTTCATTAACTGCTTCCATTTTTTCTTTTTTTTTTTCCCACAGGCTTTTAAATCAACTGAATGTGTGTGTACCTCTCACGAGGGTACCTGTCCAATGTACTTGTGGTGACACAACCCCAAAAAGGGATGGCTATTCAGGTCTTATTCCTGTTAGCACAAATTCAGAACTCAGATCCCATAGGAGAGCCCCAACAATCAGAGCCCTTGGAAAAAAGAATGAATGAGTGAATGACTCAATAAGGTTACCTGCTGGGCTTGGGCCTCTCTAGCCACAAGGATACAATAGCAGATAAGTCTACAACTGCCCCCTACCACTTCTCAGCACATCTCTACCATCACCATGTCATACCCAAAGACTAGACCCCTTGCATGTTCTACATTTGACATATGCAATATCCCAGAAGCTCTAGGAACTGACTATAACCCACTTGGAGACAAGTACAAATTTTCCACATGGATAACAAGATTTTCCTAAAATGAGAGAAAGGTTGTCATGAAAAATCCATCTCGTTCAAAGAAAGTAAGAGGAGCGCGTACCTAGACCAGGCGCATACGCAGAGCGTCATTCAGGTCTGTGTGTGCAACTTGCTTCTTACAGCTGTATTTGCTGGTGGAAACGGGGAAATTTCACCATCTGTCTATTCCACAAACACTCTCAAAAAGTATTTTGCATGTAAATATTAATAAGGTGCAAATTAGTGGTTTCACAGCTCTGTTCCCTTTCTTTTCCTCCTACAAGCTGCTACAACAAAATCTCACTTAGCAGAATCTTAGTTAAATGTAAAATAGGTCTGTCCCTTGATCTGAGCTCATGCATATCACCTCTCCAGATTATTTAAAATCCTGATTATTCAAATGTTTCTAATGTCTCTAAAATGACAGATGCACATGCTTGTACTTATTTTCATCTAGAGAAAATAATTGGAAATTCCAGAAATTGTTGAAAAATGGGCTGAGAGATTAACTCTTCCAATTTTGAAACAGACACTGAATGAAAAGGCGCCAGGCAGATACTTCTTGAAAAAGGGTATAACAATAGTATGAACTTCAGCCAACACCTTCGTAGCAAATCATATTGTTTTCAACCAAGAGAGGTCATCTCAAAATCACCAGGATGGCCAGCAAGTAAAGAAAAACAGCACAGTGTCCTGCAAAGAGGTCCTTTCAGAAAGCAGAAAGTCCAAGAAACATGGAATCATAGAATCCTTAAGGTTGGGAGGGACCTTTAGAGATCTCATCCAACCTCCCTGCACACGCAAAGGGAAAAATAAGGGAACCATCTATGACACTTAAATAAAAAGGGGCGGCAGGGGGGAGGGGTGTCAATCCAGATTCCCAGCTCCCAGACAGGATCTATATTTTAAAGCATTAACTCCTACCCCTACACCTTTGCTCCCTTCAACTCTATTTGACCAAAAGCTCCTTAACTCAGTATGACCCTCGTGCCCCATCATTTGCAGTACATATATGCACAATATCCCATCTGTTCCAGCCACTGTTGTTTTTCTTAAGATGGGAACAGAAATTCCTAGAGCCAAAGCCCTCTGTGGTCCCACTCCCCACGCTCACACGTGCTGCCCGCCCCTCCCGACAGCCCGGAGCAGCTGCAGGGCCCTCAACAGCTTAGGCTTAGGCCTAAGCTTGGGCCTCCAGCGCTTTGGGGGCATTTATTTCATTTTGCTTTACAAGCACCACGAGAAAAGCAGTTGTGACAGAACATTTGTCCATTTTTCTTTGCTTCTGTTTCTACTCTTCCCTAACACTTCTTGTCTCCATCATGTAATGTCATTACTAAAGAAAACAAAAGTTAACAGAGTGACTGCAGCTCCAGGCAGACAGCAAGGATCCCTCTGACAATTCCTCTGAAACCTCCACCTGTCCGATTCACTTTGCAAGGAATCGGACGACTGACATGTTAGTTCCTACAAATCAAGACGACGCTGCAGTTCCCAATTCAAAGTGCTTTTTCCCCACTTTCAGACCGGCTGTCTGCATACACAAATTCCATTCACTGTATGGTTTTATTTCAGTAGCTTTACCAGAGGAGCTAAGTACAAACACTACCAACATTTGCATGATTGTTGGATATTATTTAATACAAAATAAGCACCAAAAGAATTGCCAAATTAATCATCAAATGATGCTGTTACCTGGGCTAGACTTAAGCAACTTGATATGAAGGAATAGCTTACTGCTAGAGAACATCTTTGATAACCTTAACTGAAACCACGTGGGTGCTGGAGATGATGCTGATATTTGATATCAGAGTCAAAAATGGCTATGAAATTGATCAGAATCCTATCATAAAAGGGGCAAAAGCAATTATCAAAATAATTCAGTTATTAGGGTAGCATATTATTGATCTTTTATGGGATCAGAAATCACAACACAGTTGCATGTCAAAGCAGGTTCACCCACGAGCGTATGGGGCCCAACCAGTGAGCAAGGACCATCCTCCTTGGAGTTGAAAAGGATCTATGACAGCTCCCTTGTCTCAAAGGGCCAGCGAGAAAAGAGGAAGGCATAAAAAAGAGGATAGCACCCGAGGAGACAGGAGCTCCTCCTTGGGGCCTCCGTGCTCAGGGGCGGCCGAGCCGGGGCTCACACAGGACAGACACCGCAGGGCCCGGCGCAGCTCCGCGACCACGGGGCCAGGGAGAGGCTCCGGAGGAGGCTCCTCGCGCTCAGGAGGCTGCCCTCACCACCCGCGCCCTCCCAACTGTCCCCACCAAGGGGCAGACAGCCGCTGTCAATAATTAAAATAATTACCCTGGATTGCATGCCAAGCAGAGTCATTCTTCTGTGTTTGACCTTAACTTCTCTACTATTTTATTGATTTCTAGATGTGCAGACATATAAAGGATAGTGATTGCATCTTTACTTGGTAGCCACAGTAGTAGAAAGGATGCATAATTGCTCATTTATTCAATAAAATTCACATCCATTTCTATCAGTAGGCTACATTGTTATTTATACAAAAGAATTCATTATTCAAAATGATTTTCGGAATGTTTTCCAGCCTCTATGATTTGCTTAGTTGTCAACAGCTATTTCCAGCATTTTATATTTGAAATATTTCCAGGGTCCAAATGCTGGAGTTCATCTTCCCTTATCTATATCCCAGCAGATATCTCAATATCTATTCCAGCAGAACTCACAACGAGTGACTAAATAGCAGATTTCTGATGTGAACACATATGATTTACGCTTTAGCAAAAATAAGTAAATAAAGCCAGTACATTCAACATTCAAAGTACTGTCAAACATTCTCACAGGTCAACTCATTTCTCTCTGAATAAGCAAAGATAAAAAGGTTACAGATATTTCAAAATATCTTTTAGACAGATAGAAATCACTTCTTTGAAGTTTCTGGATACTTGTTGCAATTAAGGACCTAAGAGTTTGGCCAAATGCAGCGACAGATAAAAAAAGCTGCAGTCCTTGGGCACACGTTTATCTTCTCCTACAAAGACAATACAGCAGGCAAAATAAAATCATCTCCACAGATGATCCCCAGATTCTGCCTCTCAAGTGACAAAAGAAATTTGATAAGGATTGCTCGAGTGAAGGAGAAAGACTTACATGAATAGAGATTAAGTCTTAGGCTAAAACTTTAAGACTACATCTCCACATCGCCAGCTTTGGCAGGGAGTTAAACAGATTAGCTAGATGAAGTGCAAGTGAATTATCTGAGTTTTTTTTTTTTTTTTTTTTTTTTTTTTTTTTTTTTTTTAGTTTTGGCAGCTACCTCTGATACAGGTAAGTGAATGAAACATAGGGACACAGGTCTAACTTGAGGAGCTGCTCCGCCAGCCAGTGTGGGCAGCTGCCACAAGCAGGACTAGCCCAAGGCATCTCCGGAGCCTCGGAGCAAGGAGGGAGCTGCTCTCTGCCAGCACAGCCAGCCGAGCCCAAACCATCACTGGCATCAGGATGGCCCAGCACCATGCCCAATCTATCCTTCAGTGTGCTAAGTTCTTAAAAGGTGGTATAAAGATCTCCAAAAAGGTCTGAATTCAGTCTAATCCTGGCTTTTCCTCACTGTCATGGGAAAAGGATGATCTTTTAGGGTCCAGCTGAGAGTGAAAGTGCTTACAAAAAAGGTTTCCTCCCTTAAATTGTAAAAGAGTATGCAGAACATGAGCTGCAGAGGAGACAGGAGGCTTTTGAGGCAAAGCTCAAACCTTATGAAAAATAAATTACGGAAGAAACATTTTTTAATAGACTTGCTTAATGTTTTTATTGGTGAGAATGCCGAAGTGGCTGGCAATTCAAGTTTGCATCCAAATTGCCAAACATAATTGCTTGTATATGTAACAATAAAAATCATTGCTGTAAAAGTCTGAAGTCTCTCCATAATATAACACTGTTTTCCACAGCATTAAAAACAAATAATAGACTTGTGTCAAGTTATTACATTTAGAGGAATGCAGAAAACACATTAGATTTCATTAAAGACAGACAAATTGTTAAATGGTTTTTGCTGCTTTGATCAACGCAAAAGATACAAATCATTTCTTGGGAACATTTTCAATTCAGACTTCAATCCTTAAAATATGCTTTTCAAACTGCATTAAAGTAAAAGCTATATTCAAATGCAAACACTCGACTCATAATTTCTGCATGTTGATAATTGTATTAATCGGGTGGCAATCTGTGCATCTGTGATATTGTTGTGACCTCTTCAGCTCAAAGCAACTTCTAATAGGCACTTTGAAAATTCAAGAGTCATTGACATGAGTGCAAGAATGCTCTATTTACAAAGAAATGTGTTCAGCTGGTAAACAGGAAAAAAAGAATCCAAGATAATCTGAAAGATGAAGCAAACAAACTGGCATCAAATGAGGCATAATAAGGAAATGGAGTAGCAAAAACAAGTTAAATGGCTCTCCTGCTGCCACACAACCAGTCCAACACAAAAGCTTAACTTGTTTCCTTAAGTAGTATATCTTCTCTTCAAACGTTTTTATTCAAGCCCTAGCCCTTGCAAACCCTGAAATCTCCCACAAGTATACTTAGAAAGAAAAACAACAACAAAAACTACTTTGAAAGGCAACATCAATGTTTTGGAACAATTACCAAGTGAAAAACAATCAAGGAAGCAATAAGGTTACAGTGAAGATTCAAGGTTATTAAGATTCCCTGCGACATCCTCAGAAAAAAAGGCAGCACAAGGAGCCTTTCACAGTACCAGCTGGAAGCTATCTTGCAACTCCCCAAATCTATCAGCACACAAGAGAAAACACCATTAACAGCAGCGAGGACTCCTTTCCCCTGCTATGCTAAAAACATTTTAAAAAAATGATAAATATGTTAACAAATTATATGCTCTTAAAGAGAGAAGAGTCTGTCTAAACGAGAAGGAACTTGGCCAAAAGCTCACTCACTCATAAACCAGTCTCTGCCTCCAAGAGGTAGAGCCTCTTGGTACCTCTTTTAAATTCTGATCTGGTACCAATTGTCATGTGAACCAGCAAAGTTGGAGATGTAACTTAAAGCACAACGTGATAACAGACATAACTGCATGAAGGAGCGCAAGGAGCAGTGGGAAAAAGGCAACTCCTGTGCTAACACAGGCAAACTACAGAGTGCTCTAAGTTGGCTATTTTTTTAATGACAGAAGGATATAAACAGAACATAAACGAAACACGGATGAGACGTGCCTGCTGGCCAGTACTCAACTATCATCAGGCAGTAATTTATTTCAGACTCCACAGTAGTAACTGTAAGTGGAAGAGCTGATACTAGAGTTTGCAAATCACACCAAGTTGCAACTGGTAAAGCGCTCTTTAATTTTCTGAAACCTAACCTTCAGTTGGAAAGCACTGATATTGCTATAAACTCACATAATGTGAGGACACAGTAAATGAGTCACTGTTGTTCCAGCAACAAGCCTGAGATGAACGTAGGTAGCAATGATAAAAAGCAGGAACCTTAAGGATGATGAGCCAAGTCAGCCTAGGCCTCTTTCATTTAGAAGGTGGACTCCCCTCCAGACTTTCCCAGAGCAAGAGCAAACCAGAGCAGGTCCTTTAACAACACACTCGAAGAAAAACCCTCAGAGAGTCGGTGCCATTATCAGTTTATGACTTGCTTATTTGTATTACCATTATTCTTAGAAAAAGCTTATCTTCACTCCCCTCGGTGCCAGCTATTATCATCAAATTTTAACAGCTCAGCTCATCTCCTGGGCCTGAATTTGATTTCCTACTTCCTCAAACCACTACTAGCTTCCCTCAAAACAAAGGAAAAAAAAAAAAATCAATATAAAATGCAAGCTTCAAGGAGCACTTGGCAGTGTCTTGGCTGTCAGCTCGGCAAGGCACAGGCACAGTTGGAAGGTCACCAGATCCACAAATCCTGTGGGTATCTGTGCCTGGAAATCCCTGGCCAAGGGCGGGGGTCTCTCCACCACCCAGGAAAGGTGCAGACTTTGAGACCTCTGGGGTATTTGCAACTTGCACCCACAATCACACACCTGAAATATTATTACACTTCTAAAACACCTGAAAATCGCCCCCACACTCACGGCTCGCCAGAGTCCCTGCTGCACAGGGCGGGCAGGCCCGGCAGCCCCCGCTGCCTCGGGCTGCTGCTCAGGGCAGGCAGGCTGCTCGAGCGCCAGCAGAACCTCTACTGCCTTGAGGCAGCCTGCACCCCGGTCGGCCCTGGAAGCTGGAGGTGCTCGGTGCCCATCCTTAGCCTAGCAGTGCTCCTCCTTTACCCCCAGCAGAACAAGCCCTCTTAAGCTACGCAATTCAAATATTTGCACAAAGATAATGTGTTCTCTTAACATTAATAACCACGATCAAGCTACATTTATAACACTACTCTCATTAATCAGCTTGATGATTTCCACGTCCTAGTTTTGAATGTGACATTAAAAATTTCTGTAACAGACACACACAGACACACACAGACACACACAGACACACACAGACACCCTCTAAAACTTCAGAGCAGAGTTAAAATCTATCAATAAGCATTGCCCAGGAGCAGCAACATCCTCAACCTCATCTTTGGTGACTTTTGATAATAATTCTTTGTCCAGTGACTGACTGAGATGAAAAATATTTTTCCATTTCAATATTTGAATTTCATCTCCTTGCTCACGTCATGCTTAGGAAAACAATCCTGGAGCAAATATCCCAACCATGATTTTACCACCAAGATGCACAGCAGAACCAACTGACCCAACACACCGTGGGATAGAGAGTGAGAGATAGAAAATATTCCAGGGAACATCACACTATTTCTTGGAAGGGCTCATCTAAAGAAGTGGTGAAGCGGTTGCTCCCATGAGCTGTCATTCAGCTCTCAGCACCAGCAGGACTAGGTCCTTGGCCTACACACCTCAACCTGCAAGTTCCTTATGGAACCACTTTGGGGGACGAGTTTTTTGATCCCAAAACATCTGTGCATTTACTTGAAGTCTGACTTGTCACAGCTCATGGCAGTCTACAGTGCCTTCTCTACTAAAATATAAAATAGTAGTCTAGCTGTAGGTGGCGCAACACCTATTTTAATAAATTTATATTCCATATTCTCCAGACAAAGGTATCCCGCAAGGAAAGAAATATTCCCCACTCTTTTTAGTCAGAGTATTATGAACTTCAAATTTTGCATCAGGATGATGAGACGGCGCTATCACCAGTTAAGTACGTAGTCAATGTAGTTTAAATAAACGCCTGGGAAGATGAAAGAAAATGGATGGCGTTTACCTTAATTAAAACCTAAGGAATATGCAAGGAAATAGGATGAATGCACAGCAGAACTGGAGCACATCCCGCTAAAAGGTTTAGGTCATTAGAAGAAAGTAAGAAAAGCCAAACCACTCTACAACAGCCAGCCACAGACTTGGCAAACACTCTCATCCTTTTGTTGTTAAATTATGCTCTAAAGGATTGTAGATGTAAAAAGCACAGAGAAGTCAAGCTTTTAACTGGAATAGACAAGGATATAATGAAATGAGCTCAAAAAAAAAAAAAAACCTGAGAAGACAAAGAGCAAATGCAAAAAGAAAATTCAGAACTACCATGTGCTCCACTTTTGGATACTAGAGCAGCAATAAATACGTGCTTCATGCTATGCTGATCAACAGAAACTGGATTGCTCTTTCCTCACAAGTTACTGGGGAGCAGCAAAACTGGAGGCAATCCACTGTATTCCTGCTATCCAAGGACACCGCCATAAATAGACATGGCTGTAACTCAACAATATGGTAAATCCTAGAAGCAAGTAAGAAAATTGCTTTAAGCAAATCTACTCATATATCCCTCTCCTCTCCCTTTTACTGCTTGCAGACATCCCAGCTTTACTGCCATGTTATTTTCCTTCCCATGTTACGATTCACAGGATAGGCCATCAAACGGAGCATTGTTGCAGCAGCAGATATTTTTAAACCAGCTCATCTCCTGTAATTCAAGCACCATTTCAAATTTACAGAAACAAAGAGTTGCCACTTCTCTCCAGAAAAATCAAGAACTTCCTTTTCATCAGAAAAAAGGCAAAAACTGAAGTGGCAGGGATGCTTATTTTGGGGAAAATCTTTCTTGCTTCTTCTATTTCTGGAAAGTCAGTTTTCTTACCTTTAGCTAAAATACAACTCTGCAGGTGGACTTGAACAGTAGGGAACCACATATCCCTTAGGCAAAAGGAAGGTGAGCAGCAGAAGAAAGGATGTCACAAAGTGATGCTTTTATGGTTTTTGAGGCACTGGGAAACACCACACAGAAGCTGACTCCTCATTTTCACTGCAATAAGAGTATTCTTCCCTTGTGAGAAGACTTCCAAGCTTCAAACAGCCTGTTTGATTTATTAAATGGCCTTTTGGCTTCTAGGGAATGTCTCACAGAAAGTAAATTTATGATCCATGTCTTATAAAAGGAGGTACCAGGATATCCCAGTATGGAAAGACAAGCTTCTATGAAGGGCCGGCTTCCAGGCCCTCATTTGACATTAATCATACATGAAACCCATTTCTGTCCTCCCCACCCTATAGTAGTAGTTTGTCTAAGGTCCTCTCTCTTAAGAACAAGAAAGGTTTAAAAAAAAAAAAAAAAAATCCTTTTTGTTTTTCCAAATCTAGCTTCACTTCTCAGAAGATCAACTCCTCCACATTCAAGACGGTGAAAGCCTCGTTTTCCCATGGCAGCCCTTTATGAACTGCAAAAGCACATCTTGTATTTTTCAAGTAAAATGGTCATTTCAACTACATATCCTATAGATACTATATGCAGTACTAAAATGCCCTCTAAAAATGAATTCTATAGAGCAAGAGGATCTGAGTTTCCTTTCAGATGGTGTGGAAAGAAATTAATGACCAAGTTTTTTTCAGAAAAAAAATGAAAACACAACTACAGAAGAACCGGTTCTGATGAAAATATATATCTATATATACTTTCAGATTGAGCTCCTGTTTAATAAGCATGGCCCACATAGAGATGAGAAGGAGAGCTGCAGGCAAGCCGCCGCGCTGCTTTGTTACCACATCAAGGTCTTGGCGGCTGCCGTGGGAAGGGGGATACCTGCAAACACCACGTGCCAGCATCTGTGCCGCAAGGGAAAACACACCGAGGTGCACTTCTAATACACAGAAAAGGCCTCTGAACAAAATACAAGTTCTTCTCCATAAGAGTGCAGGCTTTTATTTTCTTAAAAATCAGCCCTATGTTCAGCATACCTTGTGTTAGGAGAAAAATAACTAACTAGAATGTGGTTTTTATTGATTTAGTACCAGGCACAACAGTTTGTTTAATTGTATAAATAGTAAATTGTGTAATAATAGGGAGAGTTCCCAATTTCTGTGGCAACAGTGCTTCCATTCAGCGGGCACGTCAGCGGTTAGAGCCGCATCAACCGCAAGCCCGAGGACTCTTGGGCTGGCCAACTACAGCAAACGGGGCAGCGGCACCAGCCAGCACAAGAGGTTCTGCAAGGTTCAGCTAACAGGCACCGAGTCCCTCCCGTTCTGCAAACCAATTACAGTAGTGTCGTCTGACAGGCTGGGTTAGAGAGGATTAATCAAGAAGCACAAAACGCGTGAGGAACCTCTTCCATAACGCAATCCCACACGCGTCAGAGCCGCCCGCTTGAAGGCTGTGGAAAAGCTCATTTCTGAGCTGGGCCCGGCTGATCCCACGCGGACGGGGCAGCGCGTTCGAGTGCTGTGCGAGGCCACACACTCGATCCTGGGCAACGCAGAGGGCAGGCGGCAGCTTGCAAAGGGCAGGGCCCCGCACAGACACACTGCCTTAACGAGCTTCTCCTGCTATCACACTGGCAGGGCGGACCAGGCCAAAGGCATGGAATACATTTCAACGTAACATAAATTATTTATGCAAAACTCAAGACTTGTTCTTAAATCATATTCTCTCACAATTACATATCTAACACAGCAAAGAGGAATACCTCAGGGAAGGAACAGAGGAACTCACCTACATAATTATCACTGATACTTCTATTTTTCTGTAACGTCACAAAACGCTTTCTCACCTGAGATACCCATCTCAGAAGGAAACCGCCATTCAGCCCCAAATCCCCAGCCATGCTTATGGATTCCCACAATATGTCACAACGTGGCAATTGATTAAATTAAGACTGACTTTCTCCATCTATGTTTTCAGCAGTGATTCTGCCAAGCTAAACTGTTCTGCTCTTTAAAGGAATAAATAGGTTTAATCTTCCTTCTTAATCTTCATTTCAGTTTTCATCTTAAATTTCCAGCTTTCAAGTATCAAGTGAAATGGATTTGATGCTTAATACTCAACAAATAAATAATGAGCCTCTGAAGTAGCCCACATGTGATATGGCAATGATCCCATCATTTCTAACATTTTTGATAATCAGGCAATGATTAAATTATTTCTAATGTCCTTAACATGAATCTGAAAATACACTAAAAGATTCTTAACAAAGCTCCCCACCATGTTCTTTTATTAAATGCCCTTAATTTGAGTATTTTATCACATGATTACCCTAGCTGGGCCATGAGAGCTTATTTTAATGAGAATAGGAAGAGCTCAAACAGCAGGTGCTCCGGGTATCTCTTTGACATCTTTACAGCCATTTGCCATTTTAAGTGTGATGAGCTGAATAGCAACCATTGGGAGTTGATTAATACTTTTTAAATATTCTGAATCTTTGCACAGCTCTCGGTTTGTTTTCTCAAGGACTAGATTGAAACAGGGACTGACACAGCTCTCCACCCGAGGACACAGAACAGTGCTGTGTGTGCAACCAAGAAAAGACCTTGAGCTCAGCTTACTGCCAGTATCACTAACATTTCTATTCACAGAAATCTGGACCCATATACGATACCCAAGGACTTATCTTAATTAATATCATGTTCACATTAGAAGCAGGAGCACAGTTTCAGCTAAAGAAATGATGTAGTCAGTGTGACTTCAATGTGTGCCTCCAGGACACTGTTATTGATAGACACCTATTAAAATGCCAAGAACCAACATGAAATACCATTTAACACCCTATTAAATAACAAACATACCCACTCTTCCACTTACTGAGCTTGCAGAACAACAAGAAAAAAGCATTAAAAGTACTGATAAGGGTATTAAAAACATAATATTTGATACAGGCCTATCTAGTACATTAATATTGAATCTGGCTGCAATACGATTTGAACTAGTTAAAATTACGTATTTCTCTTTTTCCTTGAATCAGAGGAGACAGTTACAGGAAAAAAATCAATAACCTAAAGCTTACAAAGCCAAAAATCTTCTTTCAGCAGTAAGATACCATAGTGATAAAGGCCACGAAAGAAAGGTCAAAAATACATAAAATAGACATTAAATGCCCAAAGAGACATTTGTAGCACATAATGGAATTCACAATGCCTTGTTCTTCCCAAGGAATGTGGGGCATTTCCAGGATGCAGAGCCTGCAGCTGCCTATGGACATGGCTGAAGGCGTCCAGGAGGATTGTCACGCCAGTCTTCAAAAAAGGCAAGAGGGAAGACCCAGGCAACTACAGGCCAGTCAGCCTCACCTCCAACCCCGGAAAAGGGATGGAACAGCTCCTCCTGGCAGTTGTCTCCAGGCATGTGGGGGACAAGGAGGCGCTCAAGAGTAGTCAGCATGGATTCACCAAGGGGGAATCATGCTTGACCAACCTGATCAGCTTCTATGATGGAATGACTGGCTGGATATATGAGGGGAGAGTCATCTGTCTGGACTTCAGCAAGGCTTTTGACACCGTCCCTCACAACACGCTCTTGGGCAAGCTCCAGAAATGTGGGTTAGATAAGCGGACAGTGAGGTGGATTAGCAACTGGCTGGATGGCAGAGCCCAGAGGGTTGTGATCAGCAGAGCAGAGTCGAGCTGGAGGCCTGTGGTTAGCGGTGTCCCCCAGGGGTCAGT
>VZSV01000015.1:1634033-1646759 GCA_013398735.1 Nothocercus julius
CAGAAGTTCCACAGGAACTTTAGGAGAAATTTATAAACCGTGAGGGTGACAGAGCCCTGGGAGAGGCTGCCCAGGGAGGTTGTGGAGTCTCCTGCTCTGGAGATCTTCCAACCTCGCTTGGACTCAGTCCTGAGCCACCTGCTGTAGGTGACCCTGCGTGTGCAGGGGGGTTGGACTAGATGATCTCTAGAGGTCCCTTCCAACCTTAAGCATTCTATGATTCCCGGGCATCCCACATCACTGCGACCCTCTGCGCAATGCCTTGGCACACTGCGGTGGGGAGGAAGCCATGTGAAGCCCAAAGGACTCCTAGTAACTCCCTCCACCGCTGAGGGTACTGCATGCATGCCGGCCACAACTCCAGCTGAAACCATCACCCGAGATGGCCAACAGAGCAAACAACGGCGCAGCTGCACGTGCTGCTGCTGACCGACCGCCGCAGCCCAAGGCGCACAGAGCCAACCACTCCAGACCACAGGGTGCCTGCGGGCTGCCTACGGCGTCTCCGAGCACCGAAGGTGCACGTCACGCTCAGAAGCCTGTTCAGAAAGCAAAACCAGCGTGGCCTATGTTAGAATCATGCAGTTCTGGCAGTGCCCCCTTCTTCACAGACCATTCAGGGCAGGGCTGAGTCACATTTCTGTCACACGCCTGATGTTATGAGCGTGCCACACTCACAGCCTTCCTCTGCGAGGAGGTGCAGGAGTTTGCCCTGCTCATAGGGCAGGGGCAGACAGGAAAACTGGACACCAGGACAGACAGGTAGATGCAGTGAGAAAGAGCTTAACAGAAAGCATTGAAACGGCAGTAACATCAGTGTGAACCAGCAGAGTGGGGAGAACAGGATAGAGAGACCAAGGACAACAAAACTGCAGAGAATCAAAGTCCATGGAGAGCTCTCACCAATTTCTCATGAGATCTTTCCAAAATCTAGAGTACAGAAGACAGCTCATCCAGAAGGAAAGGATCACTGAATACAAATTCTGGAAGAAACTGAAGGGCGTAAGAAGTACAAGACCCCACAGCACTGGCACAGCTCGCCCTAGGGCTGCAGTGGGCGAGCTGCATTTTTAAAAGCCCGAGATCTTTGTCCCTTCCTACCAGTCTCTCCGCTCACCACCCTCTAAAGAAGTCGTATTTATCATGGCTACATGACAATTTTGCAGGAACAAAATTTACATTTTGTGCCCCAAGCACTGAACGTGGCAGAACATACTGATCCTAAGAAAGGGATTGTTTTGAAACCCAAAGAAAAACAACAACAGAAAGCCAGTGTAGGCCTATCGATAAGAGGTGGCATTTATTTTTGAAATAACGACCCCCCGGTAAGGCCCCAAGGTTTGTGCACGGGCTCGGGGGAAGCTCGCGCACAGCTCACTCGGCTGTGCCTCACGCGAGAGCCCGAGTCGGGCCCAAGGAGACCTGTGCCACCTGCGTGGATGTGGTTTCCTCTGCGCCGGGTGCAGGGTCTGGCAGGAGGGCACCCGCGCCTCCTTCCTGGAGCCAGTCCTGCCTGATGCACATCCTCCCTAAGCAGCTCTTAGCCGGTGATCCCAGAGACCTTGCCTGAACAGCTGCCGAGCACAACACCCCAAGCAAGGACCAAGGCCCACGGCAGCAGAGCAGGTGCCCAAGGGAGACCCGGCACTCGTTCTGGGCACCCAGCTCCAAACTCTGCACTCCACTGCCTTTCTGGCCCCACTACAAGGGGAACCGCACCAAGAGCGGCACACGCCCACCCTCAAACAGCATGAGCACGTTGCTCATTTTGTAGCTGGTACTCAACGGGCTGCAAAACGGCCGCTGCATTGCTTGCATGGCCACCACGCTGCAACCTTAAAGGTGTGGAGCAGGAAAATGCAGTCATAGCCCTACACCCTACAGAGCCCCAAAGCACGGGTGGTGTTCGCAGGCAGCAGGAAACCTTTAGGGCATCACCCGGCACGCAGCGTTCAGGACAGTCACACACACACAGGGCACCTCAGGAGGTGTCTGGAGCCAAGGGTGCTAACAGGTTGTTACCATGAGAGAAAAACCTATCAGGGCATCTCCAAGGTGCTCTCATTTTACCAAGCGTCAACTGAGCACTGTTAAGATTTTGGGTCAAAAAGCATATGAAAGAGACTGACGGCTATACTACTGTCCCTAGTACTCCGCTAGTAACTATGACAAGCAGAAAAGTAGTTGTAATAGTCTGTCTCAGTCCCTCCAGAATCTAATTCTTCCACAGTGCCCATTTCCTCTGTCCTGCGAGTGCTGCATCTGAACAGCTCTGCAGAGAAATGGAGAGGACAAGCAGCTTTTACCCTTAGGACAAGATAAATCCAGTATCACATTCGTTTAATGAGGACTACAAATCCTCCTAAGTACTTTTTCATTTATAAGCCCTAGATAAAGGGGCAAGACAAAGTACAGTTCACCTCCAGGAGGCTCCAGACAAAGACAATGCCAGTTTTGGTCTCCTGACGATATGTTAATACAGAATATCTGTAGTGAAACCTTTATGAAGAACATCGTATGGCATGCATCTTAGTTATTAGACCCAGAGTCTGCTACGCTTCAGAGCAGGGTCACTCCCAACCATCATGCTGGTGCTCCAGGGAGACACGTGCATTTCCCCCTCCCATGTCAGCATCCTCGTGTCTCTGCTTCCTTTCTTCTCTGCTCTGCAATGAATGGGAGTTTCAGACATTTGATTCGGTGCATGCTGGGCCACCAAACCTATGTTTTTTCAGCCCAAACCTATTGCTCCTTACCACTTAAGTCCAGGTGCTTGGCTCTGTAAAGCTTTTCCATATGCTGCTTTCCCTTAATAGATCACTCAATGGGACAGGTCCAAGTCAATTTGGCTATTATTTGAATCACAATAAAATAAAGATAGAGGAAACAAAGAGCATTAAATCAAACTAAAAACTAACTTCCATCTGGCATTATCCCTAGGCTCAAAGACCCTGGAAAAGCCAGCTAGTCAGATTTTGTATTACAGGATACTGGAAAATCTTCTTCTGCTCAAATGTCAACATCTTCTCCTTAGACTCTCTCATTAGCACAACTGTAGTACAGCCACCCCATTGCAGGTGTCAAAGTAGCCTCCAATATCAGCATATAGCTGGAGAAACAGAGAAATATCTAGAAAGAATACTAAGTTCAAGGCCCCCAAACACAGCCCAGGCTGGCTCCAGTCACCAGCACACTTTTCACCTGCTTGATAGTGCAGGGAAAAGTAGGCAAAACCATTCCCCTGTGGTTATCCAGCACCCCCCGTTGCCAAGAGGAGCTAGCTTCTAGGCATATAGTCTACACTGAGATGAAGAACAGCATTTCTCTGTCTTGTAACTGCAACCAGGGTGTGTTTGTGCCAACATTTGCACCTCTCCCTTACAGCACAGGGCTCCAGCTCGGAAAGAAATAACTTGCTAGTTGCCTTCCCTTACAGGGAGCTAACCACACATTAGCTTCTGTTATGAGCACAGGCATGTTGAACTAGTGAACCATAGACACTTACCCTCTTAACCCGCTTACAAACACTGTAAGAGCTGATAAGAGACTTGCTATCCAAACTGATAGACAGCAAATGTTTATTTTCCCTCTTCCAGATGCAATAGGCTAGATTACGTTGCCTTCTGCTGTGTAGTGTCAGTTCTGCTGCGTACGGTAGTGCCACATCACAACAGGACACGATGAGGGCTAGCGTAATGGCATTTGCGATGGGCAGTTGGATTTGCTAGTAATTCAAATTCCACTGAGCCCAAGTCCACGCCTATTTAATGTCTCTAGTCTCTCAATTTTACCCTAACAAAGCTCTACGTACGTGTTCATCAATGCAACTACGCCTGCATGGGAGTTAGCTGCTATCTCCTTTAGTAATTAAGTCTCCTTTAAACAGTTCTCCATTACATACAAACATCTATATCTTTATACTGTGCCTTATCTCATCAGGACTATGAAAATCCCTTTATGATGACTAAATTGGCCTTGGTAGTAGAATAGTTCTGTGGGAGAGGGAGGGAGCCAGGAGCAAGACACCAATTGTTCAAGTGAGAATTACAAGACAGAAAAAGACTTTGCACCTTTTAAAAAGGTTCTCAATCAAAGATGTAAGTCATCCTCAACACTTGAGAAACTCAAAAAAAGCTTATTACATGAAAAGTGCTTGACAAACCTAGTACCAGATTTCCCCTTGAATGCTGAAAGAGGGCTAAAATTACTAGAGTGTACGACAGAGCTGCACAATAGCAGTTCTTCAGACAACACACTTCCTAATTATGAGGCCAGAGAAAAGAGGAAATATACTTCCAACCTTCAAGAACAAAAAAGGAGATTACAAAAAAAAAAAAAAAAAAAAATCAAGATAGAATGAATACCAAGTTGCCATCATTGTTGTGTTATCGCCCTATCTGAACTATTTAACACAACTAGAGAATTATGCTTGCAAGTTGAAGTGATATCCAAGGCCTTCAGTTTATATCCACTGTTCACAAAATTTCATTTAATTTCGCAGTACTCCAATCCATAAATTATTTCAGAAAAATATGTTTCACAGCCTCAGTGCAGGTTAGCTGTAAGGGATCCCGCAAATGCAGCTCAGCTTCATGAACCCCAAGCCAAGCAACAGAAAGCATCTTTCACTCACAGAATATTGCTTCAAAACTTCCTTACTGGGAAATTCTCACCCAATGATATCTATTAAACCAACATGCAACCCATTCTATGTCAAATCTTTCTATTAAAAAAATAAGCACTTTTTTCCTATGTGCTCAACTGACAACCCATTAAGCAATAATAAAACATAAACTCTTTACACTCAGATGAAGTTTACAGTTTAAACAAAACAGAAGGATCAAGAAGGTGATAATATATATCAAAGCTAAACCTGTCCAGAATTCCTGCCTTTGGAGGACAAAAGAAACCCGCCAACCCTTCTTTGCTCCTGAAAGAGTAATAACGTGGCTTACAGGGTGATGTAATACTCAGATTTCTATACGTTCCTTATGACAACAGCAGAGCTAACAAACTTAAGTGCATGAGGATACTGGCTATTTATATGGGAATGAGACACAAACAACTGAATCACTTTAACCCAGCAAAAGGGAAAAAACAATAAAAAAGACAAATTTGGGGGTGAAGCCTCAAAAAAAACCAACAACAACAAAATACTTAATTCTGTGACATGCCATAGACTTGCTGCAAAAAGCTTACAAAATCATGTCCAGAAGGACTTTCCAACATGAAATAAAAAGCCCTGACTGACAATGAAAATAGGTCTTTGCTAGCAATCAAGATGCTTTATTTTTCAGCCTCTGCATTTTGTGGACAACAGCCCAGATTTTGGCAGATTATTTCATTAAGAAAGCTTAGAGTTTAACAAAACATGACTTTCTAAACAAAAAATTGATATCAACCACTTTGCACTTCTTACACAAATCGAATGATTCATCTCCAGGAAATCTGTATGATAATCTAGTCCTAGAGTTGATCAGACAAGACTAAAATGAGCAAATAGCTTGATTTTTGCCACTTAAACCATTGCATCTTTGCACACATACAGGAAAAAAAAATAAAACAAATCCCAGAAAAAGCCTAACTTTCATCCCCTAGCATTCCACTTTGTGAAATTTAATTTGCAGTACATGGAATACTCAGTGGAACCACATGAATGCAGATTAAAGCCAAGCTACAGCCAACTGGCAGGATCTGGCTACTGCTTTATCCAAACCCCTGATATTTCTATTCATAGTGGCTTGTGTAAACCTTTTTGTCACTTTGTTTTGGATGGATTCTACTCCCTGTTTTTCACTTAGATTCAGTGGATTTGAATAAAACAACCTGTTTTTAGCAAGTTTGGGAGAAAAGAAGATCACCGATAAAATTATGAAGACTATCTAAAATACTAAGTGTTGCTAAGCCAGAGTATTTTGTTATTGGTGTTATCTGAGCCCTCAAAACTCTAGAGAGAAAATTTTAGTTCCACTCCAAGTGGATTGAAACCAAAAGCACAAAAGATGCATTTTCACTTTGGAATACTTCAGCATTAGCCACTCTTCCCGTATCAGTAGAAACTCACATCACACCCCATTAACTTAAATATTCTACCAGTTAACCACATCTACCCTTAGACCATTACTATAGCAAAAAACTTAGGCAAATAAAAACCATACCTGAATCCTCCCCTTCTAACAGCATACTCAAGTCTTTCAGGTAGGTGGTAGATCTGCTCTGGCTTGGCACTTATCACGGAGAAGCTTCCAGAAACACACCAGCTGGTTCTAATCAACCCCAGGTGCCCTTTGCTGCCCACACCTGATCACAGTGACTTCATTTACTCACAAAGTAGGATAAGAGAGTTACTCCAGTTGAAACATGAAGTTTAATCTTTTGTCTGAAAGAGAATTTTCCCTCCTACCTTAAAGGAACAAAAGGGCTCTCCCCATCTTGGCATCGGCAATTTTCTTCCCAGACATTGTTTTACTTAGCCCAGGCATTTCGAGGTCAGACAGTCACTTTAAAACTAGAAGAAACCAGGTGCTTTTTATATAAGCATAATTAAGCAATGCAATGAAAATCTGTTGAGTCCATTCCTCTGTGAGAATATGTGGGGCTCAGTTCAGGGTATTCCTCTCTGTTTCTCAATGCATGCTGCGCTTAAATGCAACTTTGCTGTCACCAACAGGTTGCCGTGAGAATAAAATGTTTTTCATTTTTTTATTTTACAACTCATGCTAAAATTAAGCATGTGACTCACCCATTCCTACTGCTGCTGAGAACTGTTTTAATTGCAAGTAGTCCCATTACCTTTGATAGAACTAATAATGAAGTAGTTAGTATCTGTGACTAAGAGGGATACATCTAGCATGGAAAAGCAGATTAAAGTTGCTACTGCTTGAAACCTCACAGATGAAAAGGAGAGAACTTGATTAAATAATCCCTCTGATTTCCAAATCATAACATAGAGATGCACCACACAGCATGGCAGTTGTGGTTTCTCAAAAAGCTGCTTTTTCTTCTTCTATTATGAATAGAATCATCTATAGCCACTGCATGAGACAACTGATTGCCTTCAGTGTAACTGGATGTTTTGCCAGCCTTCACTATGCTCCTGCTCAGTATGTCATGTAAAATAACGTGCTGAAAACTGCCTGACCGGCCTGTCCGCTTGGTGTTTATAAGGAGTTTGTCTCCATGGTATTTCAATTCTTTATCTATAAACAAAGCAGGGGGGATAGGAAGCCAAGGAAATCTTGAAAGAAAAGCTGTTAAGAGCGATACACTCAGGTAAGAGCTGACGGCCCAGCCACAATTCTGCAAGGCTCATGCCATGTCAGCTCCCTCACCCCGCTGCCGAGGAGCCCTGGGAATTCGACAGCTCCCTCCCTGCTCCCCTTGGGACATTTGACCTGCCCCCTTCTTCCAATTCTTCCCCTTGCCAACAGGCTCAGCTGCGAAGCCCATAATGCTGCAGGGGTCTGCAGAGCCACAGCTTCACCCAGCCTGCACCCATTTCACCAGAGCCCGCAGCGCTGCGTCCCCAGGGCTGATGCATATTGCAGGCTTAAGACGGGAGAGATAGTCTTAAAGCACTTGCAGAAAATTGCAGCGTAGCAGCAGCACACACAAGATGAGGCCGTGTGCTGGAGAGCTGAGGAAACAGGCGAGCAAGGCAGGCAGCCAGAGCACGGGCAGCTTCGAACCAGGGCTCCGTTTGCGGCTGTTGGGGCCAAGCTAAATCACTTCTGGGAAATGAATCATGTGTTTGCAGCTAGGACAGCTCAATTTATCATGAGCTCACCTGGCGTTTTGTCCCTGGCCTAAGTGCCTGTTGTACAGAGCCCTCACTTCATCATGAACGTAAGGGCTCAAGGACCACGGGAGCACCACAGACGAAAACACAAAGGATAACGAAAGGTCTCACTTTATTTACTCTATTTGCATCTAATCCAAGTTCAAGTAGATGGCAAGAGAGGCAAATGTCCTTTGTGTACCTTTATTTCAGCAGTACCTAAAGATGCCAGAGGGGCTCCAAAGGGGAGCTCAAGACCTCGGCATCAGCCACTGCTCTCCTTGGCTCTGGCATTGCAAGGTCAGTCACTTTAGAACTAGAAGAAACAAGGTGCTTTTTACATAAGCATAATTAAGCAATGTAATGAAAGCCTGTTGAGTCCATTCCTCTGTGAGAATATGTGGGGCTCAGTTCAGGGTATTTTTCTTTGGTTTTGAATACACACCACACTGAAATGTAACTTTGAGGTCACCAATGGGTTTTGCCTGGGGGAGAAGCAAACCCCAAAGATGCAGAGGGGGCTCACAAAGGGGAGCTCCACGGGCCTGTCCCCGTGTATGGCATTTACACCAGGACAGTTCATACACGTTTTTTACAGTCTGCAAAGCGCCCCAAAATAAAAATAATAATAATAAAAAAGTTGCCATCTCTTAGTTTTTACCCTTTTGTTTATGTACTTTGAAATGTCCTGGCTCTTACATTTTCCTCCCTTGCCTTATACAGCTGTCTACTACTCTCATACACTGATATAGTTTCACCACATATAACTAAGTTAGGTGCAATTCCTAGCAGGACATATGGTACAGCTCCAAATGGACCTGTAAAAAGTGATTTATACCATATAGCTTATTCCTTTTGTTGTCCAGGAAAGGGTTAGAGCTATAGAAGAGTGCTCATGCCAACATAACTACTCCTGCTGCATGGCCTGAGAGGACAGTACTGATTAAACTACACCAATACTGCGGGTAGGGGTGGATAGTGGGGAGCTCGGCGAGCCGGTTAAAATGGCCTCGCTCCTGCAGCAGCTCCGTGCTGCAAGCGGACAGAGCTCAACGCGCGTGGGAAGAGGTTAAATAAAAGGCAGAGCAAAAAGAAAGCAACTTGCTCACCACCAGGTAGGTTTTCCCTCGTGTCTCCCGCTCAAATGTTAACCTGGATGTCTTTCAGGCTAAATATCTCCGGAGTTATTTGTACACACCGCTGCAATGTTTACCTTTTGATTACAGATCTTTACACGCTGTCCGTTATTGCTGACTGCCAGAATGAGAGGCAGCCTCGGGCCACAGCGCAATCTTCTGTCACAGAGAAAATACAGCACAAGGAATGGCAGGCGCCGAGCAGAGAGATGCACAGGACTGCTAAGAAATAGCAGTGCAGCACTGGGGTGTCTTTTGCAGGAGACTAGGCTTCTGTTTTAAAAAGAAAAAAGCTTCATGAAATTTTCCCTGGGTAGTGGCATGTAATTCCCCAATTTAGATATATATGTAGAACCTAGGCGGGGAATCCTCTTGCCCCAAATTGCGACTATTGCATTTGTGTCTGCAAGAGGGAAATTGCACCTAGAGCCAGGCTTTCTCTCCGCTTTCCTGCTTTTAACTCTCAGCAAGCTCCCTTCCAAGGCTACACTCCTGCAGCCGGGCTTGGGGAGTTAACAAAAAGCCATCAGTCAAGCCTAAGCCTCTTGCAAAGGTTACTGAAACGAGATCCTCCCAACTGAAACCACTGAGCTAGTGCATATATCTTCATCTTATGATAGCACCTTGAGAGGGAGAATTTAAGTTATAGCTTTGTGTTTCAGTAATATGAGTAGAGGAATGCAGTCAATATTTTATAAAGATACTGTAGATTCAATATATTAAAATTTAGTAATAAAGTTTGATTTTGATATAGTGAAGTCATCTGAATATATAAAAACCTGAAACCTTAAAAGTGCCAACCGTTACATACAGATACAAATGTCAGGAGCTTCTAGAATACATGCAGTAATGAGTGTGTTTCAGCTTTAAAGGTGACAGACTTTTTGCTACCAGTGTATCTGTATTGCTACCCAGAACCATGAAGAACACAATACTTTTAGTTAAGCTTTTAAGAAGCCCAATTTTTAAACATTTCAATCAAGTTTTCATTTTTAGCTCAACTGACATTTCAAGTTATTTCTACAAATTTTATTCCTTTTCTCTTCTACTCTGGCTCATGGTTGTCTCATTATTCTATTGCTAGAATTACACAACTTGTCGCAATCTCTACCCTTAGGTTCTAGAAGTCAAGATTTGCATTTTGAAAGGCCGAAGTCTGAGGCTGCTTCCCTGAAACTCTCTGGCATGCCACTTGATATAGAAAGTTCACGGTTTGAATAAAATCATTTGGGAAGTGTTTACAGTAACAGAGGTGTCCAGTTCTCTTTTTACAGTTGTGTCCTGCCTGACCCCACTCATCAACAAAGACTTCTCCACTAGTCAAATTCTGCCAAGATCGCTAATGAAGCAACCCTCCTCATGGATTTATTAGTGCACCTGGCTGGTTACAATTGTAGCACATGATCTCCAGAAGTCTCTTCCAACTCCAACTATTCTGTGATTCTGAGGAATCCTGAGATTGACTTCTAATTTTGTTCATGTTCCCTTTCATAGCATCTTATGTACATAAAGGACTTCTAGGAATCCAAAAGCCACTTTCTACTTTGCAAGAGCTGCCTGCTGACTAGACCTACCTGAAAATATTGAAGCCCTAAATCCATTAGGGTATGAGGATATAAAATACCACAGCGCCACCTGACTCCACAGAAAAGGAAAACAATGAATTCAAGTAAATAAGACTGCCTTACATTTAAGGGTAAGAGAGCAGGCAGTCGTATTTTTTTTTTTTGTACAGTCTTGCGTTAGATTTAATTCTTATTAATAAGAAATGAGAGTCATTAACACTATTAAAAATCTAATTACATTAGCAATTTTCCATCATGTCATATATGAGCAGTTAAGTATTTGTATTTGTTTTTCCTAATGGGATTCAAAAGTCTAATTAAAAGTCTCTCTTTTGTGGTTAAATGGAATGAATCTTCATGAAAAACAGGGCACATTTAATAGCCACAGACAGTTTATTTCCTTAAATATCATTGTTCACAGCCATCTTCATCTCCTGCATTGTGAATAACTGGCTAAGACCGACACGAAGGCGGCAGGGAAGCCGGGCAGCCTCCCTCCCTGCTCCAGCAGCGCTCCCGGGACTTAAAGACCCTCCTGCTCTCCTTGTCCAGTTGTTTCACAGGTTTTAAGGCCTGAACCAGGGTTAATCAGGACATGTTTAAACAAAACCCTTTGCCCCAAGAAAACAATACTGGCTACGAGCTCAATTTTTAAAAGTATGTCGGTCACAATTGCTGGAAGGGGAAGACCAGCCCTGCCAGGGCCGTTCACTGTTGCTTCATTTGAAGGGTAGTTGGCTCCGGCAGTGCCCAGCTCCCACCTCGCGGCTGGCCAAGGCTCTCCGGAAAAGCCACCGTCTCAACATTCAACCCTAGCTAGCGTGCCCAAGAGGCTTCTTCCCCTGGATTGCGCTGAGTGTTGAATCAGCGGTTCACATGGCAGAAGCACACGGCAAGACAGAGCGCAGTGGCAGGGAAAGACAGGAGCAGGGAGCAGGGGAGCTCAGAAGCGTGGGCCACTTCACCACCACGCTCAGCAACTGCGGCCTGCAAATACAGACACCATTTAGCAGGGAGGGCTGTGCCTAGGCCTGGGGACCGCACTAGCAACCATCCCACCGAGGGCACCCCGTCCTTTGTAACAACCCTTTACTTAGGATCTCTGAGGTTTTATGTATCACTGCTGCTTGATTTGGAAAAACTCAGAACATATTACCACAAAATGTGGCTCTAAACCGCTCCACAGCACACAGGCTTTGCTCTTCCTTAACATGAACAGATCAATGACAGGTTAATGCTTAGTTAACATTTATTAAGAACAACATGATTTTAGAAACTTCAGACTAAAAGTGTCAATTAGATGACAGACTCTCCATGAAAGATGAAAGAACGTCTGTGTTGGGCAGATACTCTTATGTTTTGCTGTCAATGATTTATTAGTTGCAAGGTCCCAAGTGCTTCAGCTTATCAGTAATGAGATAAGCGAGTAGGAGCTAAAGGCTACACTGTTCATTATTTATTTTGCAGGACCTCATAACCAGGCTGCTATTGAAATAATCCAGCTACTACAGATTCAGTTGGTCTTAGAACAACTTCTGCAAGGTACCACATCGGACATGAGCGTTAGGTGCTCAGCCTACTTGAGCCTGCTGAAAGGCTGGGTAAGGGTAACCAATTTATACTCAAGGTCATACTACCAATCAGGCACATCAATGCTGATTACAAATTAAACTCTCTACTGTCTTTTAAGTTGGTGCCAACATTGAGACTGTGTGAAGTGTCTGACACCCAGCACATAACTACTATGAAATCCAAATGGGGCAAATTTGTACCCACTTGAGCAGTGTATGAACACAGGCTTCGCAGCAAGAGAGCCGCAAGTCAGGCACTCTCAACCAGGCAGCATCTTACACCCATCAGGTTTTCTCACCTTCTCAATTTGTGAACCCTCAACAGTTTCCTAACAAAGGTGTAAATTCAGTGCAGCTGCGTGGTCTGACAGTGGCCCTGCGTTGCCTATGCCCTGGAGATCAAGCCCCCCTGCGCGGGACTGTCGTCTTGCGCAGGTGTGAATGGCTGCACAAGGCACGGAGCAGCTGGTAGGAACCCAGACACACAGCGCTAGTCCTCGCGCATCCCTAGAGTGCAGAACACAAAGGAAAGCACGCGAGGAACAGAGGTCCACATCCGGAGCACAAAGACCTCAAGCGCGCGGGAGTGTGGCGGATTCACAGCGCTCGCTGCCGGGAGCCCCGGCGCCGACCGCGCGCACTGGCCGGCACGGCGCGGGGGACCCGACCGCAGCGAC
>VZSV01000015.1:1646819-1682844 GCA_013398735.1 Nothocercus julius
CGCGAGGACCCTCGTCCTGCGGCCGCCCCAGGCTCTCGGGATGCCCCGAGCTGCAGGGCAGGTCTCGGGGATGCCCAGGGCTGCGGGGGCCGTCACCCACTGCCGCCGCCGCGTGGCGAGCACCGCGCTAGCAGGCGCCACGCGCCCCGGCTCGCGCTCGAGCAGGGCTCGCCCCCGTAACGCCCCAGCGCCGCTCTGCAGGAGCAAGGGAACTGCTTGTCGCCTTCACGCCAAACCTGCTCAGATTCATTTCACTCAAAAAAGATTAAATTATTTCACAAAAAGATTTTCAGTACTTCCAAAGCCGTCTTGTAAACAGCCATCGCAAAACCTGTGCTGTTTAAAAAACTAACTAATCCCCTGTCTCCTGCGTGCTTTGGGCCTGACCTAGACTCATTTTCTTTTCTAGAAAAAGTTATAATGACAACCAACCCAAACTTCCAGAACATTCCCAGCACACCTATTTACGTATCAGTGTGTACATAAGAAAACTGGACCTCCCTTTATCTTTCACATGAATATTATAAACAATTCTTGGTATAGGAGACTTTTCTTGTCATCACTTGTCAGCTGAAAAAATACCATTGAGCAATGAAATAACTCACTGGACTGCCATAATTTTTAATAGCAGAAAAAAAAAGTGTCTTTTTAAAAAACAGTGACAGTAAAATCTTTTAAGAAAAGGCATGTCCTGCTGAATCTCTTTTGCATCTCAATCAAAAACCTGCAAGCTTTAGCCTTGCATTTCACTTGCAGATGGATAAGGTGTCATACTATTAATACAGCTCAATTTGTATACTTCAAACAAAGCATGACCAAACAGGAAAAAACAACGTACCACACCTTGTATCGTGAGTTTCACCCAACGCTCCCCGGAAAGCGACCGTAGCGCCGCAGGACGCCGGGCGCGTCACCCTGCCCGCCTGCAGCGTCCGCTGCCCTCTCACACCCACCGTGTCACCCGCAGCTAGGGGCAACCCCCATCTCCAAGCTGCTCGTGGAAACTGCCAACAACACATTTTTTTCTCTTTTCCGAGTGTACCAGATGATGTACCAAGTGTTGGATTTTTCTTCCAAGTTTCCCCAAGGGTGGATCACAAAATCTACCAAGATCTCATGCTTCGTTACGTGTCACACTTGTCACTTCAGACATGACTCTCCCCCTTCCCCAACCCCCCCCCATCCTTTGTATAAAAGGTACCTCCTGGAAGAACAGTGTTTTGCTACTGATCATGCTCTGCCATCTCCCCCAGCCAGAGGAAACTTCAGTGCCTCCCCGCGTGTGCCTCACTACCGTCTCCGCGCACGGTGCTGTGATCCCGCTCTGCTAACCCCGGGTTTCGGCGTAGCGGCGCTGCCTTTCCATCCACCTGCATTGCTTCAAGCTATGGAGAGCGCGGGGGAATGTTCCGCCGGGAACTACAGGACTCTGCTATAAAGAGGAGCGTTCCAACGATGATAAGGCTTTTCTGTAGCCTGTAAGGTACATGTGTCCGAATAACTCCCTTACGTACGAAGTTTGTTCCTGATGTAACCTAGCCCTGCCATTAGCTACTTAATGCTGATGTTGTGATATATGACAACATCGTGAGACAAAAAAAAAGCAACCACGTAAGAGTGCAGGGTCAGAGCGGCAGGTTTCCGAACCCAAGGGAAAAGGAGCACTCATCTATGTAAGCTGATTGTGCATATATCTTATTGGTGTTTTACACTGGAAATTTCTTTGAGGAACAGGAACAAAAGCAAAAACACACATCTGAAAACAGCGTGAAAGCAGCAGTTTGTAGTCTTCTCAATGCAGTATCATAGTCACAGAAACCATGTGCTTATTGACCTAAAACCTGCATATTTTTTTCCTACTAATTCTTTTATTGTAACAAGTAATGTTATGTGTCCCTACAAACCTTGGCAAAATAGCACATAGTGCAATTACATCCGCAAAAAGAATAAGGTTTGCTAAACCAACTGCTGCAAAAATGACCATGTTGTGCTTGAGCAGCAGAGCTCCCCATAAACATTTAGTGCCCTGACCAGAGCCCTACCTTCAGCTCCAGGACCTTCGGATCTAGCACAAAATGCGCGCGATACTTGGTGCCGGTGGGCTCCGGTCATCAGTGGCTGCAGAGCCCGGTGTTGCAGCTCCTCACTGAGCACCGACCGGAGCCAAGCGCAGCCCTGAGGGCACGAGCGGCGCCGGGCGCTGCTCCGTACTGCGCCCCAGCCCTTCCCGGCCTCCCGCCGACGCCGCGCGGCACTGGCACTCCCATCCCACGGAACAACTTGTGCCGGGTCAGAGCCGAGAACTGCGCCTGTTCCAACACCACAAAACTCTGCTGCTCGCAACACCCCACAACAACACCGGGGGAATGGACCAGCCATGGAATCCACCAGCATTAACCCTTACAGACAGCTTTACGTAACCTAGTCCCTCAATCAGACTGATGCTTGTGTATTGCAGCTCAGATGTTCATCCCTTCCTAGTGATTTATCCAAAATTGATTTTAGACCTAACCCCTAGGATGAAAACCAGGAAGGGCATCGTGCTGAGGGACCAAGGACCCGTTCCACATGAGAGCAGTCACTGCAGGAACAGACCACGTATGGATAGCGTGTCATGCATGTGGTGTGTTAAATGAAACATGAATGAATAATTCTCCTTCTACACTTAATTAATTAATCAATTTTCAAACATATAAGTAAATGTTAATAGCAAAGGTTTAATGCCAGTGCATAATAAATAAACCTAAATATCACTGGCATATATTTTGAAACATCAAAAGTAAGGAGAAGGAAAACCGAATTGTGAAAATGAACAGTTTGAAAGAAAATGAAGTTTAGGTGACCTAATTAAAGGCTTTTCCTCCGCTACGGAAAGACATCAAAGTGCTGCTTCTGAAGTTCTTTTGCCAAACCAACAGCCTCAAATTAAAAGCCTGCATTAATTTCAAGGAATGAGTCAGAGAATTACTACGGTAAGAGCCTTCAGCCCCTCGTGTTGCCACAGAAACAGAACACTACGGCTAGTTTATAATCCAAGCGCTCCATTTATATACAAGAATTTATTTTCCATTTTCACCTTTTCATTTACTCATCCGTATGTAAGAAAGAGCCCCTCAGAAGTTAATGATGCTTTTTCCGTGATTGGCAGCCAGGGTTTGGAGGGTGGACAGTGCCCGTCTCATACTGTTCTTGCTTCATGTGTTTCTGGCACGAGGCAGGGCCCGGCCCCGGGGTACCTGCGATGACGGAGACCTGACGGGGGCTTCTCGTGCGGCACCGAGCCGGGCTCGAGTCCTGCTGAGCGCGGACGCCCAGGCCACGCAGAGCCCAGAACGAGGCCGTGCTCGGGGCCGGCGCAGGGGCCGCCAGCAGCGGCCACGGGGCAGCCCGTGCAACCCGCGCGCAGCAAGACGCAGGGCCACGTGCTGAGCTGCTCCCACGGGCCTCACTCATATTCAGGCAGTTTAGGCCCATTCCAGCTCCTAATATTAACAGATGAGATGTGGGAGAGGGGAGCTGGACTAAACGGGAGCCATCCGGATTGCTCCCTTCATGGCAGAATCAGCCTAAGCCGTAGTCTCGCTGAGTGTGCTCTGCTACAAGGGATGTGAACTGTAGATGCATTGTACGAACTGTGATATATATACTGTGCTCCAAGTACAAATTAATCAGATTGAGCACTACCTTCCTGGAAACCGCTAGCAACATGCCCTGTTTCTAGGGCTTTTAATGAATATTCTAAATTGAAAAAAAAAATGCATAAACATAAGGGTAATTTACATTGCTAAAGTTAATCAGTTTTCTTATACATTTTATGCATCTGCATGATTTTTCATCTGTATTGCACAAATGTCTTCTCCTCATTATTTAGTATGCATATGTATTTCCAAACACTCCATGCAGACTGCAGTTGTATTTCTACAGCTTTCTAGAATCAGGCCTGTCCCAAGATTTAAGAATGGCAGGGCTTACAAGAGAAATGATCAGCAACGGGATCTAAAACGCTTACAGATTCAGGGCAGTATTTAACTTATATGTGGATTTGCCCTTTTCTAACTGAGTTTTCCGTCACTAACATGATAATAGAAAAATCTCCTTCAAAAGCTGGCATATCAGCAAATGTCCACAACAAAGGACACTGCCATTAAACAGAATGGTTTCGTACATAAAAACGTTTGGTCTGAAATTGGACAAGGGTATTGCAAATCTTCACTGACAGGGATTTGCAAAGTTCCCTGAGACACATGGTGTGAAAGGTCTTTCCAACGAAGCACATGGTATATTTGTTGTTAACATCCTTTTACATTTAAAAGATGAGTGTATTTTTCTCAGTCCACCCTAAGTATATCTACTAAGGAACCTTCAAATATTTCTCCCGTTTATCTCCGCCCCAAACAAAGGACTCTCAAGAGAATTAGGTACCTAAGAAAATACATTACAGTTGTTTTCTTGACAGAGTTGTAAGGTAACCAACCTGGACCTTTGATTTTGCTTAAACCACTGCATATCCAAGCTGATTCCAAGCAAGTTACCATCTAATTTTCATGGTATGGCTGGGAACAAAATTAACTTCACCTTTTAACATGCGACATTTCATTATTTACAAACCAACAAACAAAAGAGGTTTAATAGTATAATTTGGGACCAGTTAGTTGAAGGGACTTTTAGATCAGTAAAGCTGCTATTAAAGTGCTATCAAAGCCTTTTTGACTCCATAGAATTAATCATGAAATCTGCTCCTGCCAGCTCACTTATCATATCCGAAATATTAATTTTGAGCAAAATTAAATTGGACACCTACCGACAGCAACATTTTGCCCTTCAGAACTCCCCTTCACATTGATTTATTAACGGCTGCCAGAACAGGGTACCAGAGCAATTTATTACTACTTTCTGGATGTTTCCCTCTGCTTACAAATAGTCCTCCGGAGTGAGAGGTGCTACCTGACAGCATTCTGACAAAGGTGCATTTTTCAATTTGCATAATGTCCTTTGGATTTATTGCGATATATGGAGAGACATTTCATTTTATGATCAATGGGAACGGGCGAGTCACGTAGAAGAAATCAGAGTGGAGATTCTGTGCTGAGCTGCTTTCAAATAAAGCAGACCCAGGATTTTCATTAGTACTTGGTGTGAGCTCAGACACAAGAGCCAGCAAATTCTTTTGTTTTATTCATCGGCATCGTGTTCTTTGCATGCGAGACAGTCAAAGGGATTTGTTCAGAGCAGCAAGTAGAAATGGGTGTGAAGATGCGGGGCTAGCCCAAATAAAGCTAATAGCCAAGGGGCCACGTGGCCCACTGCTCTTTGGAAAACGCCCCTCCGGAGAGGCACATTTCGCTGCATGAAAAAAAGCAAAGTTTACCCTTAGCTTCCTTAGCTTACCAAATTGAGGGCTGTTCTTTGGCAGTTGGAAGCACTGGGACGGATGCACGTAAAACATACAAGTCTGGCACGGAGAGCTTTAAATTCCTATCATGAAGTTATAGCTAAGGGCTAATAGCTAACCAGAGCACAGAAGCTGTGCTTCAATTACCACATCAAATCATCGGCCCGATCCAAAACCCCAGCCCCCTCAAAGTCACTTCTCCTGGCTTTGAAGCGTCTGGCATCTAGAATCAGAATCTAATTTGGGGCCTTGAATTGCTCTTTGTAAACCTCTTCCATTGTTCCTCTTTCTTCCATTTCTGTGGCTGCACAAAGAAAAACCAAGCTCTCCAGTGGCTGCTCTAGATACTATTTCCCTAACTTGCTGCCGAGACAAACAGGATTCATAAATAAATACAATGGCTCACGCCTGCTAATATTCCTGGCTCCCATCCAATTATTCAATCTATGTGCTTATTTTTAAGCCTGAATAGTCCCATTAACTTCAATTGGACTGCTTGTGTTCTTAAGTAAAACAGGTGTTTAAGCACTTTGCTGGATCAGAGCCTATGACTGCACATCTGCAATCTTCTTTGGCTCCGTTAAAGGTTCTTTCCTGATCATTATACATTTATCTGAGGAATTCCTCTCGTTTATACTTGCATACACACTCAGCCTTTGCAACGGGTTACTTGACACATTTAATAGCAATTGTGTTTCCAATCAGGGACAAAACTATCTGTGCAGCCGTATAAATCGTATATATATATGCTGGGGGAACACGCATAGCTCAAAGTGGAACAGGAGAGAAAAACACATGGTGGAGTGGTAGTGGGAGGGGGAAGTTCATAGTATTTCACCTGAAATCAAAACAAATCAAATGTACATAGAGACTATTAAAACATTCCAGAGGTAGTCCAAAAAAAAAAAAAAAAATCAGAAGACATTCTACTGAAACATGAACAGTAAAATAATAATAAAAAAAAGTGCTGCTCAGAGGTTGTCAAGTCAAAAAATTCATTAACTGCAAATGCACCCAGGCCTCCCTTTTCTAGAGCCACCTCCTGACAATTTGCTGTCAGCAATTTGTGTTTGCAGAACAGTCAAGGCCAACATTTCCAATCTGTGTTAAACATGCGCAGCCACCTTGCCCAACAACGGGGAAGGTCTCACGTCCTCGGTGCCCACGCTCCCGCGTCTCCGTGCAGCCGACCGCGGTGTTTCGTGCTCCAGGCCGATGCCTGTCGGGGTGGGAGCGCTCGGCCCCCTGCTCGCGAGCACCACGCGCCGCCGCTCTCCTCGCAGCTAGCTCGCGCTCGCACACCACGGCGCTGTGCATTTTCACTCCAAAACTCCACGTGATACTGCCCTCCTTTTCACCTTCCGAGGAAAAACGAAAGAACCAACACAGGCACGCACACACGCACCAAGTGATGAACCCTGGAGCGTGGGTTGTTGCCTGGAGAATTGTGGAGGCTCCATCCTTGGAGCTGCTCAGAACCACCCAGACACGGTCCTGGACCCGCAGCTCCAGGTGCTCCTGGACCAGAAGGTCTCCAGAGGAGCCTCGCAAGGCTGGCACCTCCTGAGCGACACACTCCAGACGAGCTCGCTCACGCTGGTACTGCTGGAGGTCACCATTTTGCCGCGGATTTGTTTTTCACTGGAACACCACATTCTCTCTTTATTCAAGAGAGGACCACTGCTGCCTCGCTCTCCAGGCCACTGGCTCACAAGGACACCGGGGTCACACTGTCACGGGCTGCCCCTTTTCAGCTGCCCGGGATAAAGCTGGAACTGTTGTCAACAGGGGCTCTCTGTAGTCGGTTACTCCCCACCTTTCCTTTCTACTCGCTGCCACCTTGCAGACGTGCCCTAGCTGGTCCCAGCCAGGGCACCGGCATTACGCACCAGGGCAGAGGCTCAGCAAAGAGCATGGGATCCCTCACTGACAGCGGTTCCCGTCACACGCACCCGGCCCCGGCTCTGCCCCAGGGAAAGCAGCCAAGTGAGGGCTGGGAAGGCGCTGGCGCTCACCGGCTTCCCGCCTATTCCCTGCCTGCTCCTGCACCACCGTCTCTTCCTCACTCAGTTTCCTCACTCACAGTGGATAAAAATCAGGTCTTGTCTGGAGGAGAAGGCTAAAGAAAGAGCCCAGTTGCTGATACACGTATTTCTTAAAAGAATGCTCCAAAGCCTACTGGAATATTTAGGTTTACTAAGGAGATCTCCTTTCCAGCCTTCTGATTGGTCTTTCAGAAAGGCTATTCCCTACTGAAGATTTCCTAACGCAGCTCTGAGGAATACTTGTGCTGTATTGCCCCTGTACTGTATTGCTGACAAGCAGCCTGTTTTTCTAGCCTACAACAAGGTCTGTTATCTTCAGTCTTGCTCCGCTTTTAGGAAAATAATGCTTTGCAATAAAAGCCAAATCAAAATTAGTGGACTGTGAAAGCACAAAGCCTTGAGAACATTGGAGAATCCTTAAAATGAGGGATGCGAAGAACTCTGTCTACTTGAACTCCCTACTAATGCCAGATTTCATACCATGAGATCTTCAATGCTCCGTTTTAAGAACTATTAATCCAATTTCCTCTCTTGCAATATTTTCCTTCTACAATCTCTAATAATTTTAGTCACTACTTTGGTAAATGTCCTTTTTATTCCTTAGTTGTTTAACAGCATCCTGGTATTCCTATTTATAGTATAAGCAAGTCATCAGGCTTTTAGATGTGAGTTCTCCTTCAGTGTTCTTAGATGTTTGTTACATGTAAGCGTTTTAGCAAATTGCTTTTATTTATCTAGTTTTTCCTTCATCAGCCTTTACAGATCCTTAATCAATCCTTTTTGGTGACCTTTTCTGCTTCACTTTTGTCAACTGCCATCAGTTCTTCCCATGCAAATTAAAGCAATCGGTACAGCAAAGTAACATTTATGATGTATCACTCAAATATACCAAGACTATAAAAAAAAAAAATAGAATTTTTCAAAAATAATTGAATTTCCTTCAGTTAGTCTTTTATGGCCAGTTTCTTTTCTTTTTTAAACATTAGAATCTACAAATGCATTAAAAATACAAGTGCAGCTTTAACAATAATATAACTGGCAAAATGTCTTTTAGGGGAGTAAAATCACTCTAACCGTTGTGCATTTTGTGCACCAAATGCATGGCAATTCCAAGGACAGGTACGAATCCTGTCTTCACTGTTATTTTTATGCCTACTTTGTTATGTAATGACTCTACAATTATTTCTTTCACAATTACTTCCCCAATATTTCACACACATTGGGCACTGCAAAATCATACTTGCTTCACTAACTCACTTCATCTCATTTCTATCAAAGCAGCCAGCTCTTCTTTCATTAAACACCCATTTCTCTCTCAGTTTGCAGGCTTTCTACATGACTATACTTAAACATATTTATTATTCTTCTGTCATATTTCTAACTACAAGATATGTAAGCTATTATCTGACCTCACAAGTATTCACAGCTCTTCTAGAATTTAATATAATCTGTGAATTTATTTACCAGGCTGCCTACCTTGTCTTGTAGATTAAAGTGTTAAATAAAACGAGGTCTAACAATTATCTCAGAGACATCTTCCTATAACTCATCTAATCTATTTACCAGCTTTTGTGATAGATAATGCTCATGCCCAAGATAACTTGAACTATTCTTTTACATGTAAACTATAGCAACCTAACAGATTATAATTTGCCTCCCAGATGCAACTGCACCAATATAAAGCATAAAAATAACATAGCCTATAAAGAAACAGTCTTGATATAAGACTCCACATTACTCATTGCTATTGATCCACCTGATATTACCAGGCCCATGTATACTTTAGAAATACACATATAATAAACCAGGAAAAGGTGATGCTTCCATACTAAGTCCACAACATTTATTTCTCATAGTTACGTTTATATATTGCTTTGATCAAAGTAATCAGACAAATATTACAATATGCACATGCTAACAGGAGCTGATCCAAAATGCTCAAACATCAAAAAATTGTTACAAAAAAAGAACATATACAAACTAGAAGAAAAGAATGGATACAATAACCACCTGGAGACTACAATGAACCTAAAAAGTTGAATTTTCAATGGTTTTAAGGAGACTGTAACATGAGGAAATGCTCCAGTTTTGACCAAAAGCTCTCTCATCCCAAGCTAGGAAGAATAGAGCATTCTTCTACATTGCCATACCCTGATTCCTTCCTCGCTTAAGCCTTTTTGTGCTTTCATCCCTCACATGCCCATTAAAATTAAAAGAATCAAGCCGGGATGTGTCACTGCGAGGTGAAGCGGTGCAGGGCAAAGGCAGGAACAGGGAGAAGCCCTCGGCTCCCTCCTGCACGTGAAGTGCGGAGGCTGGGCCTTCATGGCCCCACACCCCCTTCACTGCTGGTGCAAAAAAAAAAAAAAAAAAAAAAAAAAAAAAAAAAAAAAAAAAAAAAAAAAAGGGGGAAAAAAAAAAAAAAAAAAAAAAAGGCATTCCCTAGCTCGTTTCAATCATTTCAATCTTCTCTATGTTATGGCTTCCAATTGCATCAGGGGATCAACCCGGCCCACTCCCAGGCAGGGTCACCTCAGAAATCTCCCTGCTGGTTCCCTCTTTGTTTTGCCTTCCTTAAGAGAGAGTTTTTTTCCTGAAGAAATGGTCTTTCAGCAGGGGTTGAGTGGTGCAACAGTGACATCCAACGGCTGGCAACATTAGTCTCCAAAGGGCACTCCTGACTTGCCAGTGGCCTCCTCCACCTTGCTAAATTAAAGACAAGTGATGCTAATATAATACTAGCAGCTCTCAGGGCATTTTATTCATTTCACCTCTACACAAAAACCACCCAGACAGTTTGCTCCGTGTTTGCAGCGCACTGGGAATTGTCTTCAAACGAGCTTATACACAGACTGAGATTTCATCCTGCTGCTTGCTAACAAGGGAGTGTTGGGAACAGACAGCTAAGCAGGAATTCTTTGCACTCCTCATTTATAGCTGGAAGGGAGGTGCACGAGAAGCATTTGTTGTGATGATCACAGCTCGCAGGAGTTTGCTGCATTTGCTGATATATCAAAATGGTAACTATATCCTAGCAGAAAGATTTGCAAATATGCATGCAGCAGTACTCCGTGTGCAATAGAAGTGGGAAGGTTATGAGAAGTACTAAAAATAGAAACCATGCTTAGTTTAAAGGGAATTATAATTTGCATTCCCCAAATCAGAGGCCACTCAAGCTTCACGGCTAAGGAAGCAAAATAAATCTGGGGTTTTTGGAGTTGAAATCTGAACCCTGATTTCCTATTAAAACCTAAGGAATAGGCTACTGTAGTTTGGTGACAGCAGGCTTTATTAAGTAATCCTTATGGCATGCATAGTTTAAGACTGTTTTGCACTATGGTGTTACTAGGAGTGACTGACATCTATTATTTTGTAGACTTCCCACTCCAGACACTCCCCTTTAGTGTATATCATATCGTTCTGGTGCTCTGTGAGGTGCACGTGGTCCCCCTTGCCCGTGAATCACCATTCTGATGCCTTCCCCCTAGAGACACGAATTACTTAGTCTTGACAGAACCATTTCATAAATTAAATGGCAAAAGCTTCATTATCACATGACCAATCTGACACAACAGTCAGACAGGAGCAGCCCAAACCAGCTACACTGTGTATGATCAGGTGAACTTCCACAGCACAAAACTCCTTTAGCACCGTTACACATAAAGACCAACACAGCATCAGGGGAGGAACGACGCCCCATCCAGTGCCTTGCATTTGCAGACAACCTGGCAACGCGTTTTCCATTCAAAAACATTGCCTTCAACTGCCCCCAGGCACCACAAGCCATAAAGCACTTCCCAAACCTTACAGCTGCCTTCAGCCCCTAAGCCCAAGAACTACAAGGGTAACGTATCGTGGGGAGGCAGAAAAGACGCAGCCCAGTTGTCTGTCACAAAAGCACAGACCTGCAACCCACCGCGGCACCTCCCAGCACTGCCTCTCCTGCTTCAGCCATTTAATTCAAAAATAAGGTCGGTGGCCAAGAGCTTTGTCATTAACTAGGAGAGAAGACAGCAGAGATTTTCTCAAGCCAGTAGGTCTGAGATATCCATAAATGTAAGATCTTCATAATCTGTTTTATTACATCCGTAGGGAAAACTCACCATAAGAAACAATCTTTCATCACACAGATTCTTAAGAGGACACTGAGCCATGGGTAACTTACTACAGGCTCCCTCTTGAATGCAAAATGCTCCCCAGGTAACACACACACACGTGCAAGCACATGCACCCTTGGCAAACGGGGGAGACTCTGAGGCAAAAGGGGGTTTGCCACTGATTTTCCTCCCCCTTACTTTTCTACTCCACTGTGTTATTCCTCCTAATGAATCTTACTTTGCCCAAGTCTTACTGTCATTTTGTTGAGACTGTTCAAAGTGCCTCAAGCTGCTAAACAGCTGGCAAAATACACAAAAATTTAAGGAGTTAGTCTGAATGCTAAATCATGATTTTCAGGAGAGAACCATGTGGTCCTTTCTGATTTAATGCCTCCTTTTGAACTGTACGTCATTTTTCCTTTCAAATTAATCTGTGTGGAAAACAGGTTGAGTGTATTTTTATTAGAAGACACTCCAAATATTTAGACAGTTATTTGAATCATGTTTTGGCAAAATGATTATGCTTGTCAGTCTGAAAACATACAATTTCCATATTTCCCTCACATTAACTTCCTTTAACAAAGAATTATTAAAATCTTAAATGCTATTTACTCCCCTTTCCCCTCCCTCTCTGGCATGCATACTTAAAAAAAAAATTATTTGTGATAAATTAAGAAACATCTGAATTGCAGTAGCAATTCTAGTGTAGTCACAAACTTGTCATTAAAATGCATAGCACAGTGCTAGTGCAGCTGTATACAGCTTTTATTATTCAGACTGCTAAATGGATAAAACATATTTTAAGTTAATGTAAACTATGCAGATAGAAATACGAGAGCATGAGGTTTTTTACTTCCTCAGGAGAAGCCCAGATCCTTGAGCTCAATGATAACTTCTCTTGGCCAAGAACCAATCTAGATTTATCGGAGAGTCCTTGTGCTGCCTCTCCAGACACATATTTTGTAGCGCTTGAAGAGGCTGGTTGGCAAGAAGCACATTCAGCCCTTACCACCTCTGTTTATTAGTGTGTATCTGTTAATATTTTCAGGCCCTAACTCTCTTTTCTTTAGCCAGGACACATACAAGCATCAGCATTCATGGGCTAGGGGACGGCCTCTGCCCTCACTAGAACAGGGTCAGTCAAGTACCAGCTAGAGCCCAAGGCCATGTTGTACAGACCCATCTACGGAACACGAACGGCCCCAACTCTGCAGCCTTATACACACGCAGTGCCTCTGCTTCACGTTGAGGCAATTTACGACAGCTTAAGCTCTCCTTAGCAAAGGATGTTCTTGACTGGTTGACTGACTTCTAGTTCACCAGCTCTGACACAGCCTCAGTTCCAGTGTCAGGTCCCAAGCGTTGGCCTTTGTTACCAGCTATTCAGCATGAACTCCTCCTAATCACAGCTTGTGTAATCATCAGAAAATTAATGCATCTCTAATTTTTATTTGAGATTTCATGTGTAAGATGAACAATAAAGCAGAAGAAATGCTTCAAAGCTCACATACAAATCATTTGGAGTTGGGGGCTGGAATAGTGTGCAGATCCACAGAAGCTGAAAGACCTTGCAGAAATGCACTGATACACACTCAGAGAGTCGGGGCATCAATCCTCGTCAGGGCAACCATGAAGCAGAAATGAAGCAGGGTCAGGAGGTAACAATGCTGGCATTAACAAGGGCAGTATAGCCCATGGAACCAGAAGAACCACCAGGGAATGTAAGGATCTAGCCTGAAAAAGAAAGTCTTTTGCCACATTTCAGTCCACTCTTAGCTAAGCAACAAGGTATTTTCTGGCCCATTGTGTGCCCTTCTATTGAGGTGTCAGTGGAGCCTCATTATCTCCACGGGCCGTAAAAGTGCCTCTAATTAGCTAGTAGCCAATGCTCTACCAGAGGGTATTTTCGAGTAGATATATTCTAATTGTCTCTGCTGGGCGTCTACAGTGATTCCACAGAAAACAGCCTTCACACAGGGTATGCTCAGCTTGGAAGCACTCCTGTCTGCTCTTGCACTCATTCACAGGATTTTCAGCCTGGATGCCACATAAAGCCGAGATGGACGTGCTACGATTAAAGACAGAATAAAAATGAAATGAACCAATAGACCGAGATTAAAAATTGGAAGTAGCAATAGCTAATTAGTTCCAGAGTTGAAAAGAGAGAAGTCATAGTGCTTCTGTTCAAGAAGCTACTGCTTCTATCAGAATATGCTGGAATCAAGCAATGTGTTTCTAGATCTTTCACTAGATCCTTTAAAACTAAAATGTCCATTTTTGCTACTGACTTTCAAATGCTAAAGCCGCAGTGCTTCTCAGTCCTTCTGTAGCAATCTGTCATGGCTGTCATGGACATCTAGATTCCCGAGTCATCACCTACTTGTCCCACATCACGAGTAATGAACCACTTTTCTCAAAACGGGCTTCTGTAACAGCAAGCGGAGGAGCGTGAACATAAATCGGTCACACAAAATGAGGCATCTCTCAGGCTCCCTGCTCTTTTCCTCTGGTTGTAATAAGGAGAGCCGTGAACATCCTGTTGCGTGGGAGCCCTTCCTTACGACAGTGGCGTCGCAGCTGCCCACAGGCCACGCGAGCACGAGCTCACTCGTCCCTCAGCTAGACCCAGGGGTTCTGCAAAGCACCCAACTCTCTGCATCTCTCACCCTTGGGCTTTAGGAAATGCATATATGCATTGCAATATATTTACAGAGATGGATGGAGAATGGTTATGTATAGAAGCACTTAAGCTAGCGTATTTTGGAAAGTAATATATGCAAGGATCTTGCTCTTTCACTCTTGAGTTCACGGGGTCTTGTCTTCACACATATTTCTCACAAGGTTCACACATTTGGAAAAAAAGAAACGAAACAAAAATTCTTATGTACAACACAACATGTAACTGACAAACTCAAGACATTATATCTAAAATGGGGTATCATATTTCTGCTGACAAAAGACCTATCAGTGCCTCTTTTCTTGCTTTTCTCCTTATCAGAGAGAGTTTCTCTGTTTCTGGACGTCACCAGCCATCATGCGAGTTCTTGGCCAGACGGGTATGAGCTACGGCAGTGACATACTTGTGGTTCTGCCACAGGTTCCCTTGCAAAACAGCCAGTGTCGGCCAGCTGGACCACGGCCATGGTCCATTTGGAGCAGCATTTGGAGCAGCACTCAGCTTCCATACAGGTGGAGGGAAGAATCAGAATTTCTGCCGGTTCTTGAGAGAACCAAAGATCTACAGAAAAACAAACCTCCTTAGTTACTCCCCAGTCCAAACTCAGAAATATTTGTAGCCAAGAAAGAGACATGAGTAATGCTGTTGTACTAGAGGGTCAACACATTTCAGCAATCTCAGTCCAGTTGTATCATTCTCCGCCACTAACATGTCCCACATCTAAGACTATAATTGCCTACCCACAGCAGGGCACTTCTGAAAACTTTCTCGGTTCCCATACGCAATTCAGAAACCCTCTTGACTCTTTATGAGTTTTCATCCACTTCTTTATTAACTTTCAAGGTTACTGGAAACCCTCTTCACTTGCATTTCACAGACTCATGCAAGACCTCAGCTTGGATAGCAAATGCCAACAGCATATTTTCATAAATTTATTGCATTTAATCCAAAATGAGGCTTTCATGTGAGAAGATTGATCTAGATACTTTATCACTTAAGCAAGGACATATTTTAATGAAAAAAATCCATGAAGCTGACAGTATTGGTAAAAAGTTGCTCTTTTCTACGTAAAGAATATTTTTCCATTCCTCCTCTGATTCTGATGTCTACATGTTGAACACCAAGGATATTTTCCAAAGATAGTACCCGAAGCGCCAAAGAACTGGCACCACCCTGGGAGAAGCATGTTTCAGCTGACTGCACCAATAAGCTCCTCAGAATCACGTAAAGGATCCAGAGAACTACATTTCTGTCTTTTATTCCTTCTAAGCTTGCTGATATGTTATTTACATTCTGCCTAATAAATAAAATAAAGATTAACCAGTTGGCTTGCCTGAGGGCCATCTTTGCTAACAGAAAAAGTTTTTCCAACATACAATTTTTTTTTCAATCTAATAACATCCCAACAGATCCTCTCTTTTTTAAATTACAATGTGACATACAATTGATGAAGCATTCATTAAATACTTGTCATCTGCTTTCTCGTGACCTGTTTAGAACTATTTGCTAACATTGAACATGCCCCTCTAACCACAATCTACACGGCAGCTGGTTGCATTAGGATCCAAGAGGGTACAAACTCACCATGGGCACACCGAGAGAAACATGCCAAGTCAAAAAGGGCAAGTATTGCTCAAGAATTACAGCTCTGGTATCTCTCACCAGGGAAGACATGGACTGGTCTCCGGCTGGCACACTGTGGTTGCTGGAGAAACTATATTGTAGAAGGTCTCAGGCTGAGCAACATTTGCTGCCTGACCAAAAGTTGCCACTTTTTGTTAGAGCTATTTTGTCCTCAGCCAGTGAACTGAAAATGACAAGAAAATAATCAACAGTAGTCTGAGAATATAAGCCACCAGCCAGCAAGCCTCCTTTAAACAACATTTTTTCTCAAAAAGCCATTAAGGTTGCTTAACACAGCTGGAACTGGAACTGGTTCTCCATCTAAATTGCTACTGAAAGCAAAGGCAAGGTCCAACTGAGAAAGAAGCAACTGTGGTAGCCAAATTGCAAATGGTTTGGAAAGAGGCCTTTGCAGCTCACACATCCTTCAGTGCTTTCCAAGAGTGGTCAGCGACCTCTGAAAATGGATTTTACAAACTGTGTACTTCCTCCCCAAATTAGGGGTTAAGTGCGCAAGACGGGCCATGCAGAGAGAAGGCTGATGGTCGGTACTTCTGCTGAGTCTCCCGCTTGCTCCTGCGTTCTGCGGCCTCTCTCAAGTTCCCAGCTCATAGCCTGGGTCACGCTGCCTCATGCCATCCACCAGTCCTGCCAGTGCCACCTTTAGTGCATCTTTGGCATAGGTTATCACCTCCTCCCACTCCTGGTGTCTGCAGCGCAAGAGGAAGGGACATGGCCCGCGTGTTTCAGCAGGGTCCATCAGGGTCCTTGCTGCGTGCTCCCCAATAGAGAGGTCTAAACAACCGTGAGGCAGATGTTTGCTGTTCAGAGGCAGAAGAGCTCAACTGACAGTTATCTGACTATTAAATATACACAAAACATCCCGTATCTTCACCTGAGTAGGGTCTCTCATCAACACCAAGAAACCCAAGAGTACATTGATGCAAATCCTTTGCTCTTTTCCCTTCCTGGGAAACGCGGTTTCTCCTTGCGATTCGTCTGTCTTCTTCTTCTGTCTTCCCTTCTCCCTCTGGCGCATCAACGCCGCCATAATGAGAAGGCTGTACCAACAGCAACGCCGCAGCTGCACAGAGCAGGGACGACACAGCACCGCTCTCATCTTATCTCGAGGCGTCCAAGGCTTAGAGGCCGCAAGGCTACCCAGTAACATTTCAAGCTATTCTACTCCGGCCCTTAGCTCGATACAACATCCTGGCATTTATGCAGGTTTGGCATACTGCCATTCCAAACTAATGTTAAAAATTAAAAGAGGAAAATAATTGAAGAATTCATCACACAAAGCTCACTTCTCACACAAGCTCACACAAAGCTCACACAAAGGTACTTAAAAAAACCCTGTGCTAATAGAGTTACTCCAAAGGCAAAGCAGAGAACCAAGATGGCAGAGATCACAGTTCCCTGGCTAAACGGAAAACCTTTGCTGTGATAAACCCTCAGCTGGATCCAAACTAAGAACAGGCTAAGCAAATGAGACAGTCCCAACCTGCAAACTACAGAATCCTCATTGAGGAACAAATTGGTAACACTTTATTGGACGTGTGCAGCAGAGGAGAGCTAGATGTAAAAATATCAATTATAGTAGTGAAGCAAGCTGGGATGAAATACTTGATTTTGAACTACGCCTTTATCACCTATTGATTAGATCAGAAACAGATAGTACCGAGTATTTTTGAAAACAAATATATTTGTCAACATGTCCAACTATTATTAATCACCTAAGATATCTCAAAAAGCTCAGATAAACTCTAAATTCTTGGCTGCACTTCTCAATATAGACATAGCTCTTAATCAAAACCCTGCATTCCAAACACAATGTGTTTTGACAACCTTCTCTTTAAACGCACCATCACCTACTTCCTGACAACCAGGCAGAATTTCTTAACATGGATTAAAATCTGAATATTGCATTTCAACCCATAACATCTTATAATTGGCTTATTCAAATGTTCGATAATAGTGAACAGCAAGGAAGCTTCTCTAGCAGAAAGAAGGTAACGAGGCACAGGAAACCCAAGCAGCCAGCCAGCAGGTTTGCTAGGTACTCATTACTCTCCTGTATTTCTAGTCCTGTAAACAGACACCTGCAGTTAGGCCAGCTTACAGATAGCATGATTTTAAAAAATCAGGATCCATTATTTCATATCTCCTTGACAAGTACGTTTGGAAACTCCAGCCGTTTTCCTTGACTCCCCACAGGCCGGCGGCGCCTCGGCAGCGCCTGCCCGTTTTCTCCCATGACTTGCCGCCGGCGCTAACCGAGCTCGGTAGAGGGAACCAGGAGGAGCAGGACGGCCCCCGGCAGCTGGGGCAACAGCAGCCCCACATGTCTTCGGGCTTGGCTTCGGGGCGGCATTTTCACCTCTAGACCGTTCCGGCTGCAGAGCGCCCAGCCCCTGGCTACGGGGCCGCGTGTTTCGGGTGCTCCGCAGGGAGCGCCTCAGGGTGCCTCAGCGCAGGCTGCTTCCAAGCACGGCAGCCCCACTTGTTCTTCTGCTTTCAGGGACACTTTTGTCCTTCATCACAACCGAGCCATCTCCTGTTTCTACTAAGCCCCCAGCTGTCCTTCCCCTTTGGCTCCACACTGCCGGCCAACCTCTCTAGCAGGGTGAGGGGCACCTGCCTCCAAGCTCCTGGTGAGCGTCCTCAGCACGTGCCCACCTTGTCCTGTAGCCGTTTCCTTGTCACCCATTTCTCCGTCCTTAAGTACACTAGAGTAAGGTGCCATTTCAATAGCCACTATCTGCTACAAACAGGATTTCTTATTTTTCCTCCCTCCAGCAGGCAGAAATCGTCACACCCCACGCTGGTTCCTAACTATTCCCTTCAGCTAATGGCTCAGTGGTCTTAGAAACTGCTCCCATCACACTTCCTACCCCCTTGGCCACCTGCAGGCATCAGCCTTGTCCATCTGCAGTCACCACCGTTGTTCATCTTTGTCTAATTTACAGCAAATTCACAGTCTTGGAAGGAACAAGGTACAAAGCAGAATTATCAGAAAACAAAATAGAGGGAAGGGACTTTTTAGCAAGAGACAGGTGTAGAAGTTATTCATTAAGTGCAGAGATATGGCACCAGTGATTCAAAGCACCATTTAAATAATTGGCACAATACATTGGCTTGACGCATTTGAGAATCATGTGCCTCCACCTTTTCACTAAAGCTCTAAGTGACATAAAATTATTTAGGAAAGCATGTTCATTAAATTCTACCATACCGTGAGAAACAGGCCTCAACCAGAGTATTTACAATAAAATATTCATGTTTCAGACTGTACAGGCAGTAAATTTTGACAGCATCCAACCTCTGGGACTGCAGTATCCGTGCTCATGGCCCCGGAGTAATAACGCTATTTGTTTCTTTTTACAGCAGTGCCTAAAAAAATAAAAAATAAAATAATAATAATTTGATCAAATGAAAGCTAATGCAGGTGATTTAGTCTACAGAGTTAATGACCGCTTTGCTGTCGCTCTCGGGAAGGTTTGGGAAACTTGCCTTTCTGAGGCAGGAATGACTTCGCAGCAGAGGCACAGCGGTGTTGCTCCAGCTATCTGTTCCACAGATAAAAGCAGCGATGTAGCACCCAATTCGCAGGCACATTGCTTTTCCCTACTGCTTTATGATAAATATAATCTTCCTGTTCTTAGGCTTGCTTTTAGATAGGCCTCTATTGCACATACCTATCCGTGTATTCACCAAGCAACCCGGTGTGTATTTCTGAGCATTTGAACCAAAAAGGTCTATTCAAGTCCTCATCTGCTGGGCTTTCCCCATCTCTTTTAGGGTGTGATCCAAAGCCCTTTCCAGTTTTTCCAGTAAATATGGACTGTGTCATGTCCATGATAATTCAGCTTACGTAGGATACAATCATTAGAGAGGCAGAGAGCAGGTTTCCTGGTGCAGCATCCTGTACTCAGGAGATAGAAGCAACTCCTGCAAAGTGCCCAAATCCTCAATTTTTACCTTTAGATGGGAAAGCTGGTACCGGATCAGTCTTTCTCACTAGGGTGCTCCTAGTCTTTTGTTCTGGCTTCCCTTGTGCTTCTTTCCACCCCATGAAATGAAGCCAAGCAACAATACAGAGAGGTATTTCCTCCCACCAGTTGCAACTCCAAGTTGTCTGATCTGAACTCGCCATTTTTGTGCTTTCCCTCATTTACATTCTATCGACTGCCAGCAACTATTACAGAGAAGGTTTTTGTACTTCAGAAGGCTTTTATTTGTACAAAATATAACATTTTCATAAATACCACCTTTTAAAAAAAAAGGTTTTAAAGCCTACTTTATACTTTTACTGAAGTTACACTTTAAAGAAATAGTAATTACAGCTACAAAGAATTTCTCTAAAGCTACTGTGTTCAGAAAATGTCTGCCTCAAATTTGCCAGTTAAAAATCAAAATTGCAATATACTACATATAAGCCTTTAGTACAAATAGAATTTCTGACAGACTTATGTTCATGATAAAGAATGTTACCTGTCAAAAACAGCTAATAAAAAATTAAATACCTGCCTAATGTCAAGAATTGCAAATGCAGCATTCATTATCATAAATACAGTAGTATGACCTAATTATGCACTCTGTACTAAGTTTGTCAGGTAACACAATTTGAAAATGGCACAACTAAATCAAATATGCTCTACTTACCTATTTGAGTGATAGTGAAATTGCACATAAAAAGTCATCTTTACAGTCAAGTTTTAAGATGCTACAATTTTTCAATGTCTTTTATTTTATGGATTTGATTATTCAGTTTGTCAAACTATTTCTGAGATTTTCCAGTAGGAGCATATCTTCATATCTAAACACAAATAGATGCCTCATTATATGAATGACCGATTCTATCGCTGTGCAAGTTCTTCTCACACATATTGTCAAAGCACTCATCTTTTTCACTGTTGATTCATAATTTAGGAAGAGGCAAAATAAGTCTTTACAATTCACAAGACTGAAATCAAAAAACAAGGCAAGAATCTGGAGGCTGGTTTCAAAATAAGGGTATTTTGGGTGTTGAAGGACTTTGGAGAATTTTAGAAAACTTCCCAAAAGCTTTGGAAAAAAAAAAGTTTCTGCTTTTGAAAATTTAAATTCTGCCCTATTTTAAGGTGGCCTATTAGGCAACTTGTGTCACCTCTCCTGTCTAGCAATTAATTCCTCCTCTGACCAAAGTACTGCCACATCTGCTATCATTCTCACACACACACAGGACAGGTACACCTGGGCAAAATTCAAGTAATGAATCTTTGAAGGAGAAGTCTTCATAATATCATAGCGACCTAAAACGGATCTCACTTTCTGTTTCCTTTCGAACGACAGAGCACCACATTTTGAAGACAGAACAGGCCAGTCTCCGCGCTGCTGACTGTGCCTCTGCCAGGCGAGGCAGGACCCCAGCAGCCGTCAGCCGCACGCAGGTCCCCTCCAACAGCCCTCCCTGCCGTCCTCTCACACAGGCTTGCCCAAGGGCCTATCCTGTTTGCTCAGCCTGGGCATTTTAGTAGCTCTTCAGGTAGGTGCCAAGATTGGGTGGCTGTCTGAATTCCCTGCTCTTCTCTGTTGCTTCCTCTTTGAAAAGTGAGGTTTTGTTCAGTTTTGCAATTCAAGTTGTTCATCCTTCTCTTGTTCTCGCATTTCCAGCTACTTTCAAAGCCAGTCTGAACGCATTCTCCACCGGCCTCTTTTTTACATATTCTAATGTCTGACCACAGCCTCTCAATGGCATTTGCAGAACCACGTTAACGTAAGACAACAGCCTAGTTATCATCACCATCATCACCTCCACTACTGTTATGGAAAACACTGATCCTAGGGTCAACAGTTCTCTACGTATCTACTTGACATATACACAAGAAACCCAGTCAAAAGACAATCACTCAGTTTCAGAACTCACTATAAATACACATTTTAAGACAGGAAAAATGTGTAGAAAAAAATTTCACTGTACATTCTTCCTGATTCCTAGAGCTTTCAGTATGATATAGTTAAAAGACTCATCTATTCAGACACCTGCATTTGCTTTTTTGATTTCCTCCCCACCCCCGACCTAATTCCCTCTGAACTTTTTCAACTTGAAGAAAGCAAACATATATCCATCAAAGGAAGAACAGAAAAAAAAAAAAAAAAAACACCCTCCTATGCATAAAGCAAGGTAACATAAGGCTGCAAAGAGGCTGCAAAGGATATGGAACAGAAGATGATTGATAGACACACATTTAGAGGTTATTCACACAGAACTGACATAAACTTCCACATCTCAGTACCAGCTGGCTACACAAAGACACTTGCAAGATACGTAATCAGAGGACCATCACACATGCCACACACACAGCACATGACTTCAGAAATGGCACCTATGGAAAATCCACTGATCCACGGGAACTTCCGCTAAATAATCCTGTAAACTAGCAAACGCTTTTCTCATTGAGCTTTCAGTCATTATTAGCACTCAAGATGGTCTTTGATTTCCTAGCCAGCCAGGAAGCTCACTTGGTACTGCATGGATTTTCAATGGAAATCTTACACTTAGCCCTGCCTGTAGTATCTCACTCAGCCATGGGAGAAAGGCACAAGATAGGCACGTCAGATCATTCAGTGAATTTCAGATTTTTAAGAGGTTTTATGACTCTTTCCTTGGTATGTCCCCATTTGCTGCTCAGAATGGTAATACACGTGGCAGAATTTGAGCATGTTTAACATTTGTCTGGAATTTGAAAACATCTGGCAAGCTGCTTTGACCTTCTGCACTGCTGCAGGTCTAAAAATCTTGGATATTCCTACTGAATGAAAGAGATGAGGTGCCAAGCACCTGCGCAGCAAAGCTGGGTGTTCAGAGAGCACTGCCAAGGATGCCTCTTAAAAGAGGTGCCCTTATCATGGGCACTACCCTGCTAAGCATCTCTCATCTCATCTGGCCATCCACATGTGAAACTGAAAACGGACAAGGATCCTTAAAAAGGTATCACAAATGTCAATTGGTCCAGATGTCTAAAAAAAAAAAAAAAGTGAATTCATGCTTTGTAAATGGACTATTCAAGTGAACAGCAGACACTCCAGCCTTATCTGTGAGGATAATCACCTTTTCAGAAAAACGAACATCTTTTTTGGTTTTAAGCAAATGCTATTTAGAAGAGATGATTATGGAAATAATTCCAATATTCAGGTTTATGTTTTTTTTTTTTAAACAGCATTTACCAGTGAGGAATAATACCACATACAATAACTGAAAAGTGAGCACTAAGCACTGCTGAGTGCATTTATGTGCACCCAAAGCGGAGGTTCACGTGGCTGACCAGACTGTTATTCCTCATCTACTCAGAACCACTCTTAAAATTAGCGCCCCCTTTCAACAGCATTAGTCTGCTTGACTGGAGAAGAGCAGGTTCTAGTTTTCTGTGAAAACTTCTGTTCTGTACAACTTCAGTTGATCATTCGTTTTAATGTAGCCTTCATCAAAAAAAATATTTATATATATATATACTTTTTTTTTTTTCCCCCGCTATAGACACCATTACATCAAACTATATGACTAAAGGCTTCAACTGCTTGGCATCCATAGCCGCTATGTTTATGCTTTCGTATAGTTACACAAGAGAAGTCACAAGTTTATCTTTTCACATACCATGTCCTGCCACTGTTCTCTTCCTATGCACCCTTGTCTCCTTTATGGATCCACTTGACCCATTTTTTCTTTCACACTTTCGAATATTTCCTTGACTTCAAATTATTCCATGTTGAAGTCCATAAACATTCTGTGTTTTATATTGTATTGCCTTTGATTCTATTTCACTCATTTCCTTCAATATGGGCAAAAAACAAGAGACAAATTATGCAACTCTTGTACAGCACAGTCCACTTGAAGATCCTGACAATAATATAACAATAATACAACAAGCACGCAGGGCTAGCTCTAGGATGATCGTATGCCTGCACTACTGCCCACAAAATGCACTCAGTCTTCTTCCAGTCCAAGGAAAATGGGAGTTTAAAAGTCTTCAGAAAATAAAAGCTCAAATTTGTTCCTAATATTATAAAATCCCAAACTAAAACCTTTTTCTCAACATTCAGTCAGCTGTGATACTGTTCATCAATGTGAGTATATATAAAACGAAAAACTTCGTAAGGCTGCGGCTAAATTATGAAGAGAAAATATTGCATTAACACCTCAAGACTGAGGTTTATAGGGAAATATTGGCAAACCATTAGAGTGGCAATAACACAATCCTCGTTTCCTAAAATTTCAAGTTTTACGTAATGATTAGGTTAATAATAATAATAATAATGTGCAATAACAGTAATTAATGTAATTAGTTCATTAAAATGATGATGGTTATTATTACTATAGGTTATAAATTAAGAAAGAAGAATCTTGTGGACTGTGTTCCTTGAACATAAATAGAGATGAAATATGTTTTCCTCTCCACAATGGATAAGGCAGCAGCTGTTTCCTTGGTGAAAAATAGAAGGATGATTATCTAAACATGCAAATGATGTTTCTTTCACTAACCACTGTGAAGGTTGAATTTTGATGACATGAAATTAGTTTTTCTTCAGATGGAAGGAAAACAGTTCCAGGCCACTGCAAGCCTTTCCCTTCCCCGCTCAGGACTTCAAAGCTGGCAACATTTCACCTGTCCTACTCTCCCTCCCCTGTTCCTCCTCCTGCCAAAGAAATTTCTGTGGATGATATTTTATTTTTCTATGGTATTTCCGTTGCATGTTTCCTTTCTTTTAGCATTTTGTATACAAGCTGTGAGCTGTACAATTGTATGCCTAGATTGTATTTACATGGACTTTCATATAGGGCAGAAAACATGCATCTAGTTTGCAGAGGTGAAAATGCACAGGCTGGCACAGCCCCTCTCCAGATGCTTGGAATACAGGTAAGGGACATGGAAAAACATGTCACAGGATACTGGAAACCCCTGCCACTCCAATGGCGCGCGGCGTTTCCCGCGCTCACTCCTGCAGCGCGGCACGGACACGCTGCTCCTCTCCGCGCGGACACGTCCTGGGCTTCCTCCTCCACTGCCGGGTTATCCCCGGTGGGACAAGGGCCACCCGCCCAGGTCTCCTCCTCGAGGACGGCCTTCCCGGGCTCACACCATGGCGTGGCCGACCCCACCTTTTCTCATCCACCTGCTTCATGGCTTCCTGCCCTGTCACTTTAGGTTAATGCCACTTGATATGGACACGCGTGAACCTGAAACCTGACCAAGTCGTTATATCTTCACCTCAGAGAAAAGAAAACGCTGAGACGACATAGCGTAATTCCCGGCGGCTTTTCAGATTAAGGTGGCACATCAGGATTTGCTTCCACAAAACACATCAGGATTTGCTTCCAAATGCAAGCCCAGGGAAATCATCCAAGCAGCCAGGAAGTCACAGCCTGGGATGCTTCCCAGGCACAGGGATATTTTGGCTTAATGGGCAATTTCAGTGGCATCTTAAGAAAAATAATGGTTATCTTCAGTGCATTTTTAAAGGAAATAATGCCTAAATCCATTTTCAAAAAGAAAGCATACAAACAATTGATTGCAACTTTCCTTTTCACATCTTCCTTACGCTGGGTAAAACTCTCCTTTTTTAAGGAGCCAGTAGTTCTATAACAATTATCTTGAATCCCAAAACCACAAAACATTTTGCAAACATTCATTCACTAAGTCTTAATTTCAGATATGAGCTTCCTGAAAAAAATGAAAAATAAATGGAAAATAAAAAATAATCTGTAGAATTTTAAAAAAGCTACAGAATTTCTTACAAAGAAAAGAAGTTATAGACTAGCAATTTCTTCTTCAGCTGTATGAGCTTCCCTCTTCACAGTAGGGAAAATGTTACTTTATTAAAGGATCTCAAGAGGAAAAAAAAATTTTTTTAAATCACACCTTCTTAAACACAACATATTTTTTCTCCAAGTGTTCTAGCCACAGTGTAATCAAGGGAGACTGAGACAGAGCCAAATGCAGCCTCAATAATTCACATTTTCTTCTCATTTTGTTTTATATTTTTCTTAATATACCAACTAAAGGTCAAGATCCATTTTCCTGTACACTAGAGACTCCTTTAGGGCCTGATGATTCTATTGGAATATAATTAGCCAACACCAGTTTGTAGTTCCTCACACTGAGTGTCGTCTGGGTGTGACCAGCCCTATAAAAGTTTTTGATAACACTTCTGCTGGAAACCATGGCTCTTCTTCCAGGAGCCGACACCAGCTCCGAGCAGTAAATAAACAAACCAACACACAAACCAATTGCAAGCTTTTGAAGGACGGAAGAATTTCAAAAATAATGGCTTTAGTATTCATTCTTTTATTTTGCGTCCCTTGTTTTTAGGTGTTAGGGTTCACGTTTTCAACTTCTCCCTGGAACGATGAGGAGTAAAAAATGTACTGGGGAAAAGGAAAGCTACTTCCAACTATGTCAGCTTGGCAGCTGGAGCTTTATGAATAATACCTAATAGTGCAAGGAAAAGGAAATTGGAGAAATAATTGCGGAGAGCTTTATAAACAAATCGCCTAAGAGGAGGCAATTTTTTTTACAGAAAACCCAAAGTCCAAGTGCACCAGCCCCATCCTAAGCTCGTGCCTCATCATTCCTTGGGGTGTTTGTGGCTGCTGGGAAGCACCACCAGTCTGCAAGCTGCAAAAGTCACTAAACAGCATTCAAGGTGAAGGCCTTTCCAACCCCAATGCTGCCTGTCTTCTTCTTCCAAAAATAATAGTAAGAATGAACAGTTCAGGAGATCCTAATTCAGCAGCACTGGGACACAGTTACCCCGTATTTGAAAAGTGCTTGCCAAAAGCTTATGAAAAAATTTCCTTATATTATGGCTTCGACTGGGCCTCTAGGGAGTTGAATGTCTCCCAGTACTGTTAACAGCCGCACGATGGTTTCTCCCGCAAGGCGCACACGTGCGTCACGAGCTCCTCCTTGCAGCCATCCTTCTCCGCGCCAGGACTTGGAAATGAGCTCCATGCTACTAGGACGTCTGCCTGGTGGATCTCTTGTCAGGAAATCTACTTGCTTTCTTCAAAACCCTGCCAGCATGTTTCCTTTGCTCGTCTTGTTGCTACAGCAGTCCAGATGTTTGTCTGTGTTTTACCCCAAATACAGAATCACACAACTCATTTTCTCCTTGTGGACTAAATTCTGTCTACTCAGCTGGTATAAGCCCCGACCAAGATCCAGCCTGCACAGAGGGCTACATGTCAGGACTGCCAGGGGCATTTGTGGTTCCATCCTCAAAAGAAGACCCCAAACGCTTTCCATCTGGAGCATGTGCATCACTTGAGGCAGGCCTGCTCCCTCGTAGCTACGTGACACCCCTTCCTACTGGGGACCAAACCCTTATCCCTTTCCTCAACAACACAGGGGATAAAACGCTGCTCCTGTCCCAGCCATTTTCCACGCCACGATTTTGAGCCATTAACTCTGAGCCAGATGAGCTGACCTGTGCCCAGGCTCTTCACCCAAAGCAAAAGTCATTTTTCACCAACAGTTAAATGAATTGAATAATGCCTCACAATCTTCTGACACATGTTATACAACACCAGGTGACACTGGAAACCTCTTACCCCTCAGGTAACTTGGTTTTACCCAGGTTTTTGGTTCTGTATGAAGAAAAATATCAGGAGTATCAATTACTTACAGTTTTGCACACTCAATCAAGAGAAAAAAAATATATACTTTTCTACTTATCAGAAGACATTCAACACCTACTGAACCTGGGTTGTCACTGCCTCGAGAAGTGGATGCCATGTATGAAACTAAGTCTTGGGAACAGAAGTGACTGGGAGGCTCTTGAGTACAACACTCCCATCTCCAATTTAAAGGAGGAAAAATACCCAAGTGAACCTGATGATGGACTAGAATTCATCAGGAAGAAAAACATATTTCAAATGATTTTTCAATAAAACACACTTTTAAATATTTCAAAATAAAATGAAAGGCATCATGTTTGACTCAAACTCTAGCGTCCAAACTGGACATGTTCTAGACAAGCTCTGCTAAGAGCAATACTATATTTTAGGGACTTCCAATAGCAATGTGCCCCTTTCCCACTCTACAAATAATGAGATCCTAAAGTGACAACTGGGATCAAAGACGACTGTTCCTTGCAGTCTTCTTTCACCAACATAAACATGAGAAAATAATCTACTTTTCATGAATGCCTACGCTAAATTCAAGGGAGATCTGGTTTTTTAAGATGTAGGTACACAGCAATTTCTAAAAATCCAGGCCTCTTTAAGGGTATTCAAGATATGTTCTACCAAATACGAGGCAATTTGAGCCAATGGTCCAATTTTAAGATTTTATCCGTCATCTATAAAGCAAGCACACTGAAGGATCTTCACCCTGGGCTCCCAGGGATGCAGAGATTCCCAAGGGGTGAGGAGCCCAGGGCAAGATCAGCTCATGCATCCACTGGGGCTCTGGGGCGTTAACAGCTTCTGCCGAAGGGAGCAGACAGGCATATCCCACTGCTTTCCATAACTTATCATGCCTAGAGAATATATTTGAGAAAAGTCTTTATCAGTGTATTTGCAGAAAAAAAAAGACCTTCCTTTCAAGTATATCCCCTACCAAAGTTTATCCACTGTGCTAGAGACAGGACTTGCTCTCCTTGACTTCCATGGGGCTGAGCTCAGACTGAGAAAAGCACCTCTGCTGGGGTCTGGTTTTGTCCTACTGATACTCAGGTCTGGGTTTACCTTAACTCCAGCTGTTGGAATGGCAGAATTTACTCTACTTAAGAATGCCAAGTAGAAACTGTACAACCATGTCATTAATAAATCATAATTGAATACCATGAAACATTTTTGCATGTCAAAATGGTCAAATGCTGTTGTGTTTTTTCCAAAATAAAGCTGAAATATGAGTCATCTTTCCTGCACTAGAAACAAATGAAAGAATTAAATGGGAAAACAACTTTGCTTCTGGGAGAAATTATGACTTTCCCTTAATCAAATTCAAGAATTTTCATCAGCAAGTGCCTTAATGTGTGAAGAGAAAATGACAATTTTCAGAGCTCTTTTCCCTAGAAGAATATTGCATTATATCCTTTCCATTCTGAATGTGCCAGACATATCTTACAAGTGCCTACAGACATTGTAAAGGTGGGGTTAAAATCTGTTTAAATTGCAACCCATCTCCAGTTTCAGGTCATTGAGATGCAAAAGGTCATTATATTTGCCTTTCTTTTTTCTTCTTCTCTTAGAATACTAAAACTTCTGACTGTAAAGAATGCTGTATGAAATATAATTTCTTGCCAATTGCATGAAGAATACACAGTGATTAAGTAGTTTGACCTGAGTTGTTTAATCCTATTCACCTAAGTTCACCTTGAAAAATTTGACTTTGCACTGCAAGTATGAATATTTTAAATAATAGAGAGAAAGATTCAAGGTGAAAAAGGGCCACAAAACATGAAAATGTGGTTCATCTTTAGGTCCAAAACATTGTCCCTGTATTACAAAAGAAAAAAAAAAAAGAAAAAGAAATGCATTACTGACTTCTATATTTATCACAGAATTATTTTCAGCTGGGGACTTCAGAGAATAAAATCTCATAAACCAGGAGCTCAGACCTAGGGAGGAAGCCCCCCTCCCACCACAAGACACGTGAAGACAAGGCCGAGGGCAGCTTGGGCCTGGATCCTAGTTATGTGACAACCCCTTCCTACTGTCCCTGTAATGAGCCAAGGAGACCAAGTCAGTAAATGCTCTGTCTGCTTTGTTTAATGCCACTTAACACCTTCAGATTGATCTGAAGAGGTCAAAGTGCAAATAACTATCACAGGCAGCATTTCTCAGAGGCTTATTAGAGTCATTGATTTTTCAGAACTGCAACGGACCTTCGTGATCGCTCAGTTTGACCTCCTGCATATTGACAAACAGGTTTTTTACCAACTTATTCCTGAAGCAAGTCCATAATGTCTATTACAGCTATCGTTTGAAATATGCCCCAATTGGATTTCAAGACATGAAGCCGTGGACGCTCTACCTCATTTGGCAGCAAACTGTTCCACGAGGCGGGTGAGTGCTAAAACAGCGCCTCCCTTGCAGAGCAAAGGCAAATCCCCCCTCCCTCAGGCCCTCCATACCCACCGGCACCGCGCTGCCGGGCACGGGCACCCAGCACCTACGCACGCCCCGGGCAAAGGCTGGGTCTAGAGACGCCCAGCAAGGAGGATTGCCCATCTCAGACTCCGCGCTGCCGTGACGGGCGGTAGAGGCACCCGCTGAGCACGGCAGCTGCGGCGCCAGGCCGGCCGGAGCTCCCTTCCACGTGCGTGGGGATGCACAGGAATGCCAGGGGAGCGGGGCCTGGGCTGCGGAGCCCCATCCATGCGGAGCCCAGAGCGAGCAGGCAAGAAGCAGTGTCAAAACCCACCGACTCCACTAGCAGCCACCCGATTGCCCTTGAGGAATGCAGCCAGGACAGGGCTTTCTATTCACACAGCTGCGGATCTCCAGCGAGAACAGCAATTTTTTTTTAGTCTCCAGCAGTCTCTGCGGATCTCCAGCGAGAACAGCAATTTTTTTTTAGTCTGCTCCTTTCCAAGAGATAAGGCACTCAGGAGGCTGACAGAGCTTTCAGCTGCGTCTCTCTCCCTTCCTCACCCCTCAAGTGTAATAGCTCATCTAGATGCAGCTTCCCAAGCTGCTCTTCTTCCTCCCCTATCATTTCTCCCAACCTTCTCAGTACTCCAGGTTTTTATGAGCAGACTTCAGAGCTTCTGCTTGGGGCTCGACAGAAAGGACCCTCAAACATCTGTTGATGCTGCACTCCACTCGTGCCAGCATCTTCTTGCCTTCAGATAGATGCCAATTCATCATCTTTCTCACTGGCTTTTTGTTTCAGGAATCTTGCATTTGACTTTGTAGGATGACTGCTGACTTAAGGCCTTCAGCAGATAGGGAAACTCTTGATTCGCCTTTGGTAGGCCAACTACAAATATCTTTTTAACTTCCCCGAATACATTGCCTCACTGCATTGAGCATTCATGATCTTACTTGTAGGCAGAAGTCACAATTTGTTACTATTAAAATCTTGTTAGAGAGGATTATTTTAAAGCAGCTGTTGAATTTTAGCCTCTCTGCTAGGAAAAATTAAAGGGAAGAATAGATAGAAAGCAGAGGTGTGATGGACTTGCTTTCCAGAATGCTTGTCTGTATTCATAGTAAGGGTATTAGATGGATTTTCTTCCTCAAAGAGGAGTTCGAAGGGAGTTAGAGATAAAAGGAAGAAGATTAGTTTGACACCGAAGGACTGGGAAACCTTTTTAAACACTATTTACAAAAAGGAAAGGAAAATATTATAAATTAGCTTATGCCAAGGCTTTCTCCCACTCTTCTCCATTCCAATTTATAGACAAGTACATTATATTCAAATAATTTATTATTGTCAAAATGCAAAATTGCAATGTTAAAAACAGAAGACAAATAACTCAGTTCTTTCACTTTTAAGTTCAGATGTCACTTCTCACTGCAAAGTTTATTACCTTTAAAAGTCTTTCTTCCTTTGCTTTGTGCAACTGCTCTTTTTATCATGTGTCACGTTTACAGAAATCTTAACTAATATTTCTGAGTCCTGTTTATAAGAGAGAGGGTGTATCTCTACTTTATATATTTATTTTTTCTCTTTTTTGACTTAGAAGTTTAATGAGCTCTCTCCTATCTCATACCCACAGGAGGCAAGCAGGCTCCAAGTGGGGTGCAGAAGAAAGAGTTGCTGATTTTATACTTATTATGTCTGAAATACACTATTTCTGGCAGGGCAGTTAGAGCCTGTGACCCCTATAAAAGTGTTCAGAGACCTATGAAGATGTCTCATTTGGGATCAAGAGTAACTTATGCCACAAGACAGCCTGCTGAATTGAACAACAAGTCTTGCAAAGCAACTGTGAATAACGTAATAATACGTCAAAAAAAAATAGCAAGAGAAAGAGAAGATCATCTCCACTTTTCCAGAGTGGCAAGTGAGACAGAGGAAGTCAAGTTTGATTCAGCAAAGCGCATTCATGTTTTAATTTTAACTACTATCTTAAAACTCATCAGGAAAATAGCTTAATGCTTGAACATTTCTAAAGATAAAATAAGCACTGGAGTAAAGCTGACAGCCAGGCAAATCAAGGCCTTCCTGCCTGCTGCATGACAAAACAGAAAGTCTGGAGCAGAATTGGGATTTTTAGCCTTCGTCAACACCAGCCTGATGCACTCGGAACGTGACCCGCTCTCTCTGCCAAAGGCAGCCTGGGCAGACACCCAAGTCTGTTTCTTTTCCTGCCTTGCAGACCCAGGTACAGGAACCGCCCTGGGTTCCCTGGAGCCCGGCACACGGACACGAAGGCACTAGCATCAAACTGCCGCCACCGGCACTTGCGCTCCTCTCGCGCTCTGCCTGCTGAGCTCAGCTCGCGCACCCGGCATCTTGGGCTTCTGGATGAAGTGATAAGAGACAACAAGGCTGCGAAACAAAACTAGAGCAGAAGGGAACTGTGAAGAAAGGAAGGAGGGAGCAGAATAAACACAAGCAGAGTAAAAAGAACGCAAACAACTGGAGGGAACTGAAACAGGAGCTGGGGAGAGCAATGATATTCAGCTCAAGCAAGCTATGAAGTACAGAAGGCATAAAGGGAAATAAAATGCAAGATAGAAATCTTATCAGGGTCCACAGCCTTAAGTGGGGAGGAAGGTCAACCCCCAAGGAAAAACAGACCAGCTGAAGGCAAAGCTTTTCCTGAATGAATGATTTTCTGCAGACCTCCATTTTGCTACAGACCCCAATTACAGAGCACGTACAGGTCCATATACTAGAGCATCCAGAACCCTGCAGCAAGGAGTCCCCTTGGAAAACCCTGACTCTCTCAATGAGAGGAATGAAACTTAGTCCACGCAAATGAAGAATCAGAAACACATTTTCTTTGTACGCTAACATCCTAGCATTCACTAGGGTAGCTTACATTACGAGCTGAAGATGTATATCATCTATAAAAGCGTAGCAATTTTGCTGTTGTCATAACATTTTTTTCTGCATGGGATTGAAGAAATGTTGATAATGAATGTATTACATCAAGACAGGCCGAGACACTGTAAAGTGCTAAAGAACCTACTGTGTGTATATATACACATCCACTCAGGAAGGAGATGTTCCGTATTATGCAGTTAACTTGGCAGCTATTTCCATTTTCCCCCTATAGCTTCAGAGAAGTCAATAAGCAATTGATAAATTTTCTGTCACCCTGGGCAATTAATGGGAGTTACACAGCACTGGCTGCATCAATTTCTGTGTATGTGAAGAGCAAAAAATTGATTTCACAAACTTACTGGTGCTTATTGATTTAGTGCCTGTCCCCAGGCCATTCCCATTTAACGCTTTTGTGCGGTCATTGAAAAAAAAAAAAAAAAAAAAAAAAATCAAGACTGTCAAATAAAAAGTGGTTCTTCAGAGCTTTATCTGCTACATTATTTTGCAAGTATTTTTAGCCTCAGCAGTATGTTTTCAGGCTGAGCTTCAGACTTGTAAGATTATCATCATCTAGAAAGTAAGTATAAATGAACTGACCCAACCAACCATTAAGAGGAGGTGTTGGAAAGGCTCAGCATCCCTTTAAAAAAGTGATATTTCCACCTACAAAAATCCATACTCAAACTTTATAGGCTTAAGATGGCTTATGGACAAATCAAAGCACTTGTGTACCGAACCATCCAATTTGCATCTGCATGCATGTGATTGGCAGCCAAATACCACAAACATCTTTAAGGATTTTTTAACCCAAGTAGCCAGATTTGCTCCCCAACTCAGCTAGCAGCAGAGATCACAGAGAAAAAGGTAACAGAAGTAAACTGGATCTAAAATAGAATCGCAGCCTTTGGGGAAATTTGTCCTCGTGTACCTAAAGCTCACAGCTCATCACCCACGTTTGTGAAGATACAATAGGTAGAACAGGAAGGGAAAATTGCATTTGTATTTTCTACTTCTAGATGCTAACCCAATTTTTTAAAATAAGACTGAATGGGAAATCATTTGATTTTGAACCCTCTTAGGCTCCTCTTCTTCCAGGCCTTACAGACGCCAGCAGGGCGCTTTAAGCTGGGTTTCTGCATGGTGATGCTCTGTGCAGCTTGGCCCTCCTTCCTCTCTCCCGTACAGGCCATTTCTAGGATCTGGCACTAGTTGCTGTAGGCAACAGTAAGTCCTCAAGACTCCTGAACTTGCTTGCCAAGGGCAGCCAAAGCAGTGAGGTTTAGAAATTGCAAATGAGGAAGCAGTTGCCTGCTTGGCAAGGAGATGACTCACCACCACTCTTCAAACACAGAACAAAATGGAATTCTCTTCAAAGACGCTTCTCTGTGAGGAAATGCATTTCATTTCAACTGGATGTATGAGAGAATAAGTTGTGCACTGACCTGTGAAGGGAGTCCACATAGACATGATGGGGTTCTACCTATTTTGAAAGCTCGGTGTTTATTTTGGGAGTAATTTTGCATTTGCACTTCAATATCTTGTGCCCAAAAAATCTAAGTAACTGTTTCTACATGAGTGAAGGATACATTCATCTTCTGACGTACACGAAAGATTAAGGTATGTCTGCAATCACAATTCATATAAAAAGCACGACATCCTAAGACCAGCACATTGAATCCTTTTGCACTGCGCACGGCCATACAAATGGCAGCTTTAAACAAGCCCAACAATGCCTGAGGGTCCCCGGGTACGCGTGAGCGTGCGGCCCCTCCGCGAGCCGCACACCGACCCTCTGCTCCCCGCTGAGCTGCACCCGCGGCGCTGCCTCGGCCGCATCTGCACCCGCGCCGTGCCCAGCCCGCCCGGGCGGCGTCTGCAACACCTGGGAAACGGGAGCGCAACAGCCCGGCTATGGAACCTGCCTTAATCATCCGCACAAGGCAGCGAGGCCCGGCGGCCCATGAAGCACGAACTAGCAGCACTGCTATTTATAAAGCTGCAGCGAGTACTGAGGTCAACTTGAATGTGAGTTACAATACTGTAAATCCCAACTAACTCAAAAATGACGTCCAGTTGTGTTACTGTGATCAGAAACACCAACCGAGTACTTCTAAACACTGTGAAAAAATGATAGAAATAATTTGTAATTGTGACTAACAAACTGAAATTCAAGAGGATTCCTTGCCAGTTTGACATCCACGCAGTCAATGATCCCACATCTGAATAAGAAAGACTGATTATTTAAGTGATATTGCTGTAGTGACAATGTCAGCTCCTTTAAAAGATACCAATTTTCATTGGCAGAATAAAAGATTTCTTTGTATCATAGCTATGATGGCGGGCAGGAGAAAAAAAAAAAAATCTGCCTTTGAACACAAATCTGCCCTTGAACACTAGAGGAGCCTTCTCTCAAACATTCTGAAAGGAATATCAACAATAACAAAAATAGTATTTGTTTTTCTTTCCTTATTTTGTCTAACAGTTAAATATTAATACCCACTAAGTATTTCATAAAATAATATTTATCTACTGTTAAAAAACTTATTACAAAACAGTGACTTGCTACTAGACAGATCATTTTTCTTCTATAACAATGAGAACATAAATTACCATGACAATGTAACAGAAAAAGAGATTTTAAATTATAGATACAAACAAAAGAATAGTTGAACATTATGCCAGTTTTATTTTAAAATGCATATAGATGAAGAAACTTGATTCTTTTAAGTTGCTTTGATATCTTTATGAATATAATTAATATTTCATTATAGTTCTTTTAGTGCATAGCTGTCCTTCCTCTGTAATGTACTATTCTTATGGTTTATTATGAACATATACCACTTACACTATTTTATAAATGTATAATTTTCATAAGCTAACGAATGAAAGCCCCATTGAATTTGATTTTACTCACATAAAGCTAAGAATCTGCAAGGGCCTATTTGCCTCTAACAGAACAATGAAATCTGCTCATTTCATGGTCATGTGTGATAATCACAGTGCAAAATACAGTAATATATTTTTCAACATCTTCTGAAATGAATCCATGCTACAAGGACATAAAAAAAAAAAAAAAAGAGAACAAGCTTTTCAAGCCCAAGATTTGTTACTAAATTAGAGTCGCAGAAAAGATGGCTTGTATTTGGGAGGTATTTGCCTCTCTTTGGGTGCTGTTGCAGCACTCAAGTAAATAACTTCCATCCTGG
>VZSV01000015.1:1702401-1722206 GCA_013398735.1 Nothocercus julius
AAACTATGTAAACACATGACTTATCACTTTGCCAAGAGCACCTTCTTCCAACAGGTGCTTGAAAGAAGCCCAGGCAAGAGCAAACATTTCCTTAGGAGAACACATGAAAATTCCTACGAAAATACCTGGACCATCTTCTCCAAGTTCTTTCAAAATATGCTGTACGTGGCCAGACAAGGGCTCTAAGGGAGAGGGGCCAAAACTGTTCCTTCCTCCCTCCGGCACAAGGCTGGCACTAACACAGATTTTGGCTGCATCCAGGCACACACAGTGCTCACCCCAAAGACAAGGTTACCTGGCACAAGGTAAAAACCTAAATCCCTAAGGTCAACAAACCTTCCAGTCATTTCTGAGTCTTCCTGGCAAAAGGACCCAACTTCAAATGCTCCAGTAATAGAAATTTTCAGGGAAATCAGATGGAGCAAAGTTCGTTCAGGACTTCTTCGAGGTGAAGTGTACCCTACTGCTTTGCTGCCTTGGAACTTGAAGTAACAACAATCACATCCCACAGCCTGCACAGTCCTGAAACTATGGAATATTTCCAGTCAGGCCTGGCCTGGGATTAAGCAGGGGCTGTTTGCACTAATTTCTTGCAATCTCTTTTCCCATCAGCATGGTTTTCAGAGGCAGAACTCCACAGACAGACTCATTTGCCACGTCCTGTTCTCCCCTCACCTCTTCCAGAGACCTCAGCTGAGGCCCAGGCTACTCTAAGGGCTTGATCCATAAGGCAGCCTCCACAACCAGCCCTCGCCTGGACGGATCCATCTGATACCATCCTCTCCAGAGCCATTAGCTCATGGCGCATTTGCAAGGCGGATGCTCACGGACACTTGCACCCTAATGAGATCCTGCCATTTCAGCTCTCCAGTCAGTGGCCATGAAGACAATTCCAAAGCAAGACTTCTGACCTCAACGCCATAGAAGATGTGGGGAAAAAAAAAAAAAAAAAAGAAAAAAGAAAAAAAAAGAAAAAGGAAAAGTGCGGTTTAACCGAAATGCCCAAGTCACCGCTTAGCCTGACAGCCCACATCCCTCACGGGTGGACAGGGCTATGCATTAAAGCCACTTACAGTATTGCTATAAATCAAAGGACAATCTGACTTCAATCACCATGTTGAAGTTCAATAACTAATTGCATTTCTTCTGTTTGCTTTTAAAAGGATTTATTCCTACAATTTATAAGATTGCCAACGTATTCTTTCAGAAATGTGTCATCCTTTAACACAAGAGACATGCCTCAGTCCTGCAGAGAAGGGAACACACAGCTTGGCATCCAGCGCCCCGACACCCAGGCACACAGTGCTGCTTCAGTCCCCATTCACCTGGTAAGAGCCACCAGAACCTGTACAGGCGCACAGGGCTAAGCAAGCATTGTACAGCTTTGGTACTCAGACTTAAGCCAATACAACTGAAATAAGGAGAATTTCAAGGGCTAACATACAGAAAAAGGTATCAAGGAACTAGGCCAACTTAACAGTTACTGAACTCCCCATTCCAAGGGGGCACCTTGGTTAGAGGTCCCTGGCTGAGCTTTGATTTCCATCTCCAGTTCTGTTCTTCCCTGCTCCCGAGTAGGAAAATGTCAACTTAACCTCAAGATCCTAGTGTTACACTGAATGCAATCTGCCACATAATAACTGAGAATCCTGGCACTGGTTACTATAGTCAATACTTTGAGCCTGCTAGGTTTGCTCTCCGAGATATGTTTGAACATATTTCCTCTTAGATTCATTTGCATTTGCCAGAAATTCACATGGGTAGCACAGGTCTGTACTCGGAGTTACAGAGATCTCACTCTGCTCCAGAGCACATTGACAGGGCTCATGGCTCCCCTTCATTCACGCTCAGGATTTTGGCACTAACAGGTGGAGAACAGCAGCCTCTGTCGCATAGGGGAACAGCTTCGAGGCACAACAGTTGGCACAGGCACCAACATGGAGGGAAAGGAGGTGCTCAGCGCTGCTCCCTGTATTCAGGGTGTGTTTTACACTTCTACATTCCAGCTTCCCCAATTTCAGGCCACTGGGGCTCCAAGCACTGAGTCCCATGAGTAGTTACTAAAAATCCCTAAGGAGACACACAGACCCTGCTCAAGCTTCTCAAGAGCTTCAGGTGTAGTTCATGTCTGAGCCTCACCTCTTGGGAGTCCAAGTGGATTATCTTCCTAGAGATCCTTCCTTGGATGTACTACTACTTCCTGAAGTACTGCAAATTGGGACTGCTTGATAACCTTTTAAATTCTTCTTTTAGTACTACAGGTCACTAGAAAGGAAGCAATAGTCCCCCTCACCAGGCACATATTTTCCAGTGCCAAACACACCAAAATGATTCATAACCACCTAGGGCTACACCGGTCTTACCTCTTGCCCAGATACCGAGAGATCTATTTCCTGTATTGAAAAGATAGGAAAGATACTGCAAGTGCATCCTTCAGCTCAGAAGGCTTAAATCACCTTAGTTCCTTTTGGTATTCTTGGCATGCCCCCTCACTTGCAGGCTGCAATGATTATAAATCCAACAGCATTACATCCAATTGCACTCCAAAGCCATAATTCAAAGTATAAATAACGATATATGTTTAGGGGTGTCTTAGTGGTGCTATAAAAAAGTAAAATTTCCATGTTCTAATCAGAGATGCCCCAGCACAAAGTTAGGCAAGACTCTCTCACTATGGGCTATTAAGAAGCCAGTGGAATGTGAAGCAACTCTTCTTGGAAAAGAAATTTAATAATAAAATCTTTATAATGCTAGGGAGTTGTCAAATCACTCACAGATTGCATGCATTTTATTCCTTCTTCCAAGCTAAATATGCATTAGACAAACAGTCACAAGACTGAGTTATTAATGAAAAACATTCACTTTCAAAGAAAATTTATGTTTGTAGCCTGATAGATACATCAGATTAGGTAATTTATCTCCTTGGCAAAAATGTTTGTGTCACTCAGACCTTCTTTGAAATATACAATCTTAAACCTGTTATTAAACAGTTCATAAATCTTAAGTAGTAGAGCCTCCAAAAAGCATTTAATCTAGCAAGAACTCCCATTTCATAACTACACAGTATCTTCAATCTCAACAGAAATCTGACATACTGCGATAACCTCCCAGTTATGTTACCTTGCTTACAGTTTCTTTAGGAAAATGTCTAAGAAATAAAGCATTAACCAGAAAAAAAAAAATCCATAAAGTATCACCTACAATGCTATTCTTGGGCTGTTAGTAATTTCCTTCCATGCAGACATTCACCTGCAAGTGAACTATTTTGCATTACAATCCTTGGATTTGCAAGATATCTACTTTGGTGGTGGATATCTACCTGAAATTCAAGGTAGAAGCACCAGCGCTGGTAACACACTGCAACCAAAAGGTTCTCCTAAGAGGAGAGATTCCACCTTCTTCTACATAACTTCAACACCTTGGAAAATACTGAGTGATGTGATTTGGTATCAGGAATGCAAGGACTGCCAAAGTTACCAACATGGCATTCTTTGAAAACAAAAGGCAAAACTATGTTATCTTAACAGTGTATCATGACATTTTTATGAAAGGCTTAAGCCTGTCATGTTATGTTACAGCATCAGGAAGTGCAAATTACGAAAGCCACACTGAAACTAGTAAAATCTTTCGCAAACAAAAGGAAAAGGAGAATTAAAACCACCTGATCCTAGCAATCCTACCCTTGCAAAACTCAACAGAGCTGTTCTTCCTGTCCTGTAACGCACTGACACATCCCTAACCCTGGGGCCCAAAGCAGAAGTACTCACGCAGGTCCCTTGTTGTAGAGGAGGTATCTGAAGGCCATGGACTCCACATGAACTGAGGCAGCTGCACAGGGTCACGCTCAGAGGCTTCTCTGAGGGAGCTGCTGGTTCAGGGCCAGCTTTGGGCTCCCCCAGGACAGGCTCAACTCCCTCGGGGCTCACAAAGGGCGCACGCGGCCCCCCAAAGCCACCGCCATGTGCCTCGGCTCCACCAACAGCCTCCTGAAGCCAGCAAGGTGGGGAACCATTAGCGCAGCTGCCAAGGTCAGCCGAGTCCATGGATGAGGGGCCGCAGCGACTAGGTCATATCCTGCATTTCAAGCGCAAAACCAAGACCCTCCACATAGACACACACTGAAGGGAACCCAAGGCAGCCCATAAAGCCACCTAAAAGGCAGTGATTTGCTGCCCTTGCACAAGCACCATATACTGTGCTGTGCCTATAAGAGAAATTACTGTAGAAATTACAAAAACTTGAAAAAACAGCTCTTAACAGTTACTGCCAAGTTGTGTTTCTTATTAATGATCTAATTAACTATTTCCTGCCAGTAAATCACTTTGAGCATTATAGTGGGTATTTAAACTATAATATATATTATTAGGCCATATTATAAACAACGTCTATATTAACAATGCATTTAGCCCAATACTACAAATTTATTTTAACATATCTAACAAGTAGACATATATGTTGTGCCAGGTTGTAGGCAACTTCACTTGATTTCCTCTCAGTTTTAGGGTATTGTTTTCCCCCCAGTCCAAAACCTGCAATTGGAATCAGTGCTTTCGACACTTGGCCTTTGCATCCCACAGATATTTCATCATTTACTCATTTAATTTCTAACGTTTAAGTAATATTAAGCATTGAATCATGCTGTGTCAGATATGCCCAACTCCAATGGATCGGTGAGCCCGTCCCGCAGCCCTGGCCAGCTTGGTCTGCCTGCTCCTGTACTTGCCTTTCTCCTCCTTGCACAGACCAGCTTCACTACAGGCTGTTCCTGATGGATGCGATTGCTACAAGTTATTCCAGGGACATTTTGTGACTGCAAAGGACATCCACAAGAAAATACATTACTAATGCCTTTCCTCCTCAGAAAAAAATAGTATCTGAAATATATAACTTGAACCGCTCAGAATAATTCTTGCTTCCCAGTCACCACCATTTGGTTATTAATATATGAACATGCCTATTACACAGTACACTCAAACAGATGCAACCACGTAATGATGATTCCTCAGACGCAGTTTGGGGTGAATAGGGCCCTTCTGGTGCCAGGCCAGCAAGCAGAAGGCTGAGCCAAGTTTGTCTTTAGAGCTGATTTTCGGTTCATACTAAGTTCACATGGAGCAATGATTTTGGTTGAAGCTTATACCTAGTAAAAAGCTTTTCAGACTTCTGTTTCAGGAAGTTTTCTACTACCACCCAAGCAGAATTTAAATTAGCACAAAGACATAGCCTATTGAGATTTATTGCTTAAAATATACAAAAGGTTCCATCAGATAAATTACTGAATCTCATGGTTTCACTTTTTTTGCATAGAACATTAGACTCTTGCCTTTTACAATATTTAATTAAACAATTCCATCAATTATTTTGAGCAAATATGCAAATACAAGTGTAGCTGCTTCACGCAGTGTTTTCAGACTTTGCATTCATTAAAAACTCTGCTAGACTGTGTAGCATATTAAATTCATTTTGCAAACATAGCAATTGTCTTACCTAAGAAAACTGTTCCATATAATTAAAACATTTGCTCTTATTTGGCATTTTTCCATCTGTACGCTGAAATAAAAAGCTAGAAAGGGTTTTCCTGCAGTTATCATAGCTCTGCTATTTGTGGGCAGAAACACTGACTCAGGGCTGTTTTTCCCCCCAAATAAGATAAAATTTGCCATCAGCTCACTTGTTATCTCCTAATCTTATCCACATAACAAATAATAGGCTTATAAAACACTTGGCTGTAAGATATCATTAGGGCAAAGGCCTCAGTTTTATATGAAAGGCAAGTCATTTATACCGGAAATGAGAACTTGGCATTTACTACGTAGAACAAAAATATATATGTATATATATATATATATATATATATAAATAAACATGAAATAAAATAAAAAAGGAGAATCCTTTTGGGAAAGAGTCATGCCCCCACATGAGCATGGTTTTGCTTGAGGCTGTTATGGGGTGACCTATGCCAGGACAGATCGAGGATGCTTCAATTGATCCTGTGCATTAACTCCAGCTCTCCCACCGGAGCTGCGTGTCCAGGTTGGGTGGCACAGCCGCCCAGCGCATCCACACAGTATCCCACCCGCCCCACACCAGGCGTCACACGGGGATCCCCTCCGGTGGTGGTACAGACATTTGCTGCCGCCCTGCACAACTCACAGGCTCCCTGCTGCCGCATTGCCCAAATTCCAGCCCGAGTGGAGAACAGAGAGTTGGGAAGCGACCACAGGCCGATCCTCACCCCCATCCCCAGGGCACCCCTGCCCGGTTGGAGCTGCGGGGCTGCCAGCAGGGATGCCTGGCTCAAGCAGGAGCCAGACACCCCTCCAGCTGCACGGGGGGCGGCACCCACACGGACACAGCGCCCTGCTCGCACCCCGCTGCCGCCTCCTGCGGTGGAGCCCTGCCTGCTGCCAGCGGGCAGACGTACGCCGCGCGGCACACTCCCGCCACAGCCAGGCCGCCTGGAATGTTCCCGAGAAAAATAATTCACAGTAGCCTAATAGTCCAGCAGAGGAACAAGCCAATTCTCACACTTCGATTATTGTTATTCGAGAACTGATATCAAATAAACTCTGCTTGCCCAAGAGTGGCCTCCACCATGGGAGGCTGTATCTGGAAAGCAACCTCTAACAGGCCAAAACCACTGATGGCCCAATTCACCCTAGTGATCAGCATGGTCATCAGCACACAGCACGCTCTCCCGTTCTTCTCTCTAATGCAACATTTGTTTGAGCTTTCTATATTTGAAACAAGCTCAAGGAAGCCTAGCTGGGACAACACAGTCCCAGTGCCCAGAGCAGCGGAGCAGGGCAGCGTGCTGCTCTTCATGGGCTCCCTGCCGACACCAGCAGAAACATGCAGCCTGCAGCCTATGCCTTGACAGCGAGCGCGTGTTCACCCTCTACATCATTTACATGATTTGACTGGACTACTGATTTTACTGGCCTCCACTTTGTAAAAACAACAGTAAAAGGTCAAAAGCGAAAAGTTTTCATTTCCTGGTAGTACAGTGAGGCACGCAGGGCCATTGAACACCAGCCTTTAAGACACTTTCATAGCCAGAAAATCCTTTTTACATCCAGAGAAGAGAACCACCACATACAGACACTGCATTATGGAAGTTCTTCCACTCCCTCCTGGGGGAAAAAGAAGAAATCAAATCCAAACAACAAAAATAACAGAACAGCTTTTCTGGACCAAATGGACATTTTAAAAACTAAGTAGAAAAGAAAATGGATTCCTAGTCAAGCCAAGCCACACAAGTTTGATCCAATTAATCCACTGAAAACTTGGCAACATTTGAATAGTTGGTAAGAGTATGGATGAGGAGAGCTGCAAGGGAAACTGTAACTGCATCATTAACTCAAACAAAGCAAGTGTTATTCTACCGCAAAATCATGGTTAGCATGGCATAGAGACCTCCTTATCTGCTCTGAACTTCCAGGGAAATCACACATGGATACTGCCTGATGAGCAGCCTCAAGTGTTTGGTGTAATACTTGATATACTGGAGATCATCAAGAGCACATAAGAGTACACAATTTTAAGTCCACATAATGTCAAGATTTGAGTGGCCATGTCCTTTTCCCCATTACAAAGCTTTATCGCTACTTATGCACATGAATAAAGACGAGAAGCATGCACCACAAGGCTTTTTTTTTTTTTTTTTTTTTTTTTTTTTTTTAAGAAGAGATAAGGACCAGACATGTGCATCTCTGCTATGGGTTCTGTGTAGTAAAATTGTAGCATCACATTTTTCTTTATGGATCAATATTTCTATTTGTTAAGTTAGAAGGCAGCAGTACAAACACTTGAAATACTTATTTTCTGCCAAGTCTGAAGCTGTACCATCCTGCTGAAACCCATGAAGAAGGTAACAAGCAAAACAGTCACTTAGAGGTTTGCTGTGCCTCATGACTTTCATCCAGCTAGACAACGGGAGATAAGAGGACTGCAATGATTCCTCACCTCCTTGAGAGCAGGGAAGAATACACACTGCAAATCACACTGGAATCCTCATCACCCCCATGAGTGCTGTGAAAGAGGAGCTCATCACTAAGTAGAAATGGAATAAATCCCCTCCTTACACCCCAGACTGAGCAGCACTTGCACATTTGGGAGCTCAGAGAGTGCACTAGAATCCTGAGTACCCAGGGGAGCAGATCTGACACCTTGGGATGCCCAACTCAGTCACCATCATACCTCAGAACACACACACTGACACATGCCTAACACATACACATTACATGTGGGTCTAGGGTGCAAACCTGGGTTTTCACTCTTTGCTGATGAGAAGTGCAAGGAAAAACAAGACTGGAGATATTTTATCCAGCTTTATCCAACTGATGGGTCTGCCCAAGCTGGAGAGTCACAGCACAACAAGAGCTGGCAGATAATGAGGTTTCATGCAAACATCTACGCAGAGTTCAAACAGGTGCCATATAAGCAGATTGATTTTTCCATGAATAAAATCAATATCAATTTCATTAAAACATCCTATTATCAATGTAGTAGTTTAATTTCTATTTTGTGAAAAAATCACTTGAAAAGGATATTTGAAATTAACTCAATAGTAGACATGCCACATTATATGTCTCTGCATAAAGTACATTTTTAGCAATGAAATCTTCCTTCTATCAGTAAGAGTAAAATGTACAAAATATCCTATCTTTATTATTGAGATCCCACGTGCTGATCAGCATATTATGGTAGTAATTGTCTACAGAACAACACTACACAATTTTCATCTTTCTTTTAGTTTATACCTGTATATGCCTATATAACAGGGCCTTTATTCTTAACTCTATCAAGCTGCCAATTGCATAGGCATCAACCTTTAGACACCGATATTTTTAACATTCAGGAAAACATTTTAAGGGTAATTAGTGAAATTTTATTACAAGCTTCAGACTCATCATCCAGGAATAACCTGAGGGAGCAGCACAGGCAGCTTCTAACTTGGCTTCATCCTAGCAACCTTCCAGTTTTGTATATAAGTTGGGCAATTCATAAGATGAAAACCTACCAAGGTAAAGCAACACTTCTTGACCTCTTTTCCCTTCCTAGTTAAACATGATATGTCCCTGCCCACTGAACACACCTCAGCTGTTATTTCAGCACAGGACAGGCTATATATTTAAGTATATGTATATAAACTATATATTCCCTCCATCAGTCTCAATGCAAATGAACCAGTTATTACAGCAAAGCCCTTCTGCTCAACAGCGAGAAATGACTCAAATATCTATCACATATTAACATCACTTGAAACTAGCAGAAAGCAACTACTAACACCTGTGCTTTGGAGCAGACCCTAGAAGAAGCTTCCCTCATATGTCACAATATGCTGATTTGTCTCCCTTGACATTTCTTTCCTTTCTTCCATTTATGACGCCTTATTCCCATCCAAATTCTCCATAGCAATTAGAAAACCATTCCATCAGGCATGTCCTCATTAAAATAGTAGAATTATTATATTTTCCTTGGCCAAGGTTAATACTTCATTGTGTGTATTATTCATACACAGAAGCCACGGTCCATGCTGCCCTTGTTAAAGCTTAACCTGTTGAATGAATGCATATTCTGAAATTTGTATTTGTTCCTGTACATTTGCAATATGATAGGACTGCAGATACACACCAAAGACATCCCATTGAAGTGGGACACTAAAAATTTCAGTAGTTGCTGTTAGTACAATAAGGGAATGTATTAGTACTTGCATGTGTAAATAAATTGAATTAATCAATTATTTAAGCCAATCTTCATATGTTCATAATGTCATAAGACAATTAACTCTTTAGCAGTTCAAAAGTAACAAAATGACTTTGTAATGCAATTAGTGTACTAATACCCTGGTAACTTTACTAAACAGGATCTTAATTATATAACAGGTCAAAGAGAAAATTATATCACTGATAGAAAAAGGAGCTTTTGCTACTACAAAGGCCAATGGAGTTTAGAGGAAACAATCAATGCTAATGAGATCAAAAAGCTGTTATATAGAATAATAAAGATCTTTGATTTTTGGCTAATAGCAATGAATCTCAGAACCTCTTCAACTGCCCAAACCAAGCACTGGCAACTGCCAGAAACTAGTTATATGACATCTACACGTGATTGAATGATACATTTATACAGTACTCCCCCAAAAACTTTCCCAAGCCATCAAACATCTGCTAAAATGAAATATTTGATAATATTTTGTTATGAAACCACCATAAATTAAGCTTAGACCCAAACACTGTAGTGTCCTGTTGCTCCCAAGGACATGAACAGTGCTGATGCCATGACTCAGGAAAAGGCTCCTTCCTTCCTTACTGGATCATTGGCTGCAGCTTATGAACAGCACCCTCAAGGCCACCAGGGGATGTCCCCAGCCCCTTCATGCCAGTTCCAAGCTTAAACAAGGTGACTTCAGCAGGGCAGAGGGCCCTGCCTGGCCTCCATTAGACCCTGCTTCCCAAAGGGAAGGGGCCACTTAGTGCTCTCCCACGCTACCCCACCGTGCAGGTGGAAGAGCCCTTTTAACCTTACACTCTGATCTGCCCAGGAAGCTGAGCGTGAAGGCAAGAGCACCGCAGCAGCCAGCTGCAGCAACAGGAGGCTTCAATTTTAGTGATAACTGTCATGATTATTCAATATATTGAGCAAACAATAGTCATATTTCAGCTCCAAACATGGGACAAAACTCCAAGCTAGCTAGCTAGCCTGAGACAAACCCATTCCTTGTCTCTTAGTTCAGAAGAAAATCTACCAAATAAACAGCCTAGTCAATTAATCATTACCTTGTTGCTGTTTGAATGTGGGGGGCACATCTGGTGAGACGAAACCCCTTGCATTCCAGCCCATCTGCAGAGTTCAGAGGGGCTGGAGGCACCTGGACTCACCTCAAGGTAGATACCAAATACTGTAGTAGCTACAGGTCCCATGCTGGCAGCACTGGCTTCACAAACAGTCTGTGACCATAGGACAGACTGTCTTCAAAACAATTAGCCCACTTTATGAATAGTATGATTTTTTCTAATGCAATATTTTGAAAGCAGGTTTTGCATGTCAGTACAGGAATTCCTCTACTACCCAGGAGGTTCTTAGTTAGCTCTTGTGTCCATGTGTGCAACCATCACTCACCCCAGCAGACGGAGAGGGTGCTCAGACTTGAGGAGGCTCCTCAGGTGGTGTCTGGACCCGAGGGCAGAGGTCCCCACCACAGACCTGCCACTTCCAAGGAGAACCTAGCTCTAGCTTGGAGAGCCACAGGTTCATTTACATCTTAGTGCAAAGGGGATGTGCTCACCACATTCCTCCTCTGGGTGAGGACGTTCTTTGTGATGAGATAAACAACTGTCAACCACTCCATTTGTGACACAGCTGGCGACCACTTGGCACTCATCTCATGGTTAAAGGGCTGCGCCTGCCTCGCATGTGGCTGTTGGTGGGAATTTCCTCTCCCCCAGGACCAAGGGGCCACAGGCGCCCACCATGTACCTCGGTAGAAAGAGGAGGCTGAGCGTTTTTCCCCAAGGACTTCTCTCAAGGTCCCACGGTCCTATCTTAGTGTGGAAGAGCATGGAGGAAGATGTTCTCCTACTTATGGTATCTACACCATCCGAGCTTGTGTTCTACATCATTTCCAATAACTTGATGACAGAAACATCCCCTTAAAAAAAACAACAAACATATCACACACAAGACCGATCTCTGATCTGCAGCAACAGAGGACTACCTGTAAACCTGATGTGATTTCTACCAATTCAGGCAACCTACCGTTGTGTGTATGTCTTGATTTTCTTTCTAATTATTCTTACATGCCTGGAAAGGCAACACCCAGTAACCTCCTCCTGGTCACTGAGGATTTCGTCACTCTTGGCTCTTATCCTATCCTTTTTCATCTTTTAGAAGGCAGAAGTGAAAATGCATTAGAAGGGGAACTCAATTAGTGAAATTTCTAGCTATATGCCATAATTCATATCATTAGATTTACTCATGCTTTCATTATTTCTGCTTCTGAAAGGGGATGTACTCTTTTATCTAGAGCTACTTAGGGACCAGCAGCAGCAGGACCACCATCCACCACCCCCCCACTAATACCCACCAGAAGAGATGAAGGCAGTAGCCCATCCGTGTGCGTGGTAACAGGGTACCTGTCTCTCCTCCCAAAAGCAGCGTCTCAGGCAGGGGATAACGAGGTTGCTTTGGGAGAAGGAGAGGCCACTGCTTGTATCACCTGTTCAGCAATGGAGCAAGACACAGCAGCCCTGCTGACCCGCCACTTCATGGCATCGCTAGCAAGAAGCAGGATCCCGTGCACCCACGTTTGCCACCCGGAGACCGGGCGCGCTGGAACACTCCCTGTCCCCCTGAGGCCTCAGCGCACATCTCCAGCACAACAGCCTCCTCCCTCAGGCCACCAGAGCAGGGAGAGCATCACCCTCCTACGGACACCAGGCACCAAGCAGAGCATACACGGGCTGTTTGTGTCCTCGCCACGCCTGGCAGCTGCCCGCACACCCTCCCAGAGTGCCAGCCCAGCAAAGAAATTGTTTCCACAGAAACAATTGTCCTCCATGCAAAGAAATTATTTCCACAATGGAGGTAAACAGCAGGTGACTTGCAGGAAGTACTTTTGAGGCTAAAAGTACATTTGCTCAACTTAACTCCACTTGAGCACCTAGGAGTTCCCAAACCTTCACAAAAAGGCACAGATAGAATTAACACATGAAATGGGGCAAAAGCTTCAAATAACATTTAGAAACCAATACCCCATGCTGATGCCCAATATCTTGAGGAAGGTCTTCTCTATGGCTGTATTTGCCCCAGCTACTGCTAGGCTGCCAGCCAAGGGACTGCTAAGAGAGCCATCCGTCCCCCAAATAAAACGATCAACTGCCCTTCTGATACTTCCCTTTTGCAAACACACGAAAGCAAAGCTTGAAACAAAATTGACTCTTTGCTCTCAGCAAGAACTAACACTTATCAAATGCCCTGGTCAAACACAATAAAATCACACTGGGTTAGGAAATTGCTTTTGTAATTGATTTACTAGTTTTCATAGAAGAAAGAGCATTTCAGTAGCGTTTTCATTAAATTCCTTTTCTACAACAACCACCACCACTCCCTCTCCCCATTTTCTGTTTTTAAAGACCCAGTATCTTTGCTTCAAACGAGAGAGGGAATGCAGCAGCCCTGCCTGGGTTGGCACCTTGTGCTGTGGGAGCAGCTCAGGCCACGAGGGCCAGAGCCCTGGGCCGTGGGTCACGACTGGGCAGCTCCTGGCCCCTCTGCTGGGGCCAGGGCCGGAGCAGGGGCCAACACCAGGGGCCCAAGACATCGTCAGGACTCCTGCCACAAGGAGAGCTCCACAGACGGATGGGACCGCCAAACTAAGCCCACTCTGAGCAAGCAGCAAGCCCTGGCAGCAGGACCAGCCCCTGGGAAGCCTTGTGCCAGACACCCTCTCGCTGCTTGTAAAATACAGCAATATCCTTGATCCATTGCACAAAACTCTACAGTCATTAAGTGATGAAATCCTCCACTACTCTTACAGGAGAGGTGTTAGAGAACCTCAGATTTTACACCATGTCATGTACTCTTTCTTAATCCCCCATTCCTTCCCCAAGGAAGAAAATACCATGCAAATACCCCATGTCTCACAAACAGCTTCAAAATCTCTTTTTCACTACCAAGTAACTCGAGTGAAGCACAGGTATTTTCATAACCTCTTCTGACAAGAGCTCCCCAGGCTAATTTAAGATCCCCAGATGTGTGCCCAAGGCTTCATAGCCAAATGCCAGAGGTCCTACTCACCCACCAAGGGGTTTGTCTTGCATCTATTCATTTCCAGGCCCTCAGGACCGGCCTGCTCCTCTCCCATCCCTCCCTTTGGGGTGGCTGCTCCCGCAGGGAGCCCTGCAAACTCTGTGGCTCCCACACCTACTCGCTGTTCATACCTTAGTCTGCAGATCTAGGACCTACATCTCAGTCAGGCCAGGTCTTAGAGACTTCATTTTGCCTTGTTTGTACATGATATCAGGAAAACCCTGTGCAGAGCAAAGAACTCTGCAGTTCCCATGAAAATCCGAACTGGTTTCTACCAGCAAATTAAATGTCAGCATAGCATTTTATTTGTAATTTGCCGGTACCTTCTCTCACAAAGAGCACTGTTCATATAAAAAAAATTAATTAACCTTGCTTTTATATATTGTAACTCATAGATTACTGAAATTCATAATTGAATAATATGTAGATGTCACCTAGAGCTACTAAACCAATTCTCCTACTTGTAATTGCCTTACTAAATAAGAATGACACTAACTTTAGCATTTTCTCTCTGATTAAGGCTACTAAAGATTTGCAGTTGCCTCCATGTAATATAAATCAATAAAGAATAATTTTCCAGGCAGTAAATCAATTGTCAGTTCACAGACCCTAATACCCCTGTGCAGGATTTATCGAAAAAATGAATGGCAGTCTTGTTAGTAGATGTAGAACATGCTTCACAGGCACACAACGGTGTAAAATCCAGAGCATTACATGCACTGCTGAGCCTGCCAACCAGGCACCTTAACTCTTTCCTTGCCTTTTAGAACTGCGTTAAAAAGGAGAAAAGGGAGGCATAGGCCTCCCAGAAATAAGATGGAAAAATATTATGTACATCTCTATATCAGCATCTTGGTATTTGAGTATTACCATCTCGCCCATAAGATTTCAGTGAAAATATAGCAGTAGGCACACAACTCAGAAATTAATAGCCACAAAACAGAGATTGACATTGTAGCTTTTAAGCTAAAATTGGGGNAGCAAAATACCTATCTCATTAGATCCGACATTCTGAATGCATATTTTTGCCAAATAATTTGACACAAAGACATACTTAAAAAAATCATTGGTTAGATGCTCTTCTGCATTTCCTGCCCCAGCTTTATGCAACTCAGCACTGTTACACGACACATTTACAGACCTGATGGACCCATTAGTAGCTCTATCAGGACAATATTCATGTGGTTGAGTCTTTAAAGGCATTTTTATTGTTACTTTTTTGTTTGTTTCCTGGGTAAGAAAGGAATAGTTAAGACAGGAGTTTTACAGGGAAAAGTTTTCGTTGGAAAGTATCTGTATTATATGGCACAGAAGCAGCCTCACCCAGATTCTCTCTTGAATTGCTGAGCATTACCACCAATGTCACCTTAAAACTAAAATATATTTGGACTTCTCTCTGCACAAAGAACAACGGTTGCTCTGTTTTTCATAAGGCAGTGGAGAGACAAAGTAAAATTAGAGCTACACACACAGAATTTTATGCAGAGAAGGCAAAAATTATGGCTTATGCCAGACTATTATGAAGAAAGAACTTGTCATAAATTCAAACTAGGCTCATTCTCCCCTACATAAAATAAAGGTTGAGTGCAACCTTCAAGCAAAGGAAGGAGAAATGTGCAGGCATTGTAATATCCACACTTCCCCACAGTGCTGAGAAAATAGGACCTTAATTATGTAACACTGTTGTCACCTGAAGTAAGAACTCATGCTCCCCCACTGCTTCCTGAATATCTGTTCAACCCTCAGCACAGTATCAAGCCCACACTGCATAGTCTGTTCTCATCCCAGTTCCATTCTTTTTATATTTTCTGGCATTATCCATTTCATATCTTTGCATGGAAATCAATATAATTGGACAAAAAGTAATAATTAGAAACAACTTATGAAACTCAATGGCCTGCCTGAGAACGAACCGCCTCTCCTCCCTCCACCACTGCCACTTGTGCTGACATTTTTCCATGTAAGAGTTAGTTACTATTTAATAGCAGTTTAATACTAGCTGATTCTCTTCCTCCAAGAAAGGTCTGTACAGCTTAATTTGAGTGAACAAAATACTTTTGCATTCTGTTAAAACCAAACGATGCTGGCTATATTCAAACTCCAATTCCAACACTATTGTCTTTCTCCATGTCTTTATAATGCCCATTTTCTGGCAAATAACTGCTCTTCATTCCTCTGGTTACAAGAAACCCTTGTTCACAGAAGGGATCACAGAATATTATAGCTTCGGCTGCGAGGGCAGTTTGGAGGTCTCGAGGCCAATCCCCTGCTCCAGACAGCTCCAGCAGTTCAGGGCCTCATCCAGCTGAATTCTGAGCATCTCCAAGCATGCAGATAGTCAGCAAGTTTTTGACCCCTGGTCTCAGAGCTGGACCACCCTTCTGATAAGTTGTTTCCCTTTCATGTAACTGGACATAATGGCATCACAGCTCATCTCAGTTGCTATTCACCCTATCCCTTGGACATCCAGGATGAATCTGGCCTCATCTTCTCTATAAAGAAATTAGATCCTTCAATTGATTCCCTTCTGTATTCCAAAACATTCTCAAAAATGCTTTCCCTTTATATGCCTTTTCCCTTCTTTCTCATCATGAACACAACATTAACATACTGCAGCTTCACCATTTCAGCCTGGTCCTGTAACAGACAGCTTTCGGCATGAGGAAGATGCTAAATGCATCAACCAAAAGAAAATTTTAATAACAGAAAAAAAGAAATTTCAGACTAGCAGAGCAGAACTCTTTTCTTTCTACACAATTTGACTACAAAACTATTCCAAATAATTGCTTTGAAGTAACAATATAATCTGCGAGAGCTTACTTCATTGTTTACATATGAACCTGAGAAGGAATAACATACAAATAGGTGATTCTATAGCTGCTGACTTGAGTAGAGCAGTTGAGAAGTTATATCCTACCTGCAGAATGGCAACCCGAGGGGTGAAAATGTGCAAGTGAAGTCCCATGTCCAAGAGACCTTCTGACATCCCTTCTCACCCCACAGCAGAACTCTAAAGATTAAGCACAGAAACAGAGGTCAAGCTAAAGTACAGAAGCCTCCATTAGTACAGCAACATCTGACACCATTTCAAGCAAGAAAACCCACGTGTACACGTTGGCACTCTACACATCCAACCACCAACTACCACGGCATGACAAACAGAGATCCTGTCTTATTTAGGCATTCCTCAGAAAAATATTCATTGTTGCTGAGTAACCATAGGTAACCTGGGGTGGGGGGCACACACACCTGTTTTCCGCATGTTACGTGCGCCTCGTCATGATGTAACCTCAGGAATGCCCTGCAATACTCAGCACCTCCAAGCTGCACCCCTACCAGCTTTTGGGGGTAACTGGAGAGGGAGGGATTTGCTGTAGATGTCACCAACATACAGATGTAGGTAGATTGTACGTAGCTCATCCAATGCATTTCCATCTCCATACGTGGAAGAATCCCGAGCTGGTGAGCTCCATTTGGAGTCATTACCTAGGGGGCCCGAGGGCCCAGAGCTGGGCATCACAGGGCAGTTCCCCAGCACAGAGCAGGCTCTGTCTTGAGCCCCCTGTCCCTCTTGAATGCTTTGTCCATCAGGCCCAAGTATCTCAAGCTTCTTAAGGTGACTGCTCATCAAGGCCAGCCAAGTGCTGCGCTCACAGGGCACGAGCCACCAGCACAAGCACATTCTGTTGCTCTTCTCAGTTACACTTTTTTTTTTTTTTTTTTTTTGCTGATGACATTTCCTGAGGTTACAGTCTTCGGAAGGCCTCACTCACGCCCCTCACGCGTTCTGCCCTTACACTCTGCACAAATAATTCCTTCCTCTTGATAACCAAAGGCTGATGCCTTCACACAGGGCCTGAACTCCACTACAGACCTTTGTATTGACACAAGCCCAAAGTAGCTGCTCATTTCTGCTATTTAAACCATACTTTAACATCAGGCCCAATATTAAACCATCTCATAGTCCCGTCTAGTGGACGGCTTTCCTGAGATGCAGTCCACATTTTACATCAAGTAAGTTGAATGTGCCTGCATCTTTTCTGCTCTAATAGGGTCATTGTTAACAACAACCAAAATTATCTTTTTCTATGGCATGTGCATTAGTAGTTAATATTTGATCACTTGAAATAGATCAGCTAGAAAAGAAAAACAGAAGGAAATCTGATCTGCAAAACAGAACTCCCTGTGAAAATATCCAGGCTGACAAGGAAATTGAACTCAAGATTGGGGAGCATAAGAGTCAAGGAGCTCCAGCCACTAAGGTCAGAGCTGACTTCAGCCTTATAGTGTTTATTTTTTAAGACTTTTGTGCATATTCCCCTCTATAATTTGCACGTCACCTTGTTCCTTATTGAAATAGCATTTCAGTACATGTCTAATGGAAATAATTACTATAAATTGTTTGGAACAGCAAAGCATGTGGGACTAAGCTTTCAGTTCAGCAGTAAGTCTATATAATCACACTGAGAGCAGCTCTAGAGACTTTTTATGAAGTAATCAAATTGTAAAACTTAGCAATGCAATTGATTTTCTTGTCAGAAGATCTACATGGCTGCCTGGGATGCCAAGTGGCTGAGGACAAATATTGTAACCTATAAGCTCAGAAGCAATCACATACCTACCAAAAAAATGAGTAGGCCACACATGGCACAGACACCCTCCTGTTTATCACTAATAAGAACTCACGTGGCCTAAGTGTTTCAAGTCAAACTGAACAGTGCCATAGGAATATGCATTCATCTTTTATTCCTTCTCAACTTTTACAGCAAAACTTCCAAACCCAAATCAAAGACAGGCAAGAAATGTTAAGACACAGGACTCCAGGCTGCACTCGTGATGTTGCTATTTCCTACATGGCCTTTTGGATACCACTTCAGTTCGGCCTAACTCAGCTGCCCAAAGTGAAAATAAATAGAAGGGTATTTCACATCTTGGGGTAATTACAGAAACGCACTGACCATTAGTTAAACAAGTAGAAACATTTTCAAAAATGTTGTTTTGGAACTCAACTGCCCAAAAAAACTTTTAGCAAAAGACTTGAACTTAATTGTGACATTCAATTTTTAACCACTTTTCCCCCCAGCACAGCGTCCCAGTACAACCCACTGTTGATCTTCAAACTCCCTATTCCCCATTTCCTTATTAGCTACATGCTTTGATTATGAACATAACCGTCATGAGAAAAAAGTACAAATTTCTAACTAGTTCAAAACTTGTTCAGATGGAAAAATAATCAAGATGTTTTTAGGGCTTCCCCAGGACAAGGACAATTCAGAGATGGCATTATATACTTTCCTTACTCTATTCTGTCAAACACCTGGTGAATCAGGGAAAACTTAACAAAATTTTTGTGAGGCTCTGAAGTCTGACAAGTTCTCAAAATTATTTCCAAGAACAGTCTGGCTCAACTAAAAAAAGAGACTGAAATATCTACTAGCCAAGTGACAAGCAAAACCTGGCATGAAAAGAGAAATCATCTTGCATATAAAAGCTACAGGATTACTATGTACCTCACAGGTTCACCCTTAAGCGTTCATCAATAGTCCAAACTTCTCCATTTGGAGGAATTCTGAAGAATTTTAGTGGAACATCAAAAAGAGTTCCCTGCTTTCTCTTTCCCAGCCTTTTCCGATGGCACTGTGGGCAACTTGGCTTAACACACAAAGTTCCTCTTGACCTTTTTTCTAGGCCTCTTTTCTAGATCAACACAGCCTTTTTCCAGGTATAACCCTACCTGGAAAAAAAAAAAGGCTTTCAGCTTTCTTGTCCACACATACCCAATTTTCCTTTTCCATACACTCCCTCGTAAGTTAGGAGAAAGTATGTTTCTATCCTAGGTCTCAGCTCTATGCTTCCTCTGGTAGGAAAGGATAGACAACCTATCTAGACCCCAAATGGAGCAGAGGAACCCAAGACCCAGATGAAAAAAACAAGTTCCAATAGCTGAATAGCTCACCAAGTCCAAACAGCTACGCTCACCAAGTCCAAACAGC
>VZSV01000015.1:1727473-1792386 GCA_013398735.1 Nothocercus julius
AAAAAAAAAAAAAAAAAAAAAAAAAAAGATGGTATTCAGGAAAACGGGATGGCATCAGATGTGTACAGGCTAAGACAAAGAAAAATAAGTTTGATGAAGCATCAAGATGTGATTCACTTAGGCAAAAACGTCACAGACAGGATGTTCAGAACACTTGCATTTTCATATATGCTCAACGAGGGTGACAGGAGAGCTTTGATGGCAGCTTACAAGGAGGCTGCAGTAATCCAGATGCTAAGTTAGGAGAGCCTGCTTGAAAGTCTGCATGCAAGAGAACAGAAAAGGGCAAACCCATTTACACTGCCCTAGCCTTCAAGTGCTTTATTTCCTTATCTGATTCCAAGTTTATCTTACATCAGAGGGAAAATCAGAGAGCAGAAAACATAACTCCACTTGGGGAAGAATCCATGACAAATTAATCTCTAATAATTATTTTAAAACAATTAGGCTGAGAAATACAAACTGCACCTGAGCTATAATAAATGCAGCTTCAAGTGCCACGTGCATGTGATAAGCCTACCTCCTCAGACAGAAATGAGGAAATATAACAGATGTTGCTGTTCAGCATTAGGCAACATGAATGATGCCACTTGTTTTCCTAAATAAAGATTTAAAAAGCAAGGGAAATCAACATTAAGAAACTGAATTCATAAAATGTTTAATATTTCAGTTAGTTGAACCCTTTCTCCCTACAAACCTCACAGCTGCTACTGAATATTGGCAAAAGGAGGGAAGTAAAGGAGTAGCTGTTGTGGAAAATGATGGGCTGCAGCATAAGCCACAGCAGAGACGGGAGACCCTAAAGCCTGCAATTTAGAAACTTTGAGAAAATTCAGGGTTACAAATGTTAAGAATAGATCCTCAAAGAGCCTTCTAAGGTGATGTTATATTGGGGAGGGAAGACCAACAGAGTTTGAGTGTTCAGTGGAATTATTTAAGGAAAAATACCTGAAGCTTTTGAGAAAAGGGCCAGGCCTTTACCAACTAGCAGACACCCTTGGGCGCATGGGGCCGCAGGGGGTGCCCGCAGCACATGGCCAGCACCCCCCCGCGAGCCCGGCCCACCGCTCTCGCCCAGCAGCACCGTCCCTTGCACTCCCTGTGCTTCGGGGCTGCTAGATCGGTGCCTTCATGTTTTTTTCCGTGTTTGCAGTAGACTTTGGAGCTTCTCCCCCTCCCCACTGTTGCTATTTTGAAGTCATCTTTTCAGCAGCAAGGCTCCTCGCTGCTCCAGTTTTCCTCATGCTTTAGTCATCACTCACTACCTAGACAGAGCACAAGAAATGCCACATACAGCTGGGCTCCATTCTGTCCTCTTGCCTTTCCCAAGAACTAAAGGGAACATCAAGACAACTGCTCTTTTGCTTTGACTCTCCTCCATGTCTCAGAGTACTTTAAGTGAGGAATCCCAATTTTAGTGCCTCATTCTTATCATCACAGCCTCCTCTTTCTCTGAACTCACGCCACCAAGAGAAGCTCTGCAGTGAGACATGCTCACCATTCCACAAAACGCAGCAAGCAGCCCAGTACCTGCTGGGAAGGCTTTCAGGATTTTAGCTGTTGGGGTTGGCCTGATGCTGCCCCATGCTCCCTGCCACCAAGCCCGCACCCGGAGGAGCACGCGGGGAACACACAGCCGCAGAGCGAGCGATGCCACCAGCTCGCTCAGCTTTGGCTTGCTGCTTCACACTTTACTTGGATGCAGGTTTAGCGCCTGCAAAATAAAAAATATATTTTTCCTCTAACAAAAAGTGCTCTTAGGCAGCAGCAGAACTACACCAGGTTTAGACAAAGCAAGAAAGGAGCCTAATGCACCTAAGTATGGGGAGAAGGGTGAAGCTCTGCTAGTGCTCACAGAAATAGGTCATCTCAGAACACACAACTTGACAACCCATATCAGAGCAGCTGCACTTTTGATACCTTTGTAGCTCTAAGGTTATTCGGCCTCTCTAAGGTACAGGTGATTCTTGGCATTTGACAAAGCACAATCTAGCTTAGTTAACTTGGCTACTGGCCAAAAAGCTAATTTTCCAGGTACATTGTTACCAACTTTTTCCACTCACTTCATAAGAAAGGTCTTTACCTCAAGCATCCAAATTTCGAAAGCCAGTTTCCAGTTGCTGGTAACTGCACAAGGGTTATGTAGGCACATTTCGTGTAGCCACATGGCCTCCTTTCCGCCCGGGATGGAGTAACAGCACAAACGAGGCCAACAATGAGCAGTCCGGGGCCCAGGGATGGGCAGCCCGCTTCCCTCCCCATCCACATGTCCACTGACACCATCAGTGGGACTAACTGCATTTTGGGATTGGATAATAGCTCTAAGGCACAAGCTAAAAGGATTTTAGAGGGAAATATCTTTACATGTTAAGAAACACTTAGAAGTCAAATGCACAATTATCAGAAAAGTTGTGACAAGCATAACATTATCTGAAGAAATTTAACAGAAGTATCAGAAAGGCAAAACATCAAAATAACTTCATGTTTCTTTGATTTTTGAATTTCATTTGAATCAAGGTGAAAACAGGATTTTTTTTAATGACTTTACTATCTATGTCCCCAGAAAGCAGCTATAACACAAGATATTAATTCTATTTATATTTTATTTAAATAAAAAATAATCTGAAAATTCTTTGGATCTTTGGAAGTAGCCTGATGAAAGTCATATGAAATTTTTGGAAGTCTCTGCCAAATTTATTTACTTTTTTTATTTTTATTATTTTTTAGTAACATAACTATATTTAGCAACGCTTCTAGAACTAATTTTACCATTAACATAAAAGGTTCGTAAAAGAATTCCAAGACAGCAACTAATTTCTACCAATCTTCCCAGTATTGCATTCAAGCATCTAAAAGAGTGTCCTTTCCAATAAGTACAGGCACAAGAGCCCCAACCATACAAAAGTAATGCTGAACATTATAGGTACCCAAAAGTCTTCCTGAGCTACCTCGATTTGTTGGCATTTGCAAGCTGGATGTTGATATTTGCAGACATCTCCTGCCACCACTTCTCGGAGGATTTTAACAGGGAACCCTGTGGCTATTCTAGAGGAGCCCCTGCGAGGAAAGTGCTGCAGTCAGCATCTACTCCCACCAAGAGCCTCCGGACTTGGGGGACTGCCGGCCCAAGAAGCAAGTCCACAGCCATCTCCAACATGAACAAGCCATGTCTTGGGCTTCCTCTCTAACCTTGCCATTGACCTTTTACCTGCCAAAAACTGCAGCCCCAATCAGATGGCTCAGCCTGACTCGCTGCCTCCAGGGCCCTCGAGACCCAGATGCTGGGGCCGCTCCCATCCTGGGTCCTTACCAGGGCACTGCATAGGGAGCTCTTCCCAATGGTGACTTACCAAGGATAGGTCTACCTGCAATCTCAAGTCCTGTCAAAGTGCATTTATCCAAGCCCTCTGCTTTCACTGGTATGAACGCTTACCAAGTGCCAGGACACTTAGAACAAATACCTCCACAAATGACAAAACCAACTGATGTTTCAAAGCACAGACTGAGCCTGCTAATTCCCCGCTCCTCTCCCTTTCCACCACATCATGACAAAAACTTGGCTTTTAAATCAACTGCTAAAGCCATCATGGCCTGATACAGCCATAAGGGACTGAGGCAATCATCTCTCCTCCTGAAAATCCAGTCAATTAAATTCTGCCCAGAAGGGATCCAATCTAATATCAAAGGCTCTGCCACAGGGGTAAATTCCCTGGAGCATAAGGTTAATGATTTAGAGCACGACAGGCTGGCTTGAAGCAGGTCAAATGTAGCTACTTCTAAATAAATACATACATGCATAAGGAAACAATCAAAATAAATACAGGTAATAATTATACATGAAAAGTATGCACCCCACAACACACACGGTCCATATTAACAGGCACCCTATTTAAGGGCTTTCCATACTTTTCTGAAACCTCATACAACTGCCAGCATATCTGAGTTCCCCCAGGCACTGAAACCAAAGAGTCTGTTAAAATCCAGCACAAAGCCGAGTATGAGTCCGTCTACCCTCAAAGTAACTGCAAGGAGCAGCAGAAGGGTCTTCATGTTCAAACACGGAGGCTGAAGGCTGCACACTAATAGGTAGATATATTCTCCTGAGCAACAAAACACAAGAACCCCCAAAGTCTCCAGAAATATTTATTCCCATCATACCAGTGATGTAATTGTGCCTGGTGATACAAAGATGAAGTTTGGAAAAAACTTTTGAGGGGTGGCAGAGTAAGGGAGTTGGTTTTTAATAAAACCTCTGCCAAACAGCAGAGTTGGCTAAGCAGATCTTTAAGGACACCACAGTAAGATTATGCAGTTCAGGGCCTGGCAATTGCCTTGTTTTTCAGCCTCATTTGAGTTGAATTATGATCCCTGTTACAAGCTGCATCTAATAATTTAATTAGCTGAATGGAGTTAGTTTCCAGGATCATTAATAGACTATTAAAACCATCAAAATGAAAACTCTCTAGAGCTGGACAAGTTTATGCTCATAATGGCAAAATATTTGTCCATTTTACCTCATTAGTCCTACCATCCATTGACAGGCATCATGGATAGTTTGGCTTCGTCAAAAATATCATTTGCTTATTGACTAAACCTATCCCAAAGGCTTGCTGCACAGGCTCCCGAGGCTATGCTTTGTAGCAAGCTAGCTGGTTCCCATTCCCGCTCATTTCCATTCCCCCGGCATCCCATCCCCACAGCCAGGGAAGAGGGGGTGTTACTCTCGCCACCCTATGGGCAGGGACTATGACACAAGAGAAGCTCAGGGGAACTTCCAGTAGAGGTGGGCTCTGAACCCAGAGCCTCCCTTGGGAAAGGGAAAGACAATTTCCTCATTGATATTACCTAGAATATAGCTCTTCTTGCTAATAAAAACATTAATTAATTTTAATGAGCTGGTGACAAAGCTCAGGATTGAATAACTCATTTTCTTTCAAGCCTCCTCTGGGTCTCACAACACAAGCAAGGAAGAACAAGATGCTGAGCATTCAGATATGGCAAGACTACGTCCAAAGAGAGAATAAACCAGCTCTAAGATGTCAAGGCAAGGAGACACCCCAGTGATGGACAAAACATACGAAAAGAAAAGTTAAAACAGCAGCAGAACAAGGAAGTAGATAGATGCCTGTTACCACGGCAACCAACCTACATCTACATGAGCAAGAGCCCTTGGGGAACTACAGGTATCACGAGAACCTGTAACAAGATCAGGGCTTGGGCCTGCCGAGAGCCCCCACCCTGTCCGTGCTGGGATGAGGATGACACATAGAGCAAGGAACGACCTCATCTGTTGGCCGGTATCCTCGGGGCAAGGCCCGCACAGGGAAGTTGTGCTGTCTTGCGATGAAGACGTGGTACAAACACGGGCAAAGCGAGGTTGAGGCTCTCGGGTGAGAGAGGCCGCCTGGGCATCGTGGCTGCAGCCCATTCCCTCCCTTGGGCTGTGCTCTGTCTGCCTATTACCAAGAACTACTGCCTTCCACAGATATCTGAGTGCTCCGCTACCTTCCAGCGGATAATCCAGAGGCTAAAATAGGCCTCTAAGATCCCTCTTTAGGGTTGACTCCATGTCACATGGAAAACGAAGTTCCACTTGCTCAATTTTTTCTTTCAAAATAAGAAATGGAGAAGTTCTGCAGACAGCATTTGATGCTTCTATTAAGTGTCAGCAAGGAGAAAAGGCACCAGCAAGCTACTAAGACATGGCAGCTTCCTAGATCACCTTAAGTCCCTTTCACTCCCAGCTCATTAGTCACTGCGGCTCTTGCCCCTCAGATCACCCAGAGATTTCGGTGCTCTGCAGGCAGCAACGGGCAACGCTTTCATTGCCGCCTCCTTTGAAGGAGGAGAGGAGCAACAGCAGCAGCCAAGGGTCCTTTGCTTTCAAGCACTCCTTCTGAGTTGGATATTTAATGTTGGCAGGCATACTGTACGCTCATTCCTTTAGAAAAATTCCTAAGGGAAGCAGTTGTACCAGAAAAACTGGCTGAAATAGTAACCTTTCATCTTTAAGGTCACAGGAAAAGCCGTGCTTGTAAGCTCAATGACAACTGATCTGATGGATGAGAACGAAAGCAAAAAGAGTTGCCTCCTGTATAAACACCTCCAAAGTAAATAAAACCCTTGAAGGGAAATGACACAGCTACAGAGTCAAGTGAAATAGCAGAAAGATAAATTATCTCAGGAAGCCAGATTCACTCCTGTGAAATAAGTCACTAGCAGGACAAAAGAGACTAGAAATCATGGCAGGTTTTAATAAATCAAAAAAGGATGAACAGTCTGACCCACCAACTATACCTTCTCCCTCTACAAGGGCTTTATGGCAGAGAGTTAAACCGCTGGCAATTAGAAACTAAGAACTGCTCCAGACACTTTAGACTGATGCTTTTGATGGGGTTAAAGGTGCTCATTTTAAACTGGAAAAGCAGATTAATATCTTACTCGAGGAATTAAACAACATACGAATCACGAAGCAAGTTCAGCGCAAGCACAGATGGGAGAGAGCCGTCAGGCCCATTTCTCCATAAGCAACATAAACATATTTTGATTGAATTAGTCTGGATTTACAGGGCTTAGCTGAATGTAGTATTTGAACCAGTTATGGTCAATTTCCAAGGAAATAGCTGTTTTAAGATACACTAGTAGCACAGGAAATGGCAAATAGTCAATAATCATGCACAAGGAGTACAAACACCAGAAATCTTTCCTCACTTCTGCCATGATGGACAATATTCTCCACTCTAAATACAATGTAAGTTATTAAAAAGACGATTTAATAACAGTAGGCATAGCCATGAGCCATCTTTTATTCTTATTATACCCTGCAACATTGCTTTGCATGCAAGGCAAATGTGGCCAGGGCAAAGAGACAGGGTCCAAGGGGCCGCGCTTTCTTACTCTATCACCAACTCACTTGTCATTGAGTTTTGAATTCCTTCAGTTTTGAGGGCAGCCAGACCCTCTATTGACACACCACCCTGGTTATGTCCCACCCTTTGGGCAGCCTGATAGGAGCCCCTAAATCCTTCTCCGCACCCATTCCTCAAGGCACCTGTGTGCTCAAGAGCTTTTGCAACAACGGCCGTGCTCTACTGCCAGTGCACAGCTACCAGCGCCGCAGCTCTGTTTCTGTACACCCCTATCTGACCATCTTGGCACAGCACAACGTAACCTCAGAGTAAGCGGCAGTATTAGCACAAGTTAGGTATGTGTTGAGTACATGGCAGCGCCCTCAGAGTATGTGAAGTTTCTAGGGCATTTTCCAAATGCATAGTGGGATTTCAGTTCTCTTGCTAGACAGCTAGAAGAGATAAGGGTCAAAAACATCAGTCTTGGCTTCTCTTCTAACCTTTTCCCCACACCTCTTATGTAGTCTCAAGTTTCTTTCACTACATGCAATTAAGATGTTTTAGTTTCTGCCTCTGCAGAGCTATCATTTTAGCATTAAGGATGACAAAGAGTAGGAGACAGTGCACAAGACAGAAGCTAGTTCAATATCATCTAACTTGCAACATGACAGGATTTAAGACACACACACACCCCCCTCCAGTTTCATTTGAAAGGACTACAAAGCCTGTGTATCAAATACAAGAAACCAATCCATCATATTCTAATTGGAAACCCTTTTTGCCAGCATGCCCAGTGCCTTGCTAATCCGTACACAACTTAATAGGTAAGTTAATAAATTATGCAAGAGAACTAATTATACCTATTTGTCAAAAGATGAGATAGTTAAATGGAGGGTTTAAACAACACAGAATGAGCATTTTATCCTAATTAGTTTGACCTATACTTTGGGAGGTAGAGGGAAGAGGCAGATTTTTTTCCTGACTAGGTGAGTAGCAATAGCTATTACTGTAAGAGCAGAACACAGTTAAAAGGCCTGCTGTTTCACATACACACATATCCGTCTCCCCAGAGCATGTGTTTCTTCTATAACATTCAGGATCATCAGGCCATCATTCATGTCATCTATTCAACTGGTACCCAGTAGTAAACAGTGGGGAGAAAAAAAATAAATAAATAAAAAGACAGCAAGAGGAAAGTTCCTATTAAGCCACTTGATTCACGACCCACACCTCATTACCCTGAGGTTGAGTGCACTGAATGAGTCTCTACCATCAAACAAGGCAGCATAGAAACCACTAACCTCCAGAAACCCCATGGAGGCAGCAGCTGTACACACATGTTCACACATGTGCTGATGGTTCCCAGGACAGCTTTGTGAGGAGGTAATGAACCAAACCAAGGAGTACTAACTACTTAAAGACACTGGTATTTTGCAAACATAGCATCCAGCATGATATACTAGATAGCGAGTGAGCAGCTTGGAGAGCTAAGTGCTGCTTGGGGGAAAACCTCTGGCTTTTATGCTGTTGCAGGAAGCCTGCAGGAACAAAAAGCAGCAGCACCACTTGCACCCCATAATATTATTGTAATTTAACATTCTAACACTAGCCCAGGTGAACACTGAAACTGATGAGAACACTGGGGAAATCAAGCAAAACCCCCAAGACCTGAGCCAAGGCTGGCAGGAGCTGACAGGTGAAGGTCCAGCTTGAGGAACACCTTGAGACAGCCCGAGGCAGCACCTCCCCAAAGGGTAATTGTGCCCCTTGGCCATCACCAGAGAGCGAGGGGAAAAGGCAACTCTTACTTTCAACTAATATATAATAAAAATTAATAATACATCTCCAGCTTTGCCAACCAAAGTTGTTGTGGGCACTTCTCCATTTCACACAGCGGTACTTGATTGTTAGCTCAATCCAACAATTGCCCGTCCTCTTCGAAAGAGGAAGCAGCCATCTTGGGAATCACCATTTGCCTCACGTACAAAAACGCAGTTGCTCTCTCCCTTCACCCATTGCAATTGTCATAAGCTATTTTTGAAGTTAACCTTTACTGATTCACAATATGTATCAGGCATATCTACATATGGTTAGTTTATAGGAGCTGCTTTTTGGGTTCAAGAGACTCGAAAGAGGAACAGGACTTGCTTACTGCCTAGTATTAAGAGTCTCTCTAGATTAGTCAGCAACAGACCTAGGAAGTGCATAAACAATAATATGTTCAAATACAACTGAAAACTTAATTCACAAGAAAATTTTCCCTCAAGTACAAGAAAAGTACAAGTATGGAGAAACTCAGTTCTAAAGAAATAGGAAGTCTCCGAATTTACCAGTTGTGAATAGCTGAACAACATTGGAATGGCAACACCTGTTGCTGTTACTACACCTCAGCTTTTCCAAGTAGACTTATATGCATATAAGATGTTTTAGTAACTTGATTTTTGCCAAATCCATTTTTATCGCTTTCTTTGGTAGGAAGCTGAAGTAATCTGAGTTGCTTGCTTTTACTTTGAGCAGTGAATAAAGGCATATTGTTATAAAATTTGAGTTCCCAAAAACACATTTGATAAATTGAATCTTCTTTTTCCAAGTGCATAGGCTTGACAGTTCGGCTTTATAAGGCTTCAGTCTGATTAAGATGAGTCTGCAGTGAAACTTGTTGAAGTAAGCCTTAAATTGACAAATCCTGACCAGAAGCTTCTGCAAATGTCATTTTAAATCCTTTAGGTATCAGGCTGTTTTTAATAGATTCAAAACAGGAAAAGAAGGGGGGGGACAACGGATGAGAAAATTCACACAAACACACAGAGCTGCTTTACAACTGAGGCACATGCTGCTAATCATAATCATTATGATTATTGGGAAATGTAGTACTGAGAATTTACTCCAGAGTTTTATTTGTATTTACTTGGCAGTGGAGGTTACAAGAAACATAAGAACCAGTACCCCACAGATGACATATTGCATTACATCCATGGGGAGATGTTTCACTGCGTTGAAAGGATTTGCAATGAGTTTGGCACATCTTGAGCCATAGCTTCCCCAGGAAATTTTGCTAAACTTCGCAAATTACATTTTTCAATGCAGTGTTTAAAAAAAAAAAAAAAAATTGCCTGGAACAAGCAGGCTGTATCTGGTCTCTTGCTTAGTTTTGCATATGCCAAAACAACCAAGATGAAGTACATTAAAATATACTGCCTGGACTGGAGGCCTTGGCTAAGAACACTCATAAGCAAAACAGTGCAGTTTTAACTTCTACAGGGGAGACTCTCCAGTCCATAGGACAAAAATATGCTCCAGCAAAATCCAATGCACATCTCATCTCTCCTGCTGTCATTTCAGGTAATTCTATCCTGCATGCATGCATGCAGCCCATTAATCCTCAAGTAAGTAACCTTGTTCTTGTCCCTTTTTGATTACATCCCTCAAGATGTTTGAGCTCTGTCCCCATCTCCCCATGATCTCGTATATTCCCGCTAACTGTGGGGGGGGAGAGCAGATTCAGAAAACACTCTGTAGACCACCCAAGTCCTTAATAAAATTACTAATATGAGACTAAGGACACTGGGGAGCTCTCCTTGATGCTTCACTATGTTCTGACATGGGTCAGTTATAAATATTAATTTTTTCTGATTAGTTTTATATCCACCAATAGACTCCTGTGAATCCTAGTTATTCAGTTGAAGAGAACATTACATGAAGCCAGTGTAGAAGACTTGAGTCAAGTCAAGCTATACAGCATCGCCTGCTTCCCTGCTAACCATCTTATTTGTGACACTGCACTGCAAGGAAATTTAACGCATTTGGCATGATTTGCCCTAGAGAAATCTGTTATCTAGCTCCTTCCTACTGGCACAGGTTTACGAGCTGTCTATTATTTCCTGCTATATTTAAGCCAAGCAGGCTGGTCTTTAATTGCCCACCTCAGCCTTTCCCTACCTGTTCTCCAATTTCCCAGTTCCCACTTCCCAAATATCACTTCCCTCTATGAGTTCTCAAAAATCATTGAGGTCTTCAAATTTAAGCTGACAGCTCCTGAAGTGCTCAAGGATTAATTTATCAGGTCCAGCTTCCCTGAAAATATTTAAGAACTACACTTAGAGATATAAGTTTTCTACACCCATTTGCTCATTGACTTAAGTCCTTTGACACAGAAGGGAGTTTTCTACAACGTAAAAAAGTGTTTTATTGTAGGATTTATGTATTTTTAAGATGTGAAGTTATTTGGTTCCTATTGAACCGCCATTAAGATCCAAAGTAGCATGCATTTCCATCAGTAAAATAAGTTAGCTTGTTCCTTTTTGAAAACACATTATAATAGTGAAGATTTCTACTTTACATGGGGAAAAGGAAGGGGGGAAAAAAAAACAAACAAAAAAACACAATGAAACCCTTGAAGGGCAAAGCAGACACAGAAGGCTGTAGAAACAAGTGCTTGGGTTTCATCCTTCCATACCCTGCAGGTAGCATTTGAGCAAGCCATTGCAGTAACGGGGAAACTCTTCTTCCTTTCCAAGTTCCCATTTCATCTTTTTCTTCTTTTATTGGCATAATTGCTACTATTCTGAACATCTCCATTTAATACATTATGTTCTGTGAAATAAGAGACCAAAGTTCAGGGGAAATTTACTGTTACGAGCTCAGACACGACTGAGCGAGAGACATGTCAACTGCCAGCTCAAGCCAAGTGTCATATTGGGTGGAGGCAACTGATCCTTCTCAAGTGGCCACTGTCTGTCCCTTGCAGTCAGCCTAAGGCCCTCCCTGCAATAAAGATGTCATGGCCAAATGAAGTCTTTTCTGCCATTCAGGTGTTCTGTGAATAAGCACCTGCTGCTGCCATTAACCAACATTCCTTGTCTAAAAACCCCATCCTTCAACTCCTTGCTGTTACATGTCCATTCCCTGAACATGGAAAACCTATAATAAGTTACTTAAGTTAATGAGGAGGGCTGTAGTCTCCCAATACTTAACATCCTTCTTCAACTGTCTTCTCCCTCACCAAAAAAAATTTAATTCAGAAAAAAGTAGATTATGAAGACATATCCTTCAGTGCTTACCCTACACATGTTCTCTTGAACCTTTTGCTTTCCATGGGCTTGCCAGAGAATGCAGGAGTGTAATGCAGCAGAGAAGACCTGGGATACCAAGAGAAGGCATCAAGACCTATCACTCTTAAGGAACAAATCAGAAACTCAGGTTGTGATTTAATTTCTCCAGAATAAACAATTGAACTAACATCCAATACTTTGTTAACAGGTATTTGCCTGACTTTTTTTTTTTCCTCTTAATTTCCTTCCTCTGATTTTGTTTAAGAATAGATGTTTAATACTTAAGACTCTTGTTCCATCTATTTCCCAAGCAACAAACTCTATTCCCTCTTTTTTTTTCCTACACCAAAATATATCTTTTCTGGAGCAACCATCCTCACTATAGCAACAAACCACAACTTTTAAGCCTCATCTTCTCTAACTACTACATTTGCTATTTGCTGGACAGCACATACTCATTTTGATATAAAATTAATTCCTGCTGGGTCCCTGCTACCAAATATTGAGAAATGAGGAGATCTCCTTAAAGGAACTAAATCAGTATTTCACCTCTATGCTTGTTCCTCCTACATTATTATTTTGTTCATGGATGTCCTATAGATGTCTTAGCAAATGACTCAGCCCTTAAACTATATTGTTGATTGATTACTAAGTCATTACTCTGAGTCCTTTTTTGCTGAAGATGTCATGGCTTGAATATCAATTTTCAGCCTAGGTCAGCTATAGGGTGCTTAAACAATTACATTCACTTGATCCTAATGGAAACAATAATCCTGAACTATCTACTTTACAGGCATCATGATATCAGAGTAAACTCTGAACCACATAAAATAAATACAGCTATTACAATTAATTGCCTGAGTCAGCAAAATGAGCAAACACCAAAGGTCTGAAGCAGGCAGGCAGTTATCATGCTACCCAGAAGATGACTATATAATCAATACATAAAAAAACTTGCTTAGAAATGAGTAAAGGCCTCCCCCCTCCCCAAAGTGAGATGTATTATGTCATACATGCTATATAAAAATTGAACAATGGCCATTAACAACTTGTATTACTCAGTCACTGAAAAAGTCAATTAAGTAGCTAAGCCATTTTCAAGGAAAATACCTCCCCAAAAATTATTTGGGCAGCATGAAAGAGAATGTTTTCCCAGGATCCCACCTCAAAACTCTTCAAAATGCTCATCACAGTGATGGTCTCACAGCAGACAGAAGAACCACAAGCTTGGCACATAACAGGAATTGGAATTAAAGCCTTCCAACTCTTCCGTTAGCTGTTCTAGTTACCCATTTCAAATGATTCCACATTAACTCAAGACTCTGGAGCAAATCAGAGACTAAGCAGCATATTTGAGACAGCTTCTACCCGAAGGGAAATCTGCATTCCTCATGTTCCATGTTCTAAATGCTAACCAATACACTCCCATGGTACTTGAATTTGAATTTACAAGCAAGACTAAGTAAGTAGTGAAGCCAGGGTAATAGCTCTCAACCCAAGTGGCACTGCAGAAGTGTTAAGGTGCAAAGATACTTCTATAAGCTTCTTAACAGCTATAAGCAGAAAAGGTTTGGGAAATCTTGATTTCCAGTCCAGAGAACAGATCAAACTCAAGACAGGCTTTCATAATACAGATACTTAAAGAAGGACAAAAACACAGATGATTTTGTCCTCACAAAGCGAACCCTGCTCAGAAACACCCAAGTTGGCCATTTTGCAGCTGCTTTCGCACCAATAGACTCTGTTCCTGCTGCGAACAGGATCCAACAACTGCCCCAAACTATTGAGCCAATTTATTAAGGTTCTGTTTTCACATTCTAGTTTCCCTGTCAATTTGCTGGCAATTAATTATTTCCTTAATTACCACCAGCTAAATAAACACTGTGCAAGTCTGTAAACAGTGCTTGGACAATTTGAGGTAACGGATAACTAAAACTAAATGGGATTTGGACTCAGCAGTATTCACGTGCAGCTAAATACACTGGGTGCTATGGCATGGGGCTCCTGCAGCAGAGACACACAGGCTGTCTCCCCTCGAACAGGCACATGGAGCCACTGGGAGTTTTACTTGTTTGAACCAACAGCACATACAATTTTCTGCCAGTGAAGGGAGGGCACCTGAGAAATCTGCACCAGCAGTGTAGTCAGATAAGAGCTCTGTTCAAGAAGCTCTCAAACCAGTAGGACAGTACGACCTGGGATCACTAAAAGTTTCACACTAGATTACAGTAAGCCAACCAGATTAGATACTTGATTATTTACAAGAAACATGTTATCTTCTCGGGTTTCACTGAAAACCCAAAATGGTTTTCCAGCAGATCAGCATCATTTTCCTTCCTTTCATAAACTTAATAGAAGCATCTAATCCACAGCAGTGTTTCCATCAACTTTTTGCTGTCTAAGATATAACTCCAGTACTCCAGAGCTACCATGCCACTTGTGGGTGAGCTGAACTCAGAAAACCAGCAGCAAGACAAAAAAGATCCATCTTGAGGAAGCAATACATGAAAGAACAAGAGTCATTAGGACTACAAGGATGATCAGGGGCCTGGAACATCTGCCCTATGAGGAAAGGCTGAGAGAGCTGGGCCTGTTCACCCTGGAGAAGGCTGAGAGGGGACCTGAGCAGTGTCTGTAAGGACCTCAAGAGAGGCACTGAGGAGGATGGGGTGGCCTCTTCTCAGTGGTGGCAACCGACAGAACTAGAGGAAACGGCCACAAACTGGAGCACCAAAAGTTCCACAGGAACTTAAGGAGAAATTTCTTGACCGTGAGGGTGACAGAGCCCTCTCTGGGAGAGGCTGCCCAGAGAGCTTGTGGAGTCTCCTGCTCTGGAGATCTTCCAAACCCGCTTGGACGCAGTCCTGAGCCACATGCTCTAGGTGACCCTGCGTGTGCAGGGAGGTTGGACTAGATGATCTCTAGAAGTCCCTTCCAACCTTAAGCATTCTATGATTCTCCTCAGATACTCACAGAACCATCAGTATCAGACCATGCCAAGACCAAGCAAGTGTTTTAGAAGGTTCCCTGTCCATCAGCTGCACAGTTTACTACCTTTCCTTATCTCCTTCAAGGTTTCATTCTGTGGAGCCTATAAACTCACCATTTCCAACCAGGGGGGCCAATCCTGCTTCCACAGACACCATAAACTCATGTTCCAGTCTTCTCTTTCACAGGCCATTTCTTTCTCTATTCATTCTATCACTTCTCTGAAGAGTTCTGCTCTACTCACTGAGAAACTCAAGCTCTTTATACCCTGAGCTTAACTAAATTGCTCTGTTCTTTTTATTAAGGGCCACACACTGCTCTCCCAGTGGCTCCTTTTGGGACCACAGGTCCCATTTGACATTTCCTTTTGGACAAGTTAAATATAGTTTAAAATCCTATTGCAAAACAGATGTTCCAGAGTCTCCTACACAATCACTCATCAGTACCCAAATACCATTTCCATCTTGCTCAAGTTCAAATGTATCCTTAAGCAATCCAGCTCAACAGAAAGCCTCTCAGTTTGAGGCCCACAACTGCAATGCTTTGGTCATCCCCTGTGTCAACTCCCAAAGTCGTCAGCTTGTCCCGCAAAACATGTCTTGGTCTGATGTTTCTTTCTCAAAGGGAGCTACAGGCAGTGTTGCTTGTAAAAGCACACGGTATGAACTCAGTGTCTGCTGAAAAAATACATTCATCAGGTCCATTTTGCTCCTCCAGAACCCACACGGTTAAATCCCATGGAATTATTCCCTTTATTCCCTACAGTAACATTTCCTTCTGACGTTCCCGAGGAGGCTATTTTAAGACAACGTGGCAGTGTCATGTTTCAGCATTCCAAATCACACATTTCCCATTAATAATAAGTCAAAGGATTACTAATACATTTTTCATGTTTAACAAACACTAATGCCTCTATTAGAATGAAACCCAATACTTGAGTATTTGTTTAAGAGCCCAGCCATTAGTGAGGAAGCTCAGGCCAGCATCAGAGAGAGGAACACAAGGAAAACAAGAGCGCAGAAGACAACATGCCCACATACAGTCATCTGATATTAAGCATGTACATTAAATACATAGTGCCCTGGAACCCCTTGGCAGTTTGAGGGGAAGCAAGTAAAAATGCAGAGCAGACAGAAAGGAGGCTGGAAGACACAGAACACCGCATAGGAGAGTCCCCCCTGCCTTGGCTGTCTTGGGCTTCCCTCTACCCTAGTCTCCCAGCTCCATTCTCCCTTTGACAGGAGTTCCTCACTTGCCCCCTGCAGCAATGGGTCCCACAGCCTCCTATGGGCAGCACCACCTTTTCCTCTGCTCCCTTTATCCAACTCCTGCTCCAAACCTGTTTCAGGGTGTAGCCTCTTCCCTGGCCAGGCTCTCCTCTCTGCCCCCGAGCACCCCACTGCACACTTGGGCTTTTTGACATTTTGAGAGACTTCTTAAGGACATAAGCCCATTGTCAACACAGGTTCAGACTCCTCAGGGCCCTTTGGAAAAGGCTCTTTGGCTTCTCTTGTATTTGTGTAAATCTTGGGAAACAAAACACAGAATATGAGGCTGCCTACAGAAAACTCCTCAGCTCAAGAGCCCAGATACAGGTGTCCTGCAGACGACAAATATGTTAGAAGTATTTCAACAAATGCAACAAGCAAAAAACACTTTTTATGCCCCCTTTGCTGCAAATAGTTGTAAATACATTCATCAGCATTCATCTTCTCTTCAGTAAGGCAACGGGCTCAGAGCTATCACTGCAAGTGTTTAGTCCAGTTTCAGAGTTGAGCTGACAGTGGCATTAAAAAATAAGAGCCTGCAGTGCTTTCACGTCCACGTATTCTTTTTAAAATCCCTATCAGAGCTCCGGCCATCTCCTTTCGCTGCTCAACAATATCAGCAAAGCACCCATCAATCATCATCCACCCCGGCTCCAGGCAACACAGCTGAAGGGGGGGCTGATCCGTGTTGCATTTTAGGCAGCACAGCGCAGACCTAGATAAAGAGAGCCCTGCAGTCCTCCTGGTGAGGCTGTGCAGTTCACAAACCTACAGTGGCACCAAGTGGCAAACAGCTGAATTTGAACCTTGTTCGGGATGTTTTTCAACCACATGTAAGCAACACTTGCCACATTATGAGTTAAAACCAAATGGAAGAGCAGGTCACTCTTACTAGGGAGCACAGATTTATTAGAAATGATACTTAAACCTCACATGCATACCACACTGACAAGGAGCATGGCTCCCCATAGCTTGATCTCAAGTTAAGGAAACTCAGAATTACTAGGCTGACAAAACACATGTTAATGTCAGCAACAAGCACAAAGAGAGTCAGGGCACCCTTGTTTTCATTATCAGATGTAACCAAAATCAACTTCTATCAGACCATTTGAGTTCTCACATTTAAGGCTACCCAGTTGTCCATAACTATTGCCTCATGTTTGAAGGAGCCTCCTTCCTATTTCTGTGCATCCCCACTAGCACCTGTGATATGTGGCCCTCTCTCTGCTCCTAACATGTCTTGCACCTTGCTAGTTCTCCCTGCAGCTCAGGAATGAAAAAAACAAACCAACAACCCAAACAACACTGTGCCCTTTCCAAGACCAGTGTCAGGAACAGCATTTTCCCCTGTGGTTTGTTGTAATATCCACACTCTTCAACCCCCTCCTCCGCCCACGATGCAGTGAGCATCTAATCAAGCCTGGACAAGCAGAGGAAGACAACAGATGAAGGCTATTGCCAAGAACAGCTTAAAAAAAAAAAAAAAAAAAAAAAAGACACAAAGCCAAGACGTACACCTTATTTCTATGCTACAGTTCTCAGCCTCAGAAACTCTAGAGTTATTCCAAGAGCAGCAGTACATTATTTCCATAGAAAATGAAGGATTATTTTCATCATACATTTGCTCTGGCTAATACCAAACACCTCTCGCACAGGCAGCTGACAAGGGTACTTACTCACAAGGAACAGATTTCAGCATTCAACATAAACTGGCTACTTGGGTCCAGGTTTTCCTCAAGCTTGCAATCACTCAATATTTACAAACGAGCTCTGAAGAAATGAAGAATTGCAAAACCAATGGAGCCTAAAAAGCAGTCCAATTGTGCCATATACAGTTCAACACAGTAATAAGTAACTGGATAAATAATTTGCCCAATACATTAGTAAGATCAAGATGAGGACTTAAGTCTGCACCTCAAGTGAGGCTCCACTGAAACAATCTGTGAAGCAGCAAAACCTTCAGGGCCAGTGCAGCCAAAAAGGCTCCCGAATCTTTTGACTCCCTGGAGCCCCACGGACTGTTAGTGACGCCCCACACGTCCCCACAGCAGCAGCTCCCGGCCTTCCAGCTTGAAAGGCTCAGTCCTCACTTCAAGGGTCAAACCATGCAATGTCTGAGCTACGAAGGCCTTAACAAAAATAATAAACAAAACAGCATGCAGACATAAAAAAAACCCTATTAGGCATCCTGGTAATTTTTATTCAAATTTAAATCCAAGTTCAGGTGACTACATTCTGCCTATCAGCTTCCCCACTGCAATTTAATATGCAGTCTGGAAGCTCTACTTTCTTCTCCACTTTCAACAGATGGTAGCAATGTTGACTTACAGATTAACAGCAACTGATTTCCAACTCCAGAACAAGCAAAGTGATCTTTGTATCATCTCCCACCGCGGGGTAATTAATGGATATCTGCAAGCTGCTTGTAGATCATCCAGTAAGAAGGATTTTTTTATTATTATTAATATTTAAATGCTGTGCAATATTAACAAGCTGTTTTACCAAGTGCCACACATTTACTTCCATGAGATACCTCCTACATCACATTTCTTTCACACCTGAAACTGGGCTTTGCTAAGACCAGGCCCACCTGAGCTTGGCACTGTGGACAGGGCAGGCAGGGTGCCCAGCCCCAGGGCAAATGCAACTAAGAGGCTGCCAAGAAAGACGGAGCATCAACACCAAGAGCTCCAGTCTCTCCCTCACCTGCTCCCCAGGTTCAGCATTTACACAGAGCACAGCAAGATCCCAGCCTAAGGAGTTACATTGCTTAATAATTACTATTACATTCATTTGAACAGCCATGAGACAGTAGGACTGTGTTGTCTGCACAGACAGAAGTTCTACGGATATACTTCTATTGTGGTCATAAATACTGACAAACACACCACAAAATCTCTACATTTGCAAAGGTTAGGCCAGTTACTTTGGTAGACGGCCAGCAAAGCTTCCTTGGATAAATGGAAATAGATATACTTTACAGCAGTGCTTATCTCCTTAGAGATATGGTCTCTAGTAGGTGAAGTGCTTGAGCATAAAACTGTTCATCTACCAGTTCCTATAAATGAGTTGCATGTTGTGCTTTACTCGGAATTCCCTTATAAACAAGTGTTGATCCTGGGATCAGTGGACTCAGATGAATTGCAGAATGAAATATCAACTACCTGCCTTGTTACCAGAATTATCTTCCATCAACTCTTTGTTTCATCAAAGAAAAACTACAGAAGGAATCTTTCAGCACATAGGGAGAAAATCTGTAGATAAGCCACCAAAGGCTACAGTTAGCAGAAGTAATTGTCATTAACACTTCTTCCTTCCCTCCAGAAGGTTATTTCTAAATAGCCAAATATGGTATCATTAATATCCTCTGATCCAGATTCTTTGATCATGAGGCTTCAGTGATAACATAGTGCTGGCATTGGCACTGCTCTGTAGATAGAACTTGGGTTTCCTAGAAGGACCCAAGGCCAACTTCACCCTTCTGGACCAAGGCAGGAAAGTTTACAGACAGCAGTCCAGATAATTAAGCAACAGTTTTCAACATAGCTGGTAGTATTCACCAAACAACAAAACCAACCAACACAAACCTAAAGAAACATAAAGTACTTCTCATTAAGTCTGACATATACTTGATAGTCTTCAATGATGGTGCTCTTTTAGGTTGGGTATATTTACTCTTACCCTATTTTGACTCCCTGTCATGTTCTTCAATTCATGTTTTAGAGCTCTTTTGCAGGTTAGGGTACTCATTGCACCAGCACCCACCACTGAGGAGCCCACGAGTACAGGCCAAGATGGTTCGTTTGCACTCCTGAGTTACATACACATCTACACGTGCTATATACACTACACACATCCCATCTTGTTTCCTTATAAGCTGCTGCACAAATAAAGGAGATGCTCTGCTTATATCCACTTCTCACTGAGCGAGATGACAATGCCAAGACCACAGAACAGAGCTCATCACAGTTACTGCTGTCATGTATGACCATCCTGGGTTTTATTTATTTCACTTTTTAGAAAGCATTAATGCTGGCTGAAGTATCTCAAAGGCCACTAATTACCCGTTTTGAAAGGAAAAAATTATGAGAAATTACTCATAAAAGTCCTTTTACTTCTCCTAGCTCTGTCTAATCACTTGCTACTTGTCTGCAAATGGATTTGGTCTCATACATAGTAATAATGATGACAGATGTTTTTCTGCCAGTCAAACTTAACATTCAAACTTCAGTTGATTATTATGAGTAATCTACAGTTTCCACCATAATTAAGGCTGCAACTTTGTTCCCATTAAGAAGTTCCATTTTGACCTCCCACTCACATCTATTAATCAAGGAAAAAAACTTAAGTGATACGTGAGAACTGTGGCAGAAGAATTTTCCTTCCTGTTCAGGGCAAGCCATAAGAGGGAATCCCCATTTCAGTTCAGTGCATTATAGGCATCTCCACCTGTCAGGTACCTGTCCCTTTAGCTGGGGGAAGAAGGGAGAAGGAGAGCAGTTGAACTTCCCAGGACTCATGCAAAGAATTTCAGGTGAGAAAATAAAAGCCCATTTTTAAATCTAACAGACATCTCTTCCAAAACTAGGATGGCCCATGAGCTCAGAAGTAACAGCAGACAAACAAGAGCTCCAGCCACCCCCTCCTGACTTGTGCCACATTAAGCAAAACAGCTTCCTCACAGGAACAGCCCTCCAAGCACCATCCCTAAGGATACTCCACAAAAAACAATTTTTTTCCTAGCCTGGCAGAACTTATTTGGATGAGCTGCATGTAGTTCAACGGCTGATAATCAACATAACAGGTCCCAGTTTTAGAGGCAGTCATTGAACTTATAAAAATTCCTCTGACCTCCACTTTTGGGCAGTCTGGAACGGAGAGGAGCAGGAGATAAGACAGAGTTTAATGGATTTATCTACTGAACACCTAATGCATAGGGACAATGTTTTGTTACCCAGAGTCCAATTTTCAAAGTTGTTAAGATTTTAATAGACTCACCAGAACAGCACGTTGACTCTGACAACCTAATTTAGGCTCCCTGGCAGTTTCAGAGATGCTGCATTACCTCTTGGCGCTGGCCAGTTTAAATAAACTCTCGACTTCCAAACAGCCACCAACCAAAATAAGCTCTTCAGAACAGCTGAGGTCAAAGTATTTGAAAACAACTCAGGGATGCGAATAGGCCATAGAGAGCTGGGACCCATAATGAATTTCTAAATAGACCTGCATTTGTCATGCAGGATAGTGGGCATCAAGGAATCGCGTTTGTGAACAGCTTGGAGAGGAGAAAAAAAAAAAAAAAAAAAAAAAAAAAAAAAAAAAAAAAAAGATTAAAATCTTTGTTTTCCTTACTGCCAACAAAAATGCTGGAGAGCAGCAGTGGGACTCACACAGTTTGAGCAAGCTGTGGAAGAAATCTGTTTCTCTGAAAAACACTTGCTATTCCTGAGCCTGTAAAATAACTATCAGCACCAGAATCAGTATCATTTCTATCAATCAGATCTCTACAGTGAAAATTTTAGCCATTAATATTACTTACAGGCAAATTTTATTTTTCAATCAAGTTGGGCAGAAGGAAGGGGCCCTACTTTCAGTTTGGGGAATTTTACTGCTTAAGTATTTTTTCATCATTTACTGTTAACTTGTAAGTAACCAAACAGAACAAAGTGAAACAAGTTTAATATCAACACTTCAATGACAGTGCACTTCTGGGGAACCTCATGCTTGTAAGCACCCAAGGAAAAACAGCAGTTACTTGTTACTAAGTTTGTATCACCCCAAAGATACTTTAAAAAGCTGGAATTAGGAGTTATGTGCATTAAAAAAAAAAAAAAAATATCAAGGCAGTTCATTTACTGAAGACTCAATCCGTGAGAAGCTTTGTAAGTGCCTGTGAGCAACACATATCTTCTTAACTGTAACTCAGGGGGAGAAGAAAAAGAGAAAATGTCAAAATATTTGTCCACTAAGTTGTTTGTATTAGCACCTGGGAGATTTCCCAATAAAAAAAACTTGGTCAATACTAGAAAGATAGCAAATGTACCAACTCAGAAAAAAAATACCGTTAAGTATTAATAATCAAAATTATCCATCTGAAGTCTATTTTTTAAGCCCTATTTTCAAATGTTCTGTGCCTCTCCCCAAGCAGAACAGCCCATCTTCTGCAAACACCTGGTACAGTGAGGTCCCTGGCAAGGATCCGCACAACCATGTCCATGCCAACAAGAGCCAAAATGCCTATCAGAAAACAGCAACGCCACATTAGTGCCCAAGAAGGTGCCGGCACCACTAACACCACTGCGAGCCCTGGCGCTTGCTCTGACCCTTTCCCTAGGCAAGAAGCTATTTATAGCCACGGTAGTTTCCAAGAGGTTTGTTTCCAGGAACACAAGGCCCACAACACATTCAAGGATAATCCACACTGTGGCTTCAAGGTCACTCCAAGTTCTTCAAGAGCTGTCTTTTTACCTTGAGCATTTTGCTCTACCCGCACTCGAGTGCTCTCAGCGCTTATGCATCCCTACAAAAGCTCAATTTACAACCTACTGCTAAGACTTGGACTTTTTCCTGGTAGCTGCTGCTCCTAGGTTCATGTCTCCTTTACTGGTTTAATGACATCTACTTCAAGACACTTGCCCATGACATTCACTCCCAGATTAAATGAGCCACCTCTTTCTGTTTCCCTGGATACCTTGAGTTCTGTCCTTACGTGCCAGGAGAATAAAAGAAAATAGGCAATGCATCTGTACAATACTGCAAGACCCAAAAGGATAATCCTGCAGGGAGAATCTTCCACATGAGAGCTGATACCTCCAACACACAGTTGCTTTATTTCAGTATTTTCATTTCATCACAGCAGTACCAGGGAGAAATAGGAGAATTGTCCAGAAAGGTGGTCAAGACACCACTTCATATTAATCAAAGGTTTCTCCTAAGCCCCAGGCCATTTGGGCTCCAAGCACACAGCCCCTACTCTTTCTAAAATCCCACCATACTCTTTAGATACGTGCCCTGCTAACTCTTAAAAGGTTTTCCCCAGCATTTCCTCTGAATCCCATAAGCTTTGGGCCTCAGTGCAATACATCTTGCTGCTCTTGCTTCTGCAACAATAGTTTGTTTTCATCTTCCCTCAGCCTCTTGTGCTCTTTATTTTGAGAAGTTTCTGGAACAGGCAGGAAGCTATCACTGAACATAACCAATGTTATCCTTGGGCCTTGGACTTCACATTGTTTCCTTCTCATGAATTTGGATGCCTTGTTGTGGGCTGGGTTTTCTTGACAGCATTTCCCTTAATGAGGACACATCACTGGCATTTTCTTCCTCACAGCAGGAACAGGATGACAACTCTAACACTTATGTTCTAGATGGAGGAGTTCCAGGGAACATCTGCCTTGTCTGGTTCTGCTTCCCTGCCCATTGGTGCCACGGTTCCTGCCCCTCCTTGGCAGTTCACCATGCAAGCAGGACATGAATGCTCCTTCTTTCACCTCCTGCCCACAGGTGGACTGTGGGCACAAGACAGACACACTCACCTAAGCTCACACTATTATTCCACCCTACTTGCTGCCTAACCCTGAGCAGGCTGTTACCAGCACCTACTGGCAGCTGGGCAAAAAGCCACCAAAAAAAACAACGCAGCAGTTGAACAACGTTAGCAGACTACAGTTCAACAGCCCTACTGCATTTGGACAGGTAAGGGCAGCAAGCTACCCATCTCATCAAGTTTTCAGGAAGACGACAAGCAGACCAACAAGCACTCTTGGTACTAATGAAGGTTTTTCAGCCTCATACTGCTGTCCTGAAGCCAATTAACAAAACTGCTATTTTACAAACCCAAGACACCAAGTAATTGGAACACAGCTTTAAATTGGCATAGTCTAAAGCTCAATGCCAGGTTATTACTCATATAAGGAACTATCCATGCATGGCGCACAGCATGTCTTGAAATCCCTCTATATAAATCCTTGGATAACAAGGAGGAGCAAGGATGGGAACTTTAATTTATTTTATCATCCCTCAATCATCCAACTGATGCCTCTTGATTTGGCTTCCCACAAGTTCCACTTGTGCTGCTGGTACCTAAGAAATTTGCCTTAAGTTAAGGACAGGATGAAACAATACTATGAAACGAACATTTTATAAGAACTACTGACTACTAAGGAAGCATCACAATAAACCTTTTGGAGGCACTTTTACTGCATTGATTAACCATCAGTGTCATCAAGGGTCAAGAAAACATTCATCTTATTACATGTATTACACATATAAAGGACACGCATATAGATCTCCTGCCAAACTCCATACTGATGATTCACCACAAAAAAATCATTCACTGTGCAAAGCCAATTCATATACACACAGCTATATTTATATGCATGCGTCAGGCCAATTCTTTTGCCCTTGCTCCTCCCTCTTGTTCTACACTAAGCTAATGAGCAACACTTGCTAGTGGGCTAGCCCTGATCATGCCTTATATCCCTCTTCCCAGTGATTTTGATGAAAACTCCAGGTGGAGACAGACTATAACGGCAACAGCTAATTGAAACTCATCTCCCTTTTGCTTCAGATAGAAAACACGCTGCTTGAGCCCTGAAACATATTCCATTTCATTCAAATTGGATGCAAATTTTAAGGCAAATCTAAATAAAAGAAGTTTCACATAGTGCTGGAAGAGCTCAGAGTGGTGTCCATCCTTTCTAGCTGCATCTCGGGTGTCTCTTCTTTAGCACCTTGCACCATTCCTGGCTTTCTGAGGTCTAAGAGGCCTCCTCGTCATGGCATGCAAGGAGGGAGACCAATCTCATGTCAGTCTGTCTTTCTGTCTTTTCTTCCTCCATTGGCACACTTGGTTGCTCCATTCCTCATGGGAAAAGGAAATCAGGAGAGAAGTGATAAAACTAAAGAAAACTATATCTGTACCTAATTCTTTCAACCCGAATTCAGACTACAGAAAAGCTATGAAAGAAAATGGCTAAAAAGATATTTTGCAGATATCTCCCATACAATGGGAGGGATATCATTTAACTCAGGAAAAAGGGAAAAAAAAAAAAATAGAAAACGTCAAGAGAAATGCCTGTCCTGCTCTCACTTTCCCAACCAAGACTCCATTCCTAACCCAGGCTTCAGGGCATGATAGGTGAAGGTGACAGTGAGCCTGGCCGCTGGCCAAAAGGACTGAACCCAAGAACTCCCTCTTGGAAAGTGTTCCTCAGGCACTATCAGAAAGACTCCAAAGAACAAGATCCAGTTCCTTAAACTGGAATCTGGATTGCTAATTATAGCATGCCAATTATGTTGAAACATTATCTAGCACAAAAACCAAGTGACAAGAAACACAGCCTTCCAAACTTCGCTGGTTTGGAAGCCTTGAATCATTTTTCACCTTTAAGAAGAAAAAACACTAAAATAAATACACATAGTTTCTATAGTAAAAAAAGAACATCTTATAAAACACAAATCCCTGATGGCATCTAGACATTCCAGCTGCCTGGAAGGGAACTGGCAATGAAACCTCAGGAATACAACAGCAGGTTGTTTGCTGCACCTACAAATGAGTTATCAACAGGGGCAAATCTTCCTTACAAGAATCAATGTGGATCTACCCTCTGCTGAAAGCATCAGCAGGCAGAAAACACGCTAAACTGACCATCTGTTCCTCTCTGATAATATGTAATTAAGTAATTTATTTATTCAGCACTTAAGCCCCCTCCCTCCTCTTCACATTAGTCAAGAATGATTATGCTAAATGGAGCTGTAGTTAACGTACTGTGCACTCAACTGAAGAGTGTCCTTCCAGGGCCGTGACTTGCCTCCTGCCTGTCCTCCGTTAAAACCTCAGCCTTGCTGCTCTAAGGACCATGGCTGCTCTCCTCTCTCGCTCTCACCAGTTGCTGAAGCCTTAAGGTATTTGGTCTTCTGATAAACTGAACAGCTCAGAGGTAGATGCCTTCCCTTGGGTCACAGTGACCATGCAGAGCTCAGCTCCCATCTGACTAGAAGGTCTTCTCTTCCCGCAGAACATAGGACTGCTGCTTCAGCTCCAACAAGACCAGTGTGCCTGACCCAAGGAAAGCTTCCCTCTGGTCAGAGGTCAGCTTACCTTGCAGCCAGCTATCACCATCCGCTTCACATTCCAACAAGTGGCACCCCCCCAGCCTCTGGGCTCTACAGCCGTTCCATCGGGCAATTGCCGTCTTGCTCTCTGCTCTTCAGGAAGGTGCATGTACAACGCCCAGCCTAAGGCTCAAGTGATGTAGCAAGCTATATTTATGAGAAATTAAAACCTAAGGTCACATTCAGGCAAACTGAAGATTAAATTTGGTAGAAACATATCCACTATCAAGAAATAATTGGAGAACAAAAAAAAAAAAAAAATACACACAGTCACACACACACACACACACACTCACACACACACACACACACACAAGCACACACACACACACACACACACACACACACACACACCCCGTGTTCACTAGCTCTCTAACTGGTCTCTGCAATTTTCCTAGGTTTATCATTCTGACAGAAGCTCTCCTTGTAGTTCACTTGAGTCAGTTATAGCTGTGACCCCTCAAAGTTCGGGATACTTGCACGTGTTCATGCATAGGTCCTTCCCCTTGTCTAATTGCCCTTCAAAATAAAACCTTTGGATAAAGCCAGTTACGGAAGACATGGACTGGTCACCCCAGAGATCTGCAGAGTTTCCTGTTTTTTTGTTTTGGTTTTGTTGGGATAGTTTGTTTTTTTTTAAATGGGCAAACAGTACTGGATGTAATTAATATAAAATCAGCAATTTGCTGCAGCCCCACATGAAAGGTCTCAGGAACCCATAAGAGGTGACCTCGGCACAGCCCAACACTGCACGCTGCCTGTCTGGCCCCCGCGAGAGCCTCTCTAACATGGCCCGTTTCCAGCTGCACTGGCCCTAGGGCTCCTCTCCAGGAACTATGAAGAATAAGTGTCCAGGTTTTCAACAGACTAAGTTTTCTGCTGTACACATAGGTATGATGGAAGGTTTTCTTTTAATAACAGCATCTCTATATTTTTCCAGAAAAGAAGGCAGCTTACATGTCTTCAGCTAAGGTCAGGCTTTATTTTATATGCTTGATTTATGACATTTCTCCAGACATTATTGGCATTTCTTTGAGGTGCTGCAAAGCCTTCAATTCCCCTATATGTTTAGCCTTTTTCTCTATTTGCTTTTGCTATTAAAGCATAAAGGCTGGCTTGAACTGTTCATCCCAAGAACAAACTCCCCAGAAGCTCCATGCCTTACCTTCAATTGCCTTGCTCACTCGCACATGCTCTCAAGGCAAATTATGGCTCTGATAAGTCAAATTGTGACTTACACTGGCTCACCAGGGCATTTTTGAAGTCATCAATATTTAATACCAAAAGCCACATATAAAAGAATCATTTTTTAATGACTTTGCTTGCAAGCTATAGGTATGAACTAACTCCATATTGCAAACGCTAAGTTTAGTCACTTATGCCCACGTGCAACCTCTGCAGACAAGAGCATGATGCACATGGGCGCCAGCACCTGGGAGTTTGGCAAAGCTGCACTTGCTTTAAAATCCAGCTTTTTGGTGGCATGTGCAGGTCCTCACCTAGTCATCTTGACAAAGAAAAATCACCTCTGCAACACCCAGCAAACCTCATCGCCACATGTACCAAAGCAAGGCCAACACTTCTTTTGTTTTTCAAGCCAATTAACAGAGAGAACTCTTTTCATATAAGTGAATTCATCCTCCAACACGGAGATCATACCATAGGACTACTTAATTTGGTCTCTGCAATCACTTTGAAAGGCAGCTTTGATATGTTACATTTTTATGCCTCCTTATTCAGGTAAGGAGAAACAGTAATTGTACAGTGATACAGGGACTGACAGCCCCCACATCCCACCTGACCTAATGTAACACAACAAGAGCACAGACCATTTCATTTTTATGCCATTATGTTATTGGAAAAAGAGTACTAAAATGCTTACAAACATAAATATCTAAGCACTGCAAACTTCTTCCATGATTCCATAACATAACAGGAACCTCTAACAACAACACTTGCATAGACCATGTGCACAATCTATTCAACATCCAGAAAAAACGTAAGCTATCTAATAAATAACATTCCTTTTTAACTCTTACTCCATTCTAATTTTCTTATTTGTTACATGTTTCTTCAACCAACTGAAATCAATAGTAGGGTCCTTATTGGACTGTCATGTTCTCTAACCAAGTCTGTTTGCAGATTGAGGAAAAGTCTCCAGCTCTTTAATAGATCTTCGTTTGCAAAACTTTGCACTTGCCCTTCAATTTCGTGTTGATTTATAAGTTCATCTCCTGAGTGCTAAGGGTGTGTAACAGAAGCATTAACTCAGTGGAGGAAATAGTTTTTTTTATAACAAAAAACCTGCATACTTCTTATATCATTATTGCCTTGAAAATTAGGTAGCATCCTTCCTAATACTCTGTAGCAAACACTTAACTTGGAATAACAGAGTATTGACTAGGAACAGGAATGGGCTGGACGGAGCTCCCACTGGGCTGGAACGGCCCATGCTGGGCCCGGCAGTCTCTGCAGCTTAACACAAAGTTTTCAAAACTCATTAGCACCAAGGCATAAAAGGAACCAAATCAAATAAAGTATTTGCTCTTTGGTTTTTGTTTTATAAACACCAAGTAACACCACTGTGCTCTGGTTGAATACATCATATTAGCCTCATCTCAGGCTCACTTTCCCAAGGCAGTAGCTCCAACTTTTCCCTGCCTTTCTCTCATTGCAGCATCTAAAAAGGCAAAAACCTAGAGAGTTGGAAGGGACCTCTGGAGATCATCAGCTCCAACCTCCCACACAAGAAGGTCCCCACAGCATGCAGAAGAACAATATGACAATGCCAAAGGAAGTTACTGGAAGTCTAGATACCGCCAACTTATAACTGTTCTCTTATCTGAGGATAACAACGTCTTGCACCTCTTTTACTCTGCCATGGGACTAAGAGACACTTGAGTAACCCTGTCAAGTCGCCCATGAATGAAGACAGAGACAGTGATGGGCAAGAATTAAATCTTACCAGCCCAAATACACTAATTGCCGCATTCAGAAGTTCAGTCCTACATTTCATAGCCTTTGAAGTAAAAGGTGGGATGATACTGCTTGAGATAGTTTATTGAAGTCTTGTTGTGAAAATGTAAGGGTAAGCCTTCACACCGTGAGTTCTATGAGACCATCTTCCCACATGCACAAGCTGTGGAGACACGGAAAGCAGAGTCATGGCACAGAGCCTGGCAGCAGTCCCGGGTAGGACTGCAAGGCCAGCGCTGGTTCACACATCAAGGCTGCCAAATCAGCCAAGGGCAACCTCCTGCTCCTGCTTCTTGGCACAGCGACTTTCGGTGCTTGAGCACAGTGGTCGTGCCAGCTGCTGGCCCTCCAGAGGCACCACGCCACGGCTGGGTCACGCAGAGCAAGGCCTGGCTCACGTCACTGCCCCTAGCCAGCGAGCAGCACGCTCGTCTCGGGCCTCTGGGCAGCAGCTCTACCCGCAGGCCCACGTCTCACATAACAGAATCAACCTGCCCATGCAATATCAGACCAGGGACAAACCACTTAGCACAGTCAATACTTCTTGCTCTCTCAAATTGGTCTTTTGCACTGTGGTTGATCACATTATGTCACAAAATACATGCTTTTTCTGGTAATCTTGAAGCAGCATCAGGTTCCAGGCATCTGAGAAATTCCAAGCATGAAGATGTTCTAAGAGCACCAGGCCAAGCGCCAGGGAAACCAGGACCTCCACATGTTCTGCATTTGCTGACTGTCACAACAAAGCAGCATCAAGAACACCAAGCTGCAGCCACACTTTCTCCTAACTTGCAAGTTGCAAAATGCTTTGCTTGGCTTTCAGATGGAGATAGGAAGACAGCTGAAAAGTGTCATAAATAGACTGAGAGGAATTGTGAGCCCATTTTCCTCTCCCCCTAAGTGCCCTGACTAAAGCTCATACCCCAAGCACAGGCTGCACACTGTTGGCCTTGACCTTAGCTCCTCCTCAGCAGCTACCGCCACAACCCCTGCAGAAGCAGCTTGTCCCAGGCAGTGCTCTCAGCCTCCTCTATATCCATACACTGGTGCATCAGCTCCACCTCCTCAGCTTTTCCTGGCCAAAGGGACAGCTGGCTGCAGGCTGCTGCCAGCAAGACCATCTCACCTCTTCCTATCTGTGCTTAACATGTCCAGATTGTCTGGAGAACCATCTCCAGAACACACTATAAGCTGCGTTCCCCCAGTACGAACGCATTTCAGTGAAGGTCCTCTCTTAAAAGGAAAGGTGAAGCACAGGTTCACGGGGAGAGCTTCTGGGACAAAAGCACCTGAGCCATTCAGAGCTCACGCAGACACATCACTGTGGATGTTCTCTGCTGCCTTGGGTCAAAGGCTCTCTGAAACCGCCTTGACGCCAGCCGGGGCAGGGCGCACTGCTGCAGGAAGCGGCCGCCGCCAAGACGCCCCGCGCTTCCGTGGGGCCAGGACTGCCCTGGGAGCCCCCCCTACCTTGCCTTTCTCCTCCCTTCCCGGGACGAGGAAAACTACATCCTTCTCCTCATTTGGGACAGCCCAGATGAGCCATGATCCAGGCTGGCGTTACTTCCCTCTGCACACAGGTAGCCTCTGATGCAAATCACTAACCAATTAACTGTTAATAAATAATTCCTCCAAGTTTACATGTGCAGCACCCTCTAATCTGCCTGTAAAGTACTGTTTCATTCAAATAAAGACTTTTTTTTTTTTTTAAATGTAGACAGCTGTACATACTAGCAAAAAATCTTGGTGTGAAGCCATGCCATCTGCTCCTTTCAGAGGGAGTTGACATTTGCTTTAAAAGGACACAGTACATTGGCAATTTTTTTTTTTTTTTTTCAAGCTACATTAAAGGCAGTGTTCCATATTACATTTGCCCTTAGGTCTTCCTGACCTGGCCCCTGATTTTAAAACAAAGTCTCTTCTATTCTTCCAAATACTGATTTCTCCCATGTCACCTCATGAACCATGTATTCAGACATAAGAGGATTGGCTCATATAGGAGATAAACCACCATACTTCTGTGTACACAATCTTGTCAAAAAAAAAAAAATCCAGACGTCATCGACTTGGACATGGTAGTAGAGCTGATTAGAGGTGGAAACAGAAGAGCAGCAGTAAGAATGCACAAAGTCCATTCCAGAAAAAAAGTGTCTTTACTGCAGTAGGAGACTGGAGAAAAACCTCAGATATTGCTCCCCAAATTTATAGAGAGAGGCACTTTTTTTTTTTCCACAATGCAGAAAACATTTAAATATTTTGCAACAGGTGAAATGCAGTTAGCAGAAGGGAAAAGCAAAACACCCATCCCAAACACACATCCATTAGAGCAATATCCACCATGAATAAGGTTTACAAAACCTAGCCTTGGATGCATTACTCAATTCTACCACGTACTTGGACTGAAATCTCTAACCACTCCCTTTATAGCTAAGAACTAAAACCAGTATCTTACACAGATCCAACCTTAGAACATAGTGACCTTAACCATGACAAGAACTATTGCACTCCAAAGCATTTTAAATCCTACAGGGCAAGGGATTAAAGGTGCTTCAGGAAAAACGGAAGGAAATCCCAGTTCCATTGGTACTTGGAATACAAGACAAGTCCCAAGTCCAAGACACTGCAGCAGGGCTTGCTTGGACACCACCCCGAAGAACCCATGTTTAAAAAGACCCAGGCTCAAATAAAACCACCGCAGAGTTAGATGCTCCTGTACTCATACCCCTGCATCCCCAGCTCGTGTAATAGCAAGTTAACCAAGGGAAATGAAGATGCAGTGAGCACTTGTTTACTTTCAAGGAGCCCAAGGCCCTTCCCTTAGCATACCCAAACCTACCAGCCCTTGTAGTAGTCATTTCAGATGAGTACAACACAAGAGCAGGACATTTGGAAAAAAATGTCTCCACTTTTTTAGAGCAAATGTGTTTTTAGCCTACTAACATTTTCAAGGTCTCCCATGCTTTACTGCTAAACAAATAAAAATACTTTGTGCTATCAGTTATGCAGAATTGTGTCAGGAAAACTAACCTAATAGGAGTTCTGTAAATACATTAAAATAAACATTAGAAAAAAGGTAGTCTTACTGAGAAAAGTGATGAACTTAAGTTTATTTATGCTTTTTTTTCTCCAAACCATAATATAAAATACAAACACTCAGAAATCAGACAAAAGTAACAAGCAACAGCTACTCAGTAACACTTTCTCATCAGCAGCCTATATAAGGCGCAGCACGGCAGAACAAAAATCTCAGCACTAAGTTAGAGAAAAGCCTTAAAGAGCCAGCTAAATTTGAAAGAACACTAAATTTTAGAAAAACCTCAGCGAGCTTCCTCCCGCCAAAAAAGCTCATCCCCCTGCCCAACCCGGGTGTGCACTGCAGGAGGGCGCGGGGGTGTCGTTCATTTGCCCACGTCGCTGCTGTTCCAAGGGAAGACAAGGACAAGTGGGACTTGGCGCAAATTGAACTAATCGGTAACACTTGAACAACTCAATTAGCTCAAATCAACCCAAGTGTTTCTCTGTCTACACTTACAGCTCAACACTGATGCAGTCAGACTATAACTGCAAATTAGATGCACAGAAACACAGATTTGTGTTGCCTGCCCTCCAAGCTGGTCTGCAAGTGCCACAGCAGGTAGAGCAAATCCTGTGCCCTGCTACAACAGCCTAGCTCAACTCATCCTTCTGCCAATATAATCCAAGAATATTCCAAAGGAAGTATCTTTACTCACAGTCCAACACAGTAAATAGGAAAAGCACAATAAATACCAGTACTTCTGGAATAATTTCTGCATGATAGCAGATCCGAACTATATCATGTGTCACTTTCAACTATTTTAATGCAACAAAGAAGAACTGTTGATAGAAGAGAATTGCATTCAGATCCATTTGTTGAACCAGTCTCGAGATTCTGAAGTGTACAAGAACCACAAGAAAACAAAAACAAACTTAACCTGTTGGCTCACTCGGCTACTAGAAACCGAGCAGGCCACGGAGGGATGGACAGAAGACTGTCCTGGGGGTACTGCTCATTCTCTGGAAGAGGGGCTCAAACCTCCACCAAAAGGCAACAGGCTGCTCGTTTCTCACAGGGAGTCAAGCAGCCTGGGGACTGTTGCCTCTACCCTGGCGGGTGATCAGCAAGGCTGGCCAACTTGCTCAGGTCCTTGAGCCAAATTCCAGGCTCACTATCTGGGTCCCAGACAGTCCTGTGACCCAGTGAAAGCCTTTGACGGGAGAACGGCTGCTGATGCTTCTCAGCAGACACAGCGAAAAACTGTTCTCCCAAGAATACAACACACATCACCGCCCTAGACAAAACAACTGGAATAGAACAGAGCAACTCAAGAGGAGCACAAACCAAGAGGAGCAACCACCAGGAAGCTGCAAGCAGGAGATGAGCAACAGCCACAGCATTTCCACCGACAGAGGGGACAGCTGCTACCCAAAACATCTCATGGGGCAAAACCCCTCGACTCAGCCACACTTTCACAGTCTCTACCTCTTCTTGTTGCAGTAAAGAGGAGATAAGCAAGGGCTGGAGAAACAAAGATATAGCAGAGAATTGTTGATGGTCTTGCCCATCTTACCAGGACTTGATAAATGAACCTGTTAAGTTCCCTGGGAGATTTCTGCACATACTGTAATCCCCATTCTGTAGTTATGCCCCCCCAAAAAGCTAATAGTAAATGTTAGTACTATAGTGAGTTCAAGCTTTTCTCAGTGCCTTCTCAGTTCCTTTTTATTTTTCCTTGCCATTCAGCTTACAGCACTCAATTCTGTCTTTTTCTTTGCCAAGTCTCCTGATATGAACAAGCTTTACGTAATCTGTTGCACAGGTCTTTTCAGATCCATGACCAGTGTGGGGAAATGTCCTCTTGGAGCTGAGGAGAGGACAGCAGAGATTCAACCCATGAAAAAGTAATGGGCAGAAGACAATCTCTCAGAGATTGCTTTCCATAAAATTGAATTGGCAACATCTGCTCAATCTACTGTAGATAAACAGTGAACTATTTTCCATCTCATTAACTCAGAGGATGAGATATTAAATAAATCCCTGGGGCCTCATGCTTTGTTATCACATTTAAGGCTTGTCCCAAAAATCACCAAACGAGTTCTGTGCAAGACAGAGCCCAAGTTGCTGTTACGTAGTGAACACAAAGCCATTTAAGTCCCTGGCTGGCCTAAAACAGAGGGAAAAAGAGGAGGAAAAAAAAAAAAAAAAAAAAAGGGAAAAAAAGTCCATACTTAATCTGACTGTGTTTCTAATTACTAGTCACTTAGCCTAAATTATTAACCATGTCCTCGGCAGTGATGTATGGTATATATAAGTCTCCAAACACAATTCTAATAGAATTATCCAATTCTATTAAGCCACAAACAGCTACCAATTAAATATTTATTATAAAGCTTACATTCACTTAAAATAGATTCGAATGTCAGCAAAACACTGTGCTAACCCCCTTCAGTCCAGCCTTCTATGCTCAGAGTTCAAAATGAGCCAGATTGATGCTTATTGATTAAATATAAATTAATTTCTCTAATAAAAAATAAGAAAAAGACATTAACAACTGTAAAAGAAAGAAATCCAAGAAAATTGATGAAGTAGGCTAAAGATTTTTTTTTTTTTTTTTTGAAGCAAGGCAAAGTTCAAATGAACAAGTTAAACACAAAGTTATTTGGTTAGGTAAAGCTTTTTAGCTTATTTGGCACAGGGTAAAGGCAGTAAATGCCAACTGGATCTTCTTGATATTGTCCATGAGCTGTGTTTCTCACAAAAAAAACAGTCTCCAACCACCAGTAAGCTTCAGCTATGTTTTCCACTGTCAGGGCACTCGCACATGTGTCCCGTGGGCAGCAGCACTCGCAGCCCTGCAAGGGCCACTGGACCCTCTCAGGAACTGGAGGGCTTCAGACAGTGACCTGACAGGACACACAGTGGGACACAAGACCTCAATCCTGCACTTGCCTCTATACATGACCTCTATCCCAATGTAGACCAACCCAGAGAGAGCAGTAAGGCAAACCAGACATCTAAATAGTACAACATATTTACCCTAATCTTATAAGGGCTTCGAATTCTCTCTTCTTGCTTCAAGTGGTGGCTATGTACACACAAGAACTGGAAAGGATTTTTCATTTTTTTTCCTGAGTTTTTAAATCCCTGTAGTAACATGACAAATATAAGTACAATAAAATCATTCAGAAATGCTGCCATATAACAAGACAAAACTTCTTACAATTTTAAACACTAATTCATTACTATCATAAACAGAAACACCATAAAACTGACACCTTACAGTGGGTAAGAGAGGAAATCTATCGCCTAGCTGGTCAGGCTTCCTCAACTGGAGGAGGGAATCTAAGCTTGCAACAAACACAGCAGCAAGCCAGATTTTTGTTGCATAGAACCGAACAACTCACATGCATGAGCCCTCAGTGGCAAAGGCTGTGTCTGTGGAGTTCTCATCTGATGAGTTTTGCAGCCCTGCGCAGAGGCATCAAACCTTCTTTCCCTGTAGGATCCAGCCACACACCTGAGACGAGGGCAAGGCCTGTCTGCTTCCTCCAGCCGTATCACCAGCTAGAGGATGCCACGGAAAAGACCTTTCTATTAAGCTTGTAGAGAAATCAGAAACTATCAAAAAAGCCATAGTGAGATACGGGCATTATGGATAATCACCCGGGCAGACACAACACTTCACAGGCAGGTATTTAACACTTGTTAAATTCATACCTCTGAGTTCATGCAATAGGGTCTTGACTCTTAAATACTCAGCTCAAAAGGAATTATCCGTAAGTAGAAATACAGCTTCCGGTAGCTTTTTTTTTTTTTTTTCTCCTCTCTCTCCTGTTTTCCCTCTTCCTCCCTCAAATCAGCTGCCTCCAACTCTGCTCCTGCTCCTAAGTCCCAATGAGCTAATCACACTTCTCCACAATCAGGTGATGACAGGGCACACTATTTATTCCCACATTAAGGCAACAGATTAGAGGCAACCTATGTTTCTGTGGGTGTTCTTTATCAAGCACAAATCCTCTGGTGATAAGAAAAGTGGGCCAAATTCTGCACTGCCTGGTACTTTCTATAGTCTCATAGACATGGCCAGAAGTGGGATTAAAAAAAAATCACCTCTATCAGCTTATAAAAGGTAGCAATTTACAACCACTTTGCACAGGTGTAATTGACTGAGCACAAGGCAGGGAGAATCAGGCCTGATGAGATTTCACAAGTGAGCAAGGCAAGCAGAAATTGGCCTTAAGTTTTGTACAATAGCCAGCACTTTAGCTCTTCACTTGGAAACTTCACAGCTGTGAAACATCTACAGAAAGGGAAAGCAATTACAGAGAACTGCCATTGGAGGAGCTTAAATAATTTAAGGTCCATGGTGTCTCTGATTCATTTTCCTCCATTTTTTCCTCAAGACCAGATGCTGCTCATTTTAACGCCCTTAATTTCCACACATTGAGTTGGGCCTCTCTTCATCTGAATGCGTAGAGACTACATGTGCCTCCCTGCAAACACAGGCTGATTGCTTCCAGAAGGGAATGATGTTGGTTCCTTCCATGTTTGAATTCTGTAAAGGGCCCCTTTTTGATCTCCAAACAAGATTTTCAGAACTCATAAACCAGTGGGGCTAGATTATATGTGACTGGCTCCTCTACCAAGAGCTGTAATGTCATTACAAAAATAACACACACACAACTTCAGGCATTTAGAGAAGCACGTTAGCATGTTATGAATGTAACCCAGGCATACACATGTGCAGATGCATAAACTACTCAGCCCTGGCAGATGCACTCAGCCTTGCACTTGGAGAGTGCCATGCACCTGATGGTCTGGTTTTATTAACAATTACAATTCAAATAGGTTGAATTATAAAAGACTTAACAACAGGCATTCTCTGGCAGGGCCTGATCATTCCTCAGAGTATTATCCATTAGGACCTTGTTAATCCGAACACTTCTCGGTATGGCAAATAACATGAATTTGTGTTTTTCACTGAAAGAAAATTTTAGCCTAGGAAGAACACATTAGCCTATTACATATGTAAAATACACTAATGCATTACAAGGCTTTCATTAAAATCCATAGTGGTCTAGGCTACAGGACCAAGTTGTTTGGTCAAGCCTGCAGTAACAGGGTCGAAGATGTTCAGTTCTAAGCATTTCGATCCTCAATCCTGCCCCAATCCTGCTCTCAGGCAAACATACACTGCTAAATCCTGATTTCACTTCATGTAAGGTAAACACATACAATAAAGTGCCTACCTGTCAGTTTTAAATAAGGTAAACCTAAAAATATTTAGTGGGTTTCTTTCCAGTTTAGGCCCTTACCAGAGGGAGTTTCTACAAATACTTGGCTTTCCCTCAACCCAGGCAATCATGACAGAAACTGAGCAGCAGCAACTTGGTGCTAGGTTCTTGAACAACATATTAACTGGGCAGGAGAGGTAATTAAGATAAGCAACAGATGGGTCTACTATTGACAACAACAGTTTGTACTGTGAGAGTGACCATGTTCAGGAAGGTAATATAGGCAAACTATCCAATAAATTTTGGAGCCATGATCCCTCCCATACCCTGCCTATTACTGTGTTTCTACTGACTCCCAAGTTAACCAACTGTCTGCCTTCATCTGTATTTTCAGTAGGTCCTACTGGAGCACTGAGTCATTTCATTTTTTTTTTTTCTTTGTATATAAAAAATGGTTTTGATATGCCAATAAGTTTTGGCTGCTTTGGTATGAAATATTTGAGAGTTTCCTTTTTTTTCCTGCAGAAACAGCATCAATTTAAAACAATTTTTGTGATTTTGAGAAAAACTTTTGTTTCAAGACCAATAACATGGCTCAAACGTGGCCCAGTATTATTCTGCATCCCCTTCTTCATGGGCCGTGCAAACCTCTTACAAGAGTAAGGTGTCTCACTCGAGTTTCACCACAAAAATCTGCACCAGAGGACGAGCACAAACAAGCCTGAGATAACAGTACACGTAAGGAACGAAAAATTAACACCCACTGTACAAATTTGCAAGTGCAATCACTTCAGATTTATAAAGAAAAACTATTTTATTGCTTAAATAAACCAAGAATAGCACAAGTATTGTCCGAGAAAGTTCATTACTTGCTTCAAAGGAGGCACATCTTCCTATCTGCAGATTGCTTTACTGTCTTATTTCCATGAGAGCCAGAAATAACATAGACATGGATGTTGCATTTTAGACTTGTCTCCCACCATCTCCTGTACTCAGTACTGCTCATTTTCATCCTAGATTGAGCAAGAAACTCCAACAAGAAAATTCCTGAAAGAAAAACCTACCTCTAGAAAAAGTAAGAGGAAGAGCAGCCACAGCTTCTAAGACAGACGGATCTCATGGGCTCACAACACAGTCTCTACAGGAGCACTCAAATTCAAGAGCTGTGTACAAGCTGGAAGGAAAATTTCAACAAGAACAGAAAAGGAGAAGTACACAAAACAGTCTATGTACAACATACAACAAGGTGATATTATTTGATTTTTCTAAATCCTACCCCCTGCCATCACACTGTTACATAACGGATCTTTAGTCCGGACAGATCCACACTAAGTTCCAGCAAACTAAAGGTCATGAGTTGGGATCAAAAGAATTTAAGACCTGGAAGAAGAGTCCAAAGCCACAGTCACAGCCACACTGCAGTTCAAACTCTCCTTCTATCTCACATCAGATTTACATGCCAATTCCTAGGCCTCACCTCTTCACAGCACAAAGCCATGCACAGATTCAGCCTAGGAGCAGAGAAGGAATCCATCTGGGAAAGGTCACTCGACCTTCCTCTGACATGGGTGGGTTGCTCTAACTCACATGTCTACTATATGAGCCAAGATAGTGCAACTAGGAAAAAATAGTTTTGCTTATGACTGAGATGATAGGAAAAACAGCTTAAAAAAAAGGGAACAGATTACACAAATAATTCCCAATGTAGAACTATACTACTAGCCCAATCTCACACACATTGCTGCATGAAAATATATCAGTTATAACAACTCCCACAAACTTCAAGTAGAACAATAAATGGAGGAAGGACTTTATTTAACTGCTATCATGTCAGGAATAAAAGCAGAAAGCATCAGCCACTGCTTGCACAAATTTTGGCCCTAAAATATCAAGGCAGACTGAGATTTTAGTCTTAGTGCTATATCAAAAACACCTGCTGCCGATTTACATCACTGCTTACCAAGTGTGACTTCAAAGACAAACTACTTGATTTCTCAAGTGTTCTACAAACTTTAAAGCCCTCAAAAAGAGCCCTGAAGACCCAAGTGCCATGTCATAGCAATCTAACAACAGTGCTGCTGTGGAATCTGTTCAACTATAGCTGATCCCATGGAAGTGTAAAAACAAACAAACCAACCCACACTTGCTCATCAAGTAACACGAACACTGTGGGTCTTGGCTGTCTCAGTTGGACAGATCACAGGCTTAAAAGTCTGTGTAGGCTCTTATCTTATAGACTTTAGACTCCTGCTTTAAGAGATCCAAAAACAAGCAAAATAAGAAGATAGTTGAACATGATCTAAAAGCAGGAGTCTTGGATTGGACAAGAAAAATAACCCGTGGGACCACTCATTATCTGACTCTCAGTAAGACATAGACTGAGGCAGCGGTTCCTACAAATCATTTTGAAGAGCTTGAATAATAAAATACATAGGTCATGGGTGCTGAAGTCTGAAGAACTCCCTACCTGTGATCACAACGACTACCAAAATGAACTAAGAAGCTCCCAATGACTCAGCGGTCACAGAATCAAACCTCTTTCCCTGCTCCCACATCTAGGTTTTAATAAGATTCAGGTTATTAATTTTGGGCTTTAGTCCACTTCTACATGAACCATGCGGGATGTGCCTGTTGGGGTTCTTTAGGTCAAAAAAAAAAAAAAATCACCCAAACATCCCCCGCTACCCAGACTGTTGCCTCTACAAAGAAGGGAATCTCCCCTTATCACTTACCAGCCATCTCATCATTGGTGAAGGTAGGGAAGAATTCTGATCCTCATCTGTCCTGTTAAGCCTTCTGCCTTCCTTTTCATAATCACTTCTGTCACTTCCATAAGCACTTTCAGACTTCAAATGAGATACCTAGTAACCAAGAAAACTTGGTCATAAGCAAAGCACTTAGATACCTTGCACTGAACTGTACTTAATGGTTTGTGAATAACTGATAAAGCAAGCAATGGGAGTTCCAAATCACCAAGGTTTAAAATGCCTCATGAAGCAGTACTATCTTTTTTTATTAAGTGGTAGAGAAAAGGGAATAATAAAGGACTAGAAGAATATGGAAATGTATTTACGTCATTTTATTAAAGAGGTTCATGGCAGCAGAAACTAGAAGAGGAAAGTCGTAAGATGAACTCTATAAAGAACTGTAATCAAACTAAAACCAGCAGTTGAATAAAGGGAAAATGTGCAGTATCTTTAATATATGGATGGCTGGGTAGGCTAAACTGACACACAGGACTCTTATCTTTAAACACCGCAAAAAGTCTAAAGATTTTACCACAGTAAATGACTGGTTTCAATCAACTGCTGCTCAAGCCGAAGGCATGGCACACAGCAGTAATTACCCGCCTCTTGACTGAGACAAAGGGCAATTACAACAAGCTGAGGAGGGCTCACCATAGCTGAGCACTTGATGAGAGCGCGGCAGCAATCAGCAAGCAAGGGCTATGTTTGGGGGCTTTGCCTACATGTCCTTGCTTGATATTACACAATGGGAATGGAGGAGCTCCCATGCAGACTAGTTTAATGCAAAGCTTTCGTTTGGGTTTGTAAAGAATACATGAATCATTTCAAGTACTGCAACAGAAACAAGGGCTAAAGGAAGGAACCTCACTGCGGTCTTGTCTCTGTTTCACTGTCCTACGCAGTAAGCCGCACAATTCCCCCTGCAAAGCTACCGCCCAGGGCAGCAGGGCTGTGCTGGCAGTACCTCCCTGCAGCCAGCGCCTGGGGTAGCGCGAGGTTGGTGCTGGGAGCGAGGTCTGAAGCAGGGTCCTGGAGCTCTGCTGCAGCACCCAAGCGCAGCTCGGCCCCAGCAGCTCCCCATGTTTTCACACCAAGCAGCTCACGCTGCTTCCGAAGCCCAGCAGGCTCTGGCACTGCTCCTTTCACTTCTCCGCTCAGGATACACGATATGTGCATCACCTCACTAAAATCTCCACAGCGACGAGCTGCTGAAGAAGGCAGAGCCACACTGACAGAGGAGCTCACCCTCCCTGGGTAGACAGCAACACAAGACAAGCACATGGTGACACGAGAGTCTTGCGGCAGCCGGGCAGGGCCAGGCTGCACTGCAGTGGGCGCGGGGCCGAGGTGCTGGGGCACAGGCTCCTATCTCACTCAAGGGCCCAAGCACAGAGTTAAGTTGCAGCTCCCTCATTTCCCCTACACCACCTCGATGACCCTTTGCAGAGCTCCCCCTCAGGCCTATCTATCTTTTCTTCAAAAGATCCCTCAAGTAGACAGACTCTCCATGCAAGCACGAAGGACCAACCCAGACCCTGGGTTTAGCTCCATCCCTGGTGTCAAAGCAGACACTGAGATACCGACTCCTTGCCAGATAAAGAGCTTGACAAGTAGGGAGAAGTGGATTGAAGGCAGTCCAAGCAAGAATATTCATGCCGTATGAAAAGCCAGAAAAAGCCATCAAATCCAAAATACTCTCTTATCACCAAAGGCCCAGGGAATGCACAGGTGCCAGTAAAAGAACCTTCTACAGTACACCAGTCTCCAGCTACCAGCTGTCTTCAGGTGCTGCTCTGCACCAGTCCAAAAAAAAAAAAAAAAAAAAAAAAAAAAGGAAAAAGGAGGTACAGGTACTGTGCAGGTACACAGGAAAAGCACAAATTAAATAAATAGTCATTTAATTAGTGTGTTTTTGCCAATTCATAGTTGACTTGTCCACTTCAGGGAGCATCCCCAGCAGAGCAACACAAGCATCATGTGATCACGTGGTCCACAATGCCCATGGGCTCCGATGGGTCTGGAGGGTCTGTGCCCAGGGACACACTGGAGCTGCCAGGGCCGTGTTCAAGATCAACACACATACACTTGGTTTAGCACAACTGCTGCACTAAGATTGCCTTTAGGAACCCAGTGGGAACTTTTTACACACAGACAGACAAAATGCAGCTGGGGGCTGCTCCTATGGAGCATCTGCGGGCAATATAAGGAGGTTTCCTTGAGACACAACAATGCCATTTGTTCCACTGCAAGGCAATGACTTCTCTTCCTGTAGGAATTGAGCAGAAATTAGAAATCCTTGTCTCACTCCCTTGGATATCCAAGGTCCTTTTTTTCTTTCAAACTGTATGCTTCAAGGGAGCTATCCAGCATCTCACATAACACACTGAGAACGTATGAGCAATATCCTGTTAGGTATCAGGGGAGGCAAAGGAGGGCACCACTTACCGAGTGAGACAAACTCCGCTCTACCTGCAGGACAGCACAGGGAGCTGAGCAAACCTCCCCTTCCAAGCAGGGATTTTCAGATGAACCTCCTCAGTTATTCCCCAAAGAGCTAACTCATCATGTATGAAATGCTTCGATATTAACCAAAACAGAGGGCATTACACCACGAGCATACCCTGGCAGATGTGCAGGGCAGAGTTATTGCAAGGGCAGGGGCTCAACATTACCTTTACGCATGCAGACGCCAGGACCAGGACATGTCCAGACCTGCTCCAGAAACACTGAGTAAAGAACTGACTCCCCTCTGCACAACATGAAACCAGGAGGGGGTTAGGAATTCAGTAAAGTTTTTTTCCCTTGGCTTCCTCTATCATCCTTTTTTATTTTATTTTTTTATTTTATTTTTTTTTTAAAGCATGTCCTTATGACCTGGAAATCTTTCTATCTTGCCCAAAACCACCAGGGCCACAAAACACTGCAGGTCCCAGTGCTACTTTCTGGGCTAACATGACTAACACCCCGGCTTTAACTGGGAAATTATGTAGGAAAATTAAGTGGTTGAAAATATTCTCCCATGTGTTATTTGTGGTTCCTGGCACAATACATTAAGCTAATTCAGTAGCAGGCCTACATGCTCAAATAAAAGGGAGGACTATTATATTAAGCAAAGAACACTGAAAGTTGCTAGTATAAATCCAAAGCAGTTCCAGTTGTTCACACTGTGACTGACAATCTCCTAAATGGGACACAACAGGGAGAGAGACAAGATTTAAAACAGAGGAAAACCAGAGGAAAGCAAGGACTCTACTCCTCCCAAAATTCAGTGTGACCCTTGACTATGGCCATACTCTACATCTTGGCAGTTATCTGATTAACCTATTTGAGCATTAATCTCATCTACTGGACTGCAGTGCCACGAGAAACAGCAGAACAAGAAACATTATTTTCATAAGCCATTTAGTGCTCAAGTCTGCTAAGCTGAGCAGTCCTGAGGTTGTTTTCCTTTACTTTTAAACAGCAGGTTTTAACTGTACTACTGCTTTCATCCTACATGGTTCATCTGGAATTTATCCAGGTAGAACTTCAAAATTACAGAAGATGTACATGAAACAGTTTAAATCGGAAATAACAGCTAAATAACTGCAAAAGCCAATAACAAAGGTCATCCTGTGACACTACATTTGTCTAAGGGAGACACGTAGGATGTGACACTAAGGATTTGTATATCCTTAAAATTGCAATGCAACAGAGCAATTAAGCAGCAAACAGGTATGGAGACCCTGGCACAGCACAAGCAGCATCCAAGCCAAAGACAAAAATAACATCCTTCTTTCCACTGTTTGCTTCTCACTGCTTGTGCCTCTCAGTTGCTGCAGCTCATCATGGTAAAAATCTACCCATGCAATCAATATATGCCAACACATTACAAAACAAAACAAGCTAAAAATAAAAGAGCAAGTAACTCACAGGTGGTTCTCAAGCTGTGGCTCATATTTTTCTTTTTCTTATTATAGATATTAAAATTAATTTTTTTCCCTCTCCCTCTAAAAAAATGAATGACTGATCTACCTAACAAAAAATAACTCCCTTGTAACAAAACCATTTCAGGGAGCAACAGGTCACCTCCCAGCTTTTTATTATTATTTCTTTTATTACTGTCACAAAATGTAGTTATGCTGAATAGATCCTGGACATTTTCAGACTGATGATTTTCCGGAGCTTAATCTAAACCCTAACCCTTCTCAAACTTATTGATCATCTATCCCATGTCTATTTTTCATTTCAGTGAGGTCCTTGCCCATCAGTATAATGGCACTGAAATTTTCATCACCATGTCATAAATCGAATGCAGCAGGAAGAGACTCCTTGCTGTATCACGGGTGTGATTGGTCATTAATAGACTTAGCTGACTCATCCTTGATGCAGAAACACTAACTAGGTTACCCCATGGTGCTGAATGCCTGACCCTTGGACACCGACGCAGTAGCTCCCACGCCTGGCCTACGAGGTCAGGATCGTGGGTTTGTAGGCAGTAATAGCCTCTCTACAAGGCCCACAAAAAGGGAAAACCAAGTCCCTTAGTGAGCTATTACAGGTTAGACAGATTACGCAAGTAGGGCAGTAATTTCACAAGCTGCCTATGGGATCTGAAAGTCCAAATAACATAACACAAACCATTTAAATAGCAATGCAACATCTGCAGGCTCAACGCATCCTGTTTACTGAAGTATAAGTTCCAGTAAAAAGGGGAGAAAATGTATAAGCTTCTATACAAATCCAGCTGTTGAGTTTCCGCATAACTTCGATGGATTTGGTCATTGATTTATTCCCCGCTCTCAGTCGGCCCGAACTCCCCTGCCATCCACTGCTGTTTGCAAGTGTGTCCTGTCAGCCCTTGGCCCAGACTTGCCTTCAGCACCTTTCTCTGGTATCAGAACCCAGCATTAGGAAGTTTCCCTCGTGTCCAGTGAGTGTTTCAATTCAAAGAAGAGCTCACACAATGTCACCATCTATACATACTTATGCAGTGATCCAAGACTAAAACTTAGTGGAGCACTGTGAGCTGTGCAATAATTTAAGGGGACTTTTCAAGGTTGGGGTCCCCTCAGCACTTTTCTCTTAAGTGCTGGAGAGAGGCATCAGATAGCATGAGAAAAAGTTCTCCACTAATTCAGAAGATTGATGCCACACAGACAAGCATGACACAAGACTTAAAGGCTGCTCCATCAGCATGCCAGAGGGCCGAGACAAACGCAGCAGGTACGGAAGAGCGGAGACCACTGCGCACCAGCAGCTTGGGGCTCTCTGCTACGGCTGCCCTCAGCACTATTGGTTCTCACCGGCAACGGGCCTGAAGGAAAAACACTTTCCTTGTGCGGTTCAAGAGCAAGACAGGGAATTTCACCTGGTCTTAACCCCTACCTTCAAGAAACTGTACTAATACTCCCAGCTGGTGCCAACCTCAGGGCTTTTGCACTTCTCTGAGCACACACAGCAGTTGCATGGAGCCTCCCAGCCCCTTGGCCACAGGCAGACCTCAGCCTCAGAGGCAGTGGGACTGGCACCCTTCCTGCTCAGGGAAAGGATGCGCTCATGCTAGGGAGAGGGATTCACTCTTATGGACCATAATTAAATGACAGGGAGCAGGATGTGTCTGAGTGTTGCCATCAGATAAGGAAACATGCACAGGAGTCACCATCACATACAATTAGTGCTGTCACCAGAGCACTAATTAATCACTTCAGACACCTTAACTGTCTCCCACATAGCCCTGACTCAACAGTGCTATCATTTACATTATACTATATTGCTCACTAAAAACCACATAAAGGTTCAACAGCCTGCAGAGCACAGAGCTTTTCCCGCCAGCAGTGCCCTGCCCTCTGCCTCCTTTAGAGGACATATCAATAGAGCTACTGAAACAGCAAAACCTTGATATAGTTTTTTCTTAGAGACAAAAATCCTCCTTTTAGGAGAAGAATATTTGCACATATACAAACACATGCAGCACCTATTGGAAAAGGTACCTGCAGCAGCTCCATATCCCAAAGCTGAGGGATCCATATCCCACTGCAAAGGGATCCTGCAGTCAAGCTCAGGGACATCCCCAGCTGACTGCACAGCTGCACTTGCTGTCTGCAGCTTTTTACCAACCCCAAGGTACCTGTGACCTCAAGTCCTACAGTCAAGGAGCAAATCTGCAGTTCTGCTCAAATTAAATGAGCTAAAAACAATCTAACTGCTAGCCGCAAATATACAGGTCAACCAATACATACATGTGGTCTAGCCAGTACCGGATACTAAGATGATGTTGCTACCATTTGCGCAGCACCAGAGAAGTACTAAGTCAAAAAATACAAGATGAGAGAACAATATCCAGAACAGAGGAAAGAAAAAACAGAGAGCAAGTCTGTTATTTCAACTAAACACAATTGTATTTTGAAGATAGAAGAAGACCTTTTCTAGAACAGCTGTCAAGATACTGTGAAAAACATTAAAGATCTTTTTCCCCCCCCTATTCAAAACTGTTTCTGGGACTCAGAAAAAAAACTGCCATTGAGTTTGTGATATTCATAATACTGTTCAACAGACATTCCTCACTTAAAAAGCAAATTCAACAAACAATGGAAAGGATAGAACAAGTAAGCTGACCCACAACTTGGATGTGGAATCATTTATATTCATTGGGACTGCAGAATCAGGAAGGCTGTTTTCACTGGAGGTTGCACAGTCTATGGTATGTCTTGCCGACCGAAAATAAATATATTTTGAAATTACAAACCACTCCAGGCCTATGTTAGGGGTTAATGTTTTAGAAAGCTGCTATCATGCTTTTGAAACAAATCTCTGGAAAGTTCTCATTCAAGTGAATGAAAAACAAACTCTTTCCAGGCAGAATAACTTCACATACCTCAAGACAATAGGAAAGAGAAGAAAAAAGAACCTCTTTTGCAACTCAAAATGACAGGGAAATAATTTTTTTCAATGCGATATGAATTACAACTAAATACATCACATGCAGAGTCCTATTCTCGAAACATATTGCCAAAAGGGCGTAAAACTTGGTCTTTGATCTATTGGCCTATATTAAGCAGTGATGTGCTGGATCACTAGGCAGTATCCTAGTTGGTATTTGGATAATTTGCATACATGTTGTTAGATAGAACTTCCTTTGTGCTGTGACTGTCTCCTACACAGGAAAAACAAAAGGGACAGTCAAGGGAACAGACGAGTAGGTCAGTTGCCCCAAACTGTAGAGCACGTTCAGCGCTTCAGCCAGTACATACTGGGACCTGAGCGGGTAACTAGGAGCACAAAGTCTTTCACCGATGTCCCTTATGAGGCACTGCAAACAGGAGCCCATCTGCAGCATCCTCTGGGCAGTACCCACCTAGAGCACACCACAGCACAGCTCTAAGCCACTAGCTCCAATTTGTCAAATGCCAAACAAGACACCAACTTGAGCAGTTATTCCTTCAATTCCTGTTCTGTTCCCACTTCAAGTTCATGTTGCTAGCCCACAAAAGTAACAGAGATCCACAGAGACCAAAGAACAGCTTATTGCTTCAAGTATGACAGTGTCAGGCACAAGATCCTTAACCTTAAAAAAAAACAAAACAACACACGCAGCATCAGAACCTCGTGATTACATGTACACATCTGCAGTAACAGCGGGTTCCTCTGGGTCACACCGGTCCTCCGTTCTACTTCCACATGCAGGGTTCCTGTGACGCTGAACACTGACAAATGTGGTAACATAACCTATCCAAGCAGGTTAACACAACAGTCAAGGATTAGAGTCTACAAGGCAAGATCTTGAACCTCAAGAGCCTGAACATTTGAAACTACCTAAACCAGATGCAGAAGAAAACCCCTGCAGGTCACCATGTATTTTAATACCCAATATCAATTATAGCTGCTTCATTTCTAGTTACCAGGACACACCACCTGTCATTTTTATTCTCTGCATTCTGTTGTTATCAAAACCCAATTCTGAGTCATTTACAAATTCAAGTTGCCTCTACATCTTTGCTTATACAAAAGGGCTTAGTAGTTAAAAACAGCAACAACAAAAAAGCACAGGTCCTATGTGCTTCTGTACAGCTATGGAAACATGCCTGACTGGAATATTTTAAGGAGTTGGGACAAAAGAAAAAACAAATGGCTCAGAACACAGAGCATCTGAACACTTTCAGCTCTGGAGTCAGCCTGAGCTCAAAATCTCATAAAAGGAGACAAAAGTACCCCCAAAGTGTGGCTGCTGGGTTGGGTTTTTGTTGTTTTGGTTTTTTTTTTTTTGCTTTGTTTTCTTTTTGGAAGTTTATTCGAGCATAGTATCAACAGTAAGAAAAGACAAAATGCTTTTCTCCCTGTAGATGTTTTTTCACTCCTACTAACTTCTCTAGACAACTTGACTATCAGTCAAACGAAATATTTTCCTTGCCAAATGCCTTTCCTCCCTCTGTTTCTACAATAATTCTTTTGTTTACAGGCTTTAATATTCCAGTGGAAATAATAGCTATTCTTTCAGAAAGGAAAAAGTCATATTGGTATAAAGACACTGAACCAATTTAAAGAAAAAACAAATGAAAACAAAGAAAAGAAAAAGCAGAACAATCCTATAAACACTGCAAAGGCCAAAAGACTTCGGAATCATGACGAAGAGGGCCTTGTCCACAGCCATCTAATTGCAAAATTTAACTCCAAACAGTTCCTGCTGTAAAACAATTTAGGTCAGCCCAGATAACTCAGTGACAATCTCTTTTAGCAAATGCCATTATATACCTCCAGATGCAGAAGAGCCTCCTCTGACCATGATATCTGTCATCTTAGACATCACCCTCCTGGATCCCACTCTGCACACTCTAACGTAACTCAAAAGCAACGCCAGCTCTCCTGAGTTGTCCCATAGACCCACAGTTTAGACAAATCACTGTGCAGGTAGCTTCTGTTCTCTGCCCTCTTTGGACACAAATATGTCATTTCAGCAACTGCCCTAAACATCTGCACAACCACGCAATGATTCAGCTACCGCCCCCCCCCCCGCCCAAGATCTGCTTCTTAGTCCACCTAAGACTTTCTTGCGTCATCAGTGAGACTTTGTAATGCAAATAATAATGCTTTTACCTTGTCAAGTTACACCTTAGTAATTCCTTGATATGTTTCTATCCATTTCTTATTATGTGATTTTAAGTAATTTCCCTTATCACTTCATTTTCTTCTTTTCTCACTGTGGGGCTGATAGCAACACCTCCTTCAGAGCGAGACAAGCTCTTCGTGGGCAATCCTTTATCCCCAGCAGACAAGCTGAGATTCAAAAGACATCGATAGCTTAGTTCCCAACGCATTTTAATGGTTATTTTCCTCCTATATGTCTTAGCTTTTAATCCTTCAGAGTATTAGTACTCATTCTCACTGAGGTTCAAACAAGTTGAATTGCAAACATAATTTCTTCATTGATAAGCCAAACGGTATCAGCTCACATCAGAATGAGACACTATTATTAAGAAAATCAAGAGGTTTGTTTCACTGCCTGTGCCATACACGAGGTACATTACATGCTCACTCCTGCTCTTAACAGGGAGCAATTTTAACCAACGATAAGTTCTGACACGCGATTTAGCTTAGTGTCTCTTGGATTTTGTTTGTTAGCAACTGGATTAACTCTTATTTATTCACTTGTAAACTCAAGGAAGACTTTCCATTCTGACATGAAGTTGCAGGGGCAGAATTTGGGCTGTTTTCGTTGATAGGATGGCACATGCAGGACAACTTTGGACTGCGAGTCACAACAGCAACTGCATTTCACACACCACCATGTCTGACTTGCCACTTCTCCGCATCATTTACACTGCGAGACTGAGGAGCATGAAGGGTTACTTCATCTCACCCACTATCTAAAATGTTAGAAGTCCAAAAGACTAAGGAGGGAAACTTCAAAAAGTCCTTCCCGTGATCCTCAGCTCAAGGGGATTCTTAGGGGCAAAATTGCTTAACGTTTTCTTCAGCAGAACTGTCTTTGATTAAATCTTCTGTTAACTGTGTTCCAGCAATGGCATCATTATGGTTCTGATAAGCTCATGTTATACCATATCTCACTTTACAAACCCAATTGAACTTGCAGGGAACATGGAAAAAGATTTTTTGCCTTTACGGTTGCACAAGATTGAGCTGTTATATAAGGGCATCGCAGTCAAAAGAATTAAAACCCCATGGTGTGCTGAGGAAACTGCTCATGCAACAGCATACATTTTGGCAGAACTTCAGAGATCAGGTCTCTAAAACAGTTAATGTTTCTGGATAACTAATAGCAATATTCTATCCCTCCACTACCTCCAAAGAGAGGCATAGGCTAATATCTGCCTTCCAGAGGACATAACCCATCTGTTTCCAAGAACCACCACAGTAACAAGTGTCACAAGAAAGGACCTTGACCATTCCACTTATTTTAGATATAGTTTCCTAGCGTTCTCCTGAAAAATTTAGGCATTATAAATAGAGGTACCTTTACGTCTTATTTGATAAGCTAACTATTAATATAATCAATTTTTGAATATCATTATGACTAGATAATCATAACTGCATCTCCATTTCCTTGTCTTCATTACCTAATGATTTTGATTTTTTTTTTTTTCCCCCCTTCTGCGATACTCCTTGGTAATCTAGGATAAGGTAAAGGCTCAAAACTATTTTTTTTGACCAACCTCAAGTGTAAAGCATCGGAACGGGTGCCCCAGAAAGACCTAGTTACTGTTAAGCATGTAATCCCCACAATCCATAGTAACTGGTAAAAAAAGATGTAAAACTGCAGAGTGCTTTTCCTCTGAAGGTCTCAAAATTGCTGCTTTCAAGTCAGCAATTAAACCAACCTCACAAGAGCACTGTGCTGGTAAATGTGCTTCTGCCTTCATATCACTGTCCCCAGGACATCAGCAACTTTAAGCTCGTGTGTCAGCTAATAGGCCTCCAAACTAGGCAGTAAATGTGAGCAGCCTTAGCACAAAGGCCTACAGTCCAGGGAGAATTAAGCCCTAGCTATTCCTTGACTATTCAGAGTAGTCGGCCCCTCCAAATAAAATATATTTTATAAATGTTGTTAGAAGAGTGTTTTAAGCAGCCTGCATTGTCATTGCCTGCTCTATGGCTAATTAAGCCATCCACTTATATTGCTGTCCATCTAGGTATCTCCCACTAAAATCAAAAGGAAAAAAAAAAAGAGTAAGAGACAACCCATGGTTTAAAAGCATTTCATTAGTGTGTATCTTTGGTCATAAATTACTGTTTACCTGTCAACTGGGTTCAGAACACCCATAATGTGTTCTTTGAAGTTAACCTCCTGGATTTAAAGATTTTTCAACAGCTGTTGAAGGACTGTTTGATCTGAAAATCTGAGTCTTTTGAAGTTGAGAGCTAATGGAAGAATATTTTTATTCACAGTGATCAAGCTGTTAATGAGATAAAGCAATGGCAAGACAGGCTTAATAGAATACGTGGATGCATCTCATGTTATCCTTCCAGCTGCCTTTTGTAAGGATTAACAGAAAATGCAGGCGTAGTCAGGGCCACCGGAGTCAGAATGAAGAAGTAAATTAGCTCCAAGTCAGACATAGCTCTTCCACCAAAGTCCAAGCCATTTGGGGACTCCAGTCCAAACCCCTTTGCCTATGTGTAGCCAACGGCAGATTGAGCTAGTAGGGATTTGGGCTGGGCTATTTCTGCGTGCCCAGATAAGCTGGTCCCTGACACAAGGCTGATATTCTGAGAAAGAATATGGCTAAACAGATGAAGATCTGCTACTAGTGAACTATATGTCTGTCCTCAGTGCTGTTAAAACCCTTCAGGCACAGAGTTGTTAACAATCCTGCAGATGTTTCAAGGAGCATCTTTTGTGGCCAACACAGATATTGAAATAAAGTGCTTACTAAGGGTAAATCTAATATTATGTGCATTAATATTTGATCAAGAAACATCAGCTACTGCCAACAAAATCCTCAGCCATGAAGTCCCCAGCACAAGGCACCAGTGACATCAGTCAGAACTATTCCCACTGCTCAATTATGTGGGACCAAAGATGGGAAAACTTAGAGAATTAAGCAGTTCCAGGGAAAATTTTCAAGTACAGACAATATGTGCAGGAGGCAAAAAGTTAGGAAGTGTCCTCATTTCTTTAAAATAGGTTCAGTCCAAAAAATAGCTTGAATTACTATGATATCAAAATAAATCTGCTTGCTTGTCTTTTAATCCATTTACGGATGGCTTGTCTTTCAGTGGCATTTGCCCAAGTCTACCACAAGTCAGAAAAAGAAATGTAAAGATACAGAAAAGTGCTTTTAATCCCCAATTTAAACAAAGTCATATCTTACCTAGAATGGCTAATAACATATACTTGTAGCAAATAAATAAATAAAATATATCCTTCAATTCCTCCCACTCTTTTATGGGAAAAGAGAAAGCATAACAATTCACACTACACAACATCAAAATCACTTCCAACATAAATATCTAACTTCGGTTACAATCTGTCTTTATCTGGATCCTTTTTTAAGTCAGATACAGTGTTACCCTTGAAACCAACTCCTGAAGATAACAAATAACTTGCAACATTTCACTTGTCAATGACTTTCAATTTCAAGAAACAAGTCCTTCAAGAAACTTGCAAACTGCCTTCATAGCTTGGCACACTCTTCTCCTCCAGCCTCCATAGATCACTACAAAGCAGCGGAGAATTTCAGTCCTCTTAAGCTGCAAAGTGACCGTGACAGCAGTGGCCAACAGGCCCCGGGGGTGGCAAAGCTGGCGGGAAAGGGGAGATAGAACCACTTCCCTCACCACCTTTTGTTCTGGAGTCCAAGTGCTGACAGCATTTAATGTAATCGTTCCGTGAACCAGGCCAAATAAGTTAAATGTGAAAGCCCACAAGGAAGGGTGGAATAAAAGCACCTCTAACATATTATTTAGCAATCATGAAACAAATCATAAATACAATCACTGCCAAGTGAGAAAAAGTAGCATTTTAGTGTCCTTTACTGCCCAGTTCTGTTACTGTCTATCAATAGCCTAGTGATTACTAAGTACCTTGTATGTGCTCTTACAAATCTCCTCTCTAACGAGGTAGTTAATAATGCAGAACTTGAGCTCAAGAAATGCTTCATACTCTTTCACGTATTGTGCATAGTGCACAGGAAGCTTGTTCTGCAATGAAGTTTCTGGGAAAAAGAAAAAACAAACAAAGCCAAGTTAAATGTTACTTTACATTCAGTTTTCTCTGAAGAATATCATGAGCCGCAAGCGCAAAATTAAGGACTTGGGATAGCAAATGGACTGTCAGACACTTAGTCTTCTGACGCATGTTATGAGCTCACCATCCCCAGCTCCTCGGCAGGAGCACAAACTTTTGTCCTTCTCTGTGACACAGATGTCTCTGTGACACAGATCCAAGAGACCATGGGTAAGTGGGAATGGCAATAAAACCTCCAAGGTGGCCCAGCCAGTGAGGAGCGCAGCCCCTCGCGCAGTGGAGCGGGCGGGAAGCTGCTCCCGGCACGGGCAGCATGGTGAGCCGGGCACGGTGCCCTTCCCAACCATGTCCGAGCAGCTACAGCGCTGCCGGGTGGGGGTTCTGCTGCTGGAAACGTCTCACATGCAGGGCTGTTCCTTGTGAAACGGCAGCACCTTCTGAGCAGCTCGGAAAGAAGCGTTACCAACTCCTCACTCTGCTCCCACACCGGACGAACGGCAGTGCTGGCGTGTGGCAGCGAGGCACCGCCCGCCGGGCTCCAGGGCCAGCCGTGACCTCTCTGTGCTCACTGCCCCTTCTGCAGCTGCAAACATCTCCCCGCTCCATGTAGCTTCTCTCCAGTATCCCAGGCCAAGTAAGCACTATCCCTGAGCTCTTGCTATGCGGAGGGCATTTCAAACAAGTTGAAGTAAAAGCAATGTTGAATACTCGATCATTTTTGTTCCTATGAACAAGCTTCCAAGAAGTTGCTTAGGATATCACAGTATCTCTACTATTACAGCAATCATGTTATTAACATTATTCTATTATTAACTGATAACTACACAGTCCATCACTGATAGCAGCATGCTTATTTGTGTACTTCCTGGCTCAGCAGGACAAAAGACAATGGGTTACACCAAGTGAACGCCTTGGCAGGCGGTAACCATGCGCTAGGCCTTATTTGTAGCACTTCACCATATCAAGAGACTTGTCCCCAACTGTGTAAAGTGTTTTCATAGCTGAATTACAAGCTTGTTGACACTAACATTAGCATAGGAGTGTAAGCAAAACCCTGTTTCTACAGCAAAAAGCTGGGGAAAGGCCTTCTAGGTTGTCCTATAATTTATCTGCCAACATGGGGCTGTAGATAATTAAAAACAAACAAAAAACTTCAAGTAATTAAGGAAGCATTTCTGTGGCTAGAGCTCAATAATCACCATCACTGTAATACTCCCCCCCCCCCAAAAAAAAAAAAAAAAAAAAACCACACACACTGTACTGCACTATAGTATGAAAGAGATATACGTATATGCAGCTGCGCAGTGCTAGCCATGTTTGCTTGACAGATAGAATAAAGACTACCAAGAAAATGCCTCCTAAAAATACTCTAATTATGACCCCAATAACCTACATCAAAGTTTTTTTTACCCTCTTCAGTAGGGTCTGGATAAAGCAAGAGCAAAGCTTTGGTGTAACACACAACCTATAACTAGGTATGTTACTGGCCAGGCTCACTCTATTGGGAAAAGGATAGAAGACAAGGAGTATTCTCTTATGGAAGCTGCCTTGGAGACACCTAACTGAAACTAGGAACTGCTAGAGAAGCCAAATCTGTAAGGCAGAGGATCCACAGAACAACAGAACAAAAGCATTGACCCCATGTCCCAATATCGGAAGGAAGGGCTGGATGTTTAACTCACATAAAATGAGCTCAGAAACACCCAATGCCTCAAATTAAGCACAAAAGTGGTTTAAGCAGTGTAATGCCATCCTATACCTCACAAATCAAGAAGCCACAAAAGTAGTTGTGATTCCGTACAGCAAGCAAGAACTATTTAACAGAACGCAGGAATAACTTCAGCTCTGTGTGGACATGTCAGTAACCAGGACTGCATTTAAGAGGTACAGTTCTTCCTTCAAATTCCTCCTAGATAGATCACAGAGGATTCTTTGCTGTAAATTCCTATTTTGAAACACTCCTTTTAGGCTTTCTCCTGGCCTAGGTATCACAGGATATTTATGAAAAATTGATTCCCAAAGGGAAAAAAAAAAAAACAACAAAAAACACTTCAAGTCAGAGGGCAGATGCTGTGACTGCAATACTCTTGACTAGTGACCAAAAAAAGGGACTGGAGAGGGAAAACAAACAAACAAAAAAAACCACACACACACACACACAGTTAGGATTATTCCCAGTATGTCACTGCAGCAATTGAATGATTTTCCTCTCTTCATTTAGATTTTAAGGACTATTTTCCATCCTTTCCAAATGGCTTCACTAAGCCCCCAAATATGTCAGTAATTCAAACCACCTTCCTTCAAACTCATAGCAACAACTAGTGAAAACTGCCCAGACTGATCTGTTTTAATGCCTGCAAGATGTGGTACTGCATTGAACTTTGGCAATGGAGCTACACTCATGCAAGTTGTCGGGGAAAAAAGGAAGTAGTGGGAAGAAACATTCATGAATATGCATGCAACCTAACACTGAATTTTGATTTGGCTGCATTCATAACCCATTTACGTTCATTTCTGTGCATGATGAGTTGCTGGAGATTTATTCATGAAAATGAACTCAGCTCTCAGTTACCAGAAGGGAATTCTGAGCAGCATTTTTAATGGCAAGGTCTGCAAGCGCTGGTGAGCTACAGAAGTCACCTAATCAGACAAGGAAAATGAGCAAAAAAAAGTAATATATGTAAAACTAGCACAAATTACAAATATTCACAATGAGGATGTCACAGATGAATTGATAATCAGCACCAATTCACTGAGGAGCAGGAGTTCACTGGTCTGGCTTCTGCTCGTGATCTAACTCCTGGCACCGTAAAGCAAGAATAACCTACTTGGGTAACAAAGCATTTGATAAAGCTACAAATGAGGTGCCAAGAATAGAAAGCTCACTATTGATAACCAAGAGGGGCATTGCACAACTCTTGGCTGCCCTTTCACAAATAAAGCTAAAAGATCAAGTAACTGATTATTTGTTGTGATCATTTTCAAATTGATGACAGCCTGGACAATGTTCACAAACTCCTCTACAGTTTCAGGTTTCCTGAAAACCTACTGTGCAGGGCTAAAGCACAGCCTAACTGCCATGAGCTGAAAGCATCATCTCCACTGCTCTCAGATGGAAAGACACCCGCAAACTGGATGCTTTTCTAAAGCTATGTAGTACAGCAGATCACAGGGGGTTAAATGGCAACTTGGCTTAATCGTAAGCCATAAGGAGAGCAACATCACACCACTTTCTTCTTGGATTTTCATGTAATCTGAAGAAATATGTTACAGGAGATTTAAGTTAGAGCAGTAAAGAGCCTCAACAGCAAGACTCTCTCACATTTCGGACTTTCAAATTCTTAAATTTGCCCTTTACTTAAAAAAGTCAATGATTTCACCAAGAAAGTTTGATTAGTTTCTTTTACTTTCTGTAATGAAGTGCCATCCTTTTTACACTTGAAAGGATCTTTGTAATAATGCAACATTGATCTTTTGAATACAGATGAGCTAACCTAGATAATAGGATTTGGAACCAGAGAGGGCTTGTGAGCAGAGATATCTAAGACTCCAGTGCCATCAAGAGGATTTCAAAGAAAAACCAACTATTCACAGAGCAAATGACTTGACATTGCACCAGTACTCACTTGTTTCCTTTATATTTATGTGTAATCTTTCAATGCAAAATAAACTCCTATGTGGCATAACTATAAAGGCAATATATGCACACAAGCGAGCCATGATGCAGAACCAGCCACAAAGGGGAAACACAGAGAGCAGCAGCCATCAACAGCTTCTGCTGAGAGGAATTTCAGAGCTTTTCTCTTCTGGCATAGTCCATACCACACCATGGTGCCTAATTTATGAACTGTAATCATCTCTTCTGGAGAACAGTTTGAGGAAAACATTAAAAGCATTTCCCTAGACAAAATGGGAAATAAATGATGTTATATTACTGTTTCTATATTTAAAATGGAGTTTCAGTAGAAATTACAGCAGTAACAGCACCCAGTGAAAAAACTCAAGTTCACCTTTTTCCTTCACAGTCCTGCAAACAAAGCAGCATACTAGTATCAAAATATGTGGAGTTTTTCTTCCAACTATACTAGTATCGCCTTGTATTAAATTATTATCAGATTATTAAAAAATTGGCACCTTTATACCATCATCACCCCCTTACTTTGTTTATTTTTTAACCACTTCATGACAAGAGCAGCTTTTTATGCGCCAACAATAGGCTAGTATTGGCTAGAGATGTTTTGTGATCTATAATAATTTCTTTAGACTCTGTCCTTTTCAAATTCAGATCTCTATATTCTGCCTACAGAGTGTTAAAAGCAATTCAAGCTGGATTTCCCATCATCCATGACTGAAAGCATGAAAAAAATAAAAATCACAAAGTTAATATTGGACAGGGCATGTTGAAGGATAAAGACAAAGCGCTTCCTGCCCTCTGTCCCCTTGAAGACTCAATGCTTTGTTTAATTAAAAAACTAAACAATCCTTTTCACATATCCACCCCACCAGAGAAGGAAAAAATAAATAAAGAAAATAAAACAGCTCCCAATGTCCCAGGCAATTTCTTGTCAGCCTGCCAAATCCACGTTAGAATGGATCAGCAGATCAGCAAGAGCCCAGCTCAAACTGTGCCTTAGCACCATTTTTAAATATAACTCTATTCCAAGTACAGCCAGGAGCCTTTGAGGAAGATAACATAGCCATTTCTTCTGACCTTTTAAAAATCTCTTTATGACATAGACCCATTAAGAAGCTTATTGTGAAAGCAGTTTGTGCTGGCAGGTTTTGTATTGCTCTGGATAACTTCAGTTGCACTTTCCTATGCACAGCCATGAGGCCTTGCTGCTGACACTACACATGCACCATCATTTCAGGTTCAGCTCTCCAGGCTTTGGGACTATTAATACACAATTATGCTATAGTCAGAAGATGAAGCACTTTGCTTAGTCCATGATAGCAGCAGGATATCTCCTGACTTCTTTCCAAGGCCCTTCAGGCAGCACCTATAGATTAGCAGTTTAAGAAGACAGACAGACTGAGCCATGGCTTTAACTTGTAAGCAGGGTCTTTGAAAGAGCAAAGGTGCGAGTTGGTCTTCGGTAAAGCAAACTTACTTTGTTGTTTGCTTTAGGCATTTTTGTTATAAATCTACAGAGTAGGAATGGATTTCCTGTCATCTCTGCGAACTTGCCTTTTACTGAACCAAGCAGAATTGCTAGGATTTTATTTCAAATGCGAGCATGCGTGTCAGGGTCTAAGACATGGGATCAAAAGTGTGTTTCGGGATTAGGTGCATTTCTTCTCAATTCTTATGCAATCTACAGCGGAAAAGGAAAAACAAACACTAAAACTTCCATGGTATAGACAGGCAGAAGGTGGTGACAGAGTGGATCAGTAGAAAAGCCAGGAACAAAGTACACAAGTTTTCACAAACAAATAATTGAACAGTCACTTGCCAAATAAAACTTCAAATGGAATGTTCCTCTGTTATATAATTAAATACATATTAATATAGGAGTATTTGTGCGTGTATGTGTATATATATATACACACATATAAGAATGAAATACAGTGTGTTATGCACAGTGCTTTTCACTCTCCAACTCCAATGTGTTTCTAAAAACAAACAAAAAAACAAATAAACCCTGATTTTCTTTTTACTAGTTGAGAAAAGAAGTGATGTAATCTGGCTCAAGTCACTCAATTTGGTGCCACCGCTATTGCTTCTCAGCAAACCTGCAGACAAGGAACCACTAGACACATTTCTAACATTTCCACACATCAAAATGATCCTACTGCGTTTAATGGATCTAATCACTCCTCAGAAAAACGCACCTGAGATGTGAGCAACAGGCTTGGCAGATAGCAGCAAGGAACACATACACATTACCTCAACGACACCTCCAAATAAATATCATCTATTCTACAAGAGCTATATCAGAGAGGGAAAAAACTCCCTACTCGTACCATTAGCACACGTCCATCAAACTGACAAATGAAGAAACAACAGCTACTGGGCTGCTCCCATCAGTATAGATGCATAAAGAAATAATAAGCGTTGTAAGTGTTTAAGCACCCACGCGTTCCTACGGGCGCACAGGACGATGCCGCCCGCCGCGGGCGGCGCGCCCGTTGCGCGGGACAACGCCGGCCTCTCGCGGTGCAGCGCAGGAAGAGCAGCTCGAGCGGCTCCCAAGCTGCTGGGAAAGCCCGGCACTCACACACACACAAGGAGCAAGGGGAGCTCCGGGTGGTAGCACCCGCACGGTACCCCGTGCCCGGTAATTCCGTTACCCATTATCCACATGGAGAGATAATAGAAACGGGAACCGGATCCAAAACCGCGCCACTTACACATTGATGAGTTGTAATTCACCTTTGTTTTTCTCCATGCAACCAACCATGTATTACCAGCACCAAGGCTCCGTAAACTTACTTTCAAGCCTCAGAAACTCTGGAACACTCAGGCTCCAAACCAACATATTGATTCTGTAATACACGTGCGAAGGGCCACAGTTTTTATAGTCAAATTAGTATTTTGAACACTTCCAGTCCTGGATAGGTGTCAGGAGAAGTTCCCGACGCCTCAGTGGTCACTCAGTTTGCACCAGTACAGCCGTAAAGGCACACACAAAATTTACTATTTCACATTCCAGCAATCACCTCACAGCCACATTTAAATAGCGCAATTAACCACCTGATTTGCCTCAAAACTTTTTCACAAGAGACTAACTTACCATGAAGAAAAACTGGAGAAACAGCTGTTCCAGGGTTAAGCGAGAAGAAACCATAAGCACACCAAGCAAAACGTCAAAAAAAAAAAAGCGAATAAACGACGTCCTTCGCCATTGCCTGCTCACATCCACGTACCCGCCCAGCGCTCACGCGCAGCAGGTGGCGCCATTTTGAGTTCCAGAAGGGTCGGCCGCCATTTCCGGCGCAGCAGCGCCACGTGGCGCCGCGTGGGCCGTGCAGCTGTGAGGAGAGCGCGGCCCGCGGGTCCTCCAGGGCCTCGGTGAGGTTTGTGCTTTCCGCTTTCTCCTTCAGCTGGGGTGGGCATTACGGGGCTTCATTCCTGGTAGATGAACAGGAAAGAAAAAATAACATAAATTTGTGCTTTAAAAAAAAAAAAACCAAACTTCTCATTAAACAATTGTAGGAGATGCTACTAAGCAGACTTAGATCTCAAGCTCAAGGATTGGCTTAAACAAAAGAAAAATAGCTATATGTGGGTAAATAATTACAACACACAACTTCAGTGGGAGTGTTTGTGGCATCAGAGGCTGTCTAGTAAGAAACAGGCGGTGTGTTTCTTATTTAATCATTTTCTCATAATGCTGGAAGCCCAAATGAAATAGTTCATCTAGTGCTTGAGAGCTATAAAATGAGACTGTCAGTACAGAAGGTTACTCGAACCAGTGTAATTTTTATATGTAAACTGGGCAATAGGGAGCAAGCAAGAAGTTTTCAGTGTTGAATTGAAATGAACTTTCTGAAGTTATTTGAATTTTAAAGCTCCAGCTGTTCTAGCCACAGGACACCTGTAATTAAGTTGCCACAAGGCTGCCTCACTTGAGGAGAGGTGCTGTTGACAGCAGTGCAGTTTTAAATCAGAGAACCCTTTTGCAGCTGCCACTTGAGAAGTAAAATGAACTACAGCTGTGCCTGTTTTGGGGGAGAGAGTTTTATGGCTCCTCAAGGTGCTGAAAATGTGCCTGTTCTGCATGGTGCAGAACTTCTGAGGTTTTTTACACAAAGTAAAAGCAAAACTACCCACACAGCTGTGGGAGATGTAAATACAAGTGAAGCCCGAATTGCAAAGTGATCCCTTGGCTTCAGTGATTTACACATGGTATTAACAGTCATTTCACCACATCCTGAAATGAGTGACTTGATCACTGCCAGGGTCCTTGGTAGGCATTTGGAGCCCTTTTTCTCTTCCTAACCACTGTCTGTGTAGGAATATATTCGTAAACAGATACAGGAGTGGATATCTCCTATCAAATGTGCTGCAGCGACTAGGGTTATATTAGCACACTACTGAAGCCTGCAGGGGTTACCGAGGTGCAGCAGAGATAAATACAAAGCCTTTGGGGTCAGTTAAGCAGTCTATTAACTATCTTTCTAAGGCAGAGGTCTTCCCTTACGTGGTGTTGTTTGTATGTTGTTTTCATGAAGAGTTCAAAGAAATATTATGCATATTGAAATTTTGGAGGCTAAATTAAGAATATCTTCATGTCTATGCTAATATTTTACATCTTTTGGGAAATAAGATACTGGGTTAGTCATACCGGGTATTTTGTACTTTCACTGTGTCTCTTTATGCTATTTTTCTTTTTAGTATTGCTGCTTTTGTGTATCGCTGTCATCAATGTACATAGTTGCACTTGCTTTGGAACTAAGTATCTAATAAAGACATGCATAGGCTTAGTTCCTATTTGCTTCAGCTAATCAGAGAAAGAAGAGAATCCTAAAACCCAAGGAGAATGGTGCTCTGGTCTTCACAGAAGGATGTCTGGAGCCACTGCTCCTACCTAAGTGAAATAAGCAGTTCTTCATAATGCCTCTTTGACATTTAGACACCAGGTAAAATACCTGTTTGCAATACCTGTTTGTTAATTGACAGTATGGATGATTTATTTCAGGAAAATATTTAGTTGGAGGTACACCATCTAAATGCAGAGGAATATTTTTTGCTTTCATCTGTACTCTTCTCCTTTTCACAAGATGTTTCCTTCATGCCCTTTTCCTATGAGAATGGAGCTTGGTCAAAATGAAGCTCCCTTGTATTTTTCATTTTCAGTTTTTCAGAGCTGCACCTGTCTTCTGAAGCTCCACTGTTGCAAAGCATGTGCTATATAAAACATTTCTCTTCCTGCTTTTGCTAGAATACTGAAATATGTAATTCATCTTGACCTTGTGCCTTGTCAGCTTTTAATAGTTCTAATTGCCTGTCTGCTCCAGCATAATCATAAAACCTTTTAACATCTCACTTACTCCAGTTTCTAGAATTTGACCTTCTTCAGCCTGTCTCATGAATAATGGCACAAAGAAATTCATTTATACTCCTGGTAGAATCAGCAACATTCATCTTCCTCTTTCCTTACTGTTTCCCTCGCAACAGCTGTTTACTACTAATAAATACAAAATAATGTTTCACTTATTCCTGTTCCCTTAACCTCTTTTTTTTTTTTTTTTTTTTCTTGTCATAGAATAATAGGATAATTCAGATTGGAAGGGGCTCGAGGACATCTGTAGTCCAGCCTCATGCTCCATCCGGGGTCATCTCTGAGGTCAGACCAGGTTGCTCAGGGTTTGATCTAGTCTGGTCTTGAAAACCTCCAAGGGCAGAGACTGCACAGCCTCCCTGGGAAGCCTGTTCTGCTGCCTGACTGTCTTCAGGAGGTCAGTCTTTCCCTATTTCCACTGTGAACCTCGTTTTTCAAGGATGCCTGTTGTCCCTTATCCTCCCAACATGCACTGCATTGAAATGACATCTTGTTGACAACTTACACATAGGTACTGGCAGGCTGCTATTCAAACCCTAAAGCCAATAGGGGGTCACCCCCCCCAGATCACTGATTGACCTAAGCTACTGTTTTCAGCTCTTTCAACAATACCACTTTGTTTATAGTAGAAATGGTGCAGTTAGTGTTCCAGTATTTGTCTCATGGATGGAATTTGCCTCAGAGCTGATTTCAGGGCTATTGTTGAATTAATTGAATCTATATAGGGTATTTCTGCTACTGCTTAGATCTCCTGACCCAACAGAACTAAGTGGGTAGGAGTGGTATACAAATCCAAGGTTTTTTACTGATTCTTTTCCCCTTGTTTCTTGGTAAGCATTTCTCCCTACCTTATTTGCCCATCCATCATTCAGGACTTTGCAAAACTACTATCCTGCTTTTTCAGAACTCCGGTGACTCGGAATTGTGGGTGCACTCACAGTTAGATGATAATAAGTAATTCTGAAAATAAGGCCTTACATTTCTTGAGGTAAAAATAAATAATAATAACAAAAAAAAGCAATGGTTGAATCAAAAGAACAGAATTGGGTATTTCAAATTATAATCTGTAGAGGACTGTGTGTATTTTGGGAGCTTTCCACAAAGACAGCAGCAATTACTTAGCCTTTTTTCTTTATCAAACATAGCAGGAAAAGACATATATATATGTATGCGTGTATATATATATATATATATATAATGAGGATCAGAAAATACTAGCAATTAAAACATCTTCTGATGACCATAAAAAAAAAGGCCAGTTTGACTAAGAGCCTATAATCGCAAATGCTAACTATGAAAGTGAGCTGTTGGTTTAACTCAAGTGGTAGAAAAGTGTGCTTTGGTACAAGATATTCAGACACAGATCTTTCCTTATAACCTTTTTCTCCAATTTCTCTGCTATGCTGTATTTTTTAGTAAGAGCTCTGTCAATGATTATTTTCCCTAGATTTCTTTGAAGTAAAGCCTACATGCCATATGCTATCATGTGTTTTACCCCTCGTATGACTTTTATCAGCAACACAACAATCAAAATTCAGTGCAAGTCCTCTCAGCATATACTTTTTTTAGCACTAATGGTGGTGGTGTTGTAGGAGCAGTGCTGCTGGGCTCTGATCCCCCTGTGATTACACCCACTGTCATCACCACCAATTTCTAGACCACAATAAAAATACTTGAACCTTAACTGCTTCTCTCTTTGATATGAATTACAGTAACTCCAACAGAATGCTATCAAACTGTACTGATAAAATACATGTGAGATGATACTCTGTATCCATATTTACCCCTCATCAAGATATGCCCAAGCACTGATGTTTCCAAGTTATATGCCTGTTTAAATATAAGCGTAGTAAGGAACCCTACTGAGTAAGTCAATGGAACATCAAGCACAGGCAGAAGTCTTTGCTGAGATAGTGTTTCTAATGTAATTCTAATCCCTGCAGTGTTCACACTTTTTTTTTCTCTCTAACTATTAAGTACAATTCTTCATGCTGACAACTGCCCTATAACATTACACAGCAGTCATTATTTTGGCACCTAGTGTAACAAAGCAGCCGACCATCCTTGAGAGCCATTTCACAGGTTATAAAGAGGCCATCTCAGACAGAAGCCTCATTTCTCAAAGATTTTAATTAAATACAAATTTAGGCAAATACAAGTTATAATGTAAACAAACGATACTGCAAAGCCCAGTTTTCTCTATCCCTAAGCTACAACTCAAGTTTCCTCAAGATAGTGCTATGTTTGCCATTCATTTTAGTAATGAACACCAAAATTTCATCAAAAGCAGTGTATACAGTAGGAGGCTATATATTTTCATCTAATTATTCAGCTCATTTCAGCTCCTGTTGTACCCTAAATCCCTAGATGTTTAAGCATTTTTATATGTGAGAGCTGTCAAGTTAACACATTAAACCATAACATAGCTAGCTTAAATAGAGGTGTGGCACTTCTATATACATGTGTGTAACATATATATAC
>VZSV01000015.1:1811943-1826094 GCA_013398735.1 Nothocercus julius
GGAGCTGTGAGGTAAAGGGAGCGTCCCGCCCTTATCCTGGCCCTCTTGCTGACAGAGCCCTGCGAGGAGCGGGGTTTAGCCGAGCCCCTGAGGGAGGAAAAGCCCTGACAGACGTGTTGCAGCCACAGCGGCTCCACCCCCCGCCGTAGCATGGTTATACCAACAGCACTCAACTGACCGCGGGGGTAATGGGGGTTGTGTTCTCACTTGTGGCAGCCGCTAAAGGCTCCAGCACCTCTCAGTGCTGCTGACTGAGGGCCAGTGCCAGTTAAGAACAAGCAAGTACTAGGGGAGGAAGCTCATGGAGAGAAACGTAAAACGTACAGGGACAGGAAATTGTACAGTAGCCTTCTTACACCTGTAACACATCACACTACCCTCCTCAGAACACCCCTTTGCTTTCTTTAGGATCAGGCAGCTAAGAGTTAAGTGATACAAATCCCACATTTTGACTATTTGCTGCCTTTTGCTTCTTGGTGCCTGTGTTTTTCCCTTTTAATAAGTATGACCCTGTCACTTCCTTTCACCAAGAAAAAATTGCATTACTAATACCAGCATTAGTATTTGGAGCCTTTTGGTACATGTTTTTCTGTGTAGAGGAAAGATATAAATGACTAAGTAAGTGCCTGCACCTATACTGTTACCTCCTCCCCTGATTACTTCACTGTACTTAAGAGCACAAAGAGCTCGGCCTTCCAGCCCTAGGCAACCAAATCCAAGAACAACACTGGAGTCTCAGTCTAGTCCTTAGCAGTGGTCTGTAAAATGGCCTTTTTTTTTTTTTTTGTAACACCCACTCCATGTACAAAAGCTTTATTGGTAATTTGCCATCTATTTATCAACTTGATAAATATTTCAAGCACCCATTAAACACGTGCTGCAATTGATAATTTACTATTGAGTTTAAGTCAATTTCATTTGTCTAAGTGATTTTCTGCAATAGCAGAACCAAAAAAACAAACATGTCTATACTACAGTCACTTGTGTAAAATGTATGACACTAACAGTGAACTAAATGCATTATTTGCAGCATTTCTTATAGTTGACAGTTACCATAAACTCAGGTGTAATTAAATGTCTCCCTCTTCCCCCATCTCAGCATTGCTGCTGTAATCTTTCCCTCTCAATATCCTAAATCTTACCTGCTCCTGTTTCAGCCAAATTTCAGGCATTGCTTGAACTGCAGCATGAAGGAGCCTAGGAAATGACCAGAGCTCAGCTGCCTGTTTGTGCCTTGGGCAGCAGAGCACAGACTCCAAGTGCTGCCCTCACCTTTGTGACACCAGCACCACTCCAAGCTCAGCCCAGGCCTCCCCATCCTTCTCTAAGCTTTGGCTTATTGCCCAGGGTAGCAGTTAAGTTGCCCAGGGGGGGCTTACATTTTGATTATGTAAATGCTACCATCAAGTACAACCATTGTGCACACCAGCTTTATTTCCCTCTGACCCTCAATCTTACCTACGTGGCCTTTTTTAAGGCACAGGAATTGAGATGTAATTAAGTGAAGCAAGTCAATTAATTTAAGAACCCTCCAGTTCTAAATACATTCATCATATGAGTTGTATTAGGGGTGTATCATACAAAAAATGGTAAGTTACCTCTACACTATTATTTTAGTAAAATTTGTGTACTACATCAATATAACCAAATTATGTAGAGACTCAAGCCATGAACACCAGTATCTCTTTTGGCAAGAGATTCAACATCTGCACAGAACTCATATGCTTCTCTTGACATTCAGTGCCTGAACTGCTTACAAAATAAGACTTGGAATAACTTAAATATAAGTTTATGTCATTGTTTTTCATTTAAGGCAAAATGACTATGATGAAAAGCCTAAAACACACAGAAGAGAACAAGTGTTTAACTTAACAGGCATACATGCAGAATGCCATCTTGAGTCCAAAATACTAAACTAATTTCAGTAAAGCAAGTGGTAAGACAGTCCAACACTGCTCCAGAAGCCTCACTGGGACAGGAATGCATTACATATAGCCAGTCCAAGAACACTGGAGACTTAACTTGTCTTCCGTTTTTAGCTGCTTAAAGATCCTTCTGTGTCTCCCATGACTATTTCATCTCTTCCTTCTCTTATTCCCTTTAACCCACTATTACTTTTGAATCCACAAGTTAGTAGATATCCTAGGTCACATAACTTCAGGTTCTTACCTGACCACATTCTCACAGCAATACATGAAGATTTCAGCACTTTTTGTCACTCTGCCTGCTTTCATCTTTCAGACTAAAATATGGGCTAATTAGATTGTATTTTCCCTCTAAGGAAAACAATTTTTATACCATCTTGACAAATTGATATTCAAAATGACTCACTACACTTGAGGCAAACTTCAAAACACTTAACATGTTTCTCTACAACCTCAAGTAAATCCATAAGCTTCAGCTGCACAAGTTCAAGTACTCCAGCAAACAAAAAGGTGAGATTACATAATACTGTACCCATTTATTAACCTGACCTTAACATACGATTTTCAATACCGCATTTTGAGGTATGATTCTTCTCCTTAAGTAATGTCAATTTAAGCTACACTATATTCAACATGCTAAGCTTTATTTATTCCCTCTTTGCAGCACCCTTGCACAGAATTTTAGATGCAACAGCAGGAAGCTCCACCTGTTTCACCCAAGTTGCCTTACTTGTCTTTGCACTAGAAGCTCACAGGAAATTCCCTTACGTTCTTCAGTTCCATCTGTTTGTACAGCTCATGTGAGTAGTTTCTGTGAGATTAGGCAATATACTATCTTAGAGACACTAGGTATTGGCTTTTGGTATAAAGAGTTAGGACTAGAACACAATGTCACACAGCTCATTTTTTTTTTTTTTATCCCTGGTTTGTGAGTAAAGTAGGCAAGTAGTATTTGATTTAATTAAAAAGAATTTTATTCTGCTCAAGTGTTCTTGCTTTGAAAAGCAGCTCAAGAGACCCCTTCAGCTTGCCAGGCTCCAAGTCTACACCAGGAACACACACAGAGCCACCATCCTCCCAGCCCATGAGGAGCAGTTGTTTCTCTCCCTCCCTTTGCCAGGGAGCCAAGGGCATGAATATTAGGACATGGCTTTCTCTTGGACTGCAGTTGTACGACTGAGGACTGGAACATAGCCATTCATAAGCTTTAAGTATCATTAAGCACAGTCTTCTTAAAAATAGATCATTCTATATGATTTCCCTGCTACTCTAATTTGCATTATATACAGCATTCAGATCCACCGTTCACCGAGTCCTTTGAAGTCTCCACTGCAGCATGGATTTATTGTTCACTTAGTTTTCCTTAAAGCCAGGAGATTAACTTTGGTTTCTATTACCTGCAATGAAAAAACATACTAAGTCTGTGTGCTTCACTACTGCACCTGTACAATCTAGTAATCATTTGTCTGCTGAAAGAGCAAGGAGAATGCTGCTTTTTCCACTTAATAGGCAGGACTAGAATTTCAAATCCTGGAGCATTTCAAATCCTCAAGGGCCTTCTCAAATACAAGTCCATTGGTATGTGCATCCTTATTCTTTACTCTTATACCTATAGCAGCACAAGCACCTGAAAGACAGCAACTTAAAAAAAAAAAAGACACCACACACTACAGGAGTTTCACACAGAGGACTCAAAACCAAGTCAAATCACTTCCATGCCTACGCTTGAACACCTCAGTTTATTAGCTGCATGTGGCAGGGGGCTTCCCAAAATCAAGTAAACCCAGAGTGACCCACAGCAGCAGGACCATGCTCATGCCTTGCAAGACAACACAGTGCTTTCTCTTTAACCTGCTCCCCTCCTATCCAACATACTTTCGATGACCTCACCTGACACAGGCCCTGCTCAGTTCAGCTTAGTAAAACAGGACTGGGAAGCCCAAGCATCAACTTTGTGTCTGAGGTAGACATAGCCTTCATCTGCCATGGAAGAGACAGGAGAAGCAATCTCCTCTTCTTTCCACAGATCAATTAGACACTACATAGAACTAGCCAAGGATACTGAAATTTTCAAGCTTACCTTCTTTAAAGGGAGTTTTGGGAGGAATATTTTCTTTGCTATCATGCTGGAAAGCTTTAGAGGGATCAAACCGTCTAATGCCCTGAAGCCCATGGAGCTGCTCCTGAAGATCTCTGCTTGTTTGCTTCTCTTTTGCTAGTAGTGCCCGCAGTTTTGAGACATCCTAATGGAGAAAAACCTACTTTAGAAGTCAGAATAACAGGAGCAAAGCATGCTGCATTATTTGCTCCAGCAATACTCAGAAGAACTAATTCACACATACCTATATATTTTAAAATCAAGACAGCAGCATTATATTAACCCCACTAGTTAGTACAGTAGCTTGAAACTCGAAGTAGCCAATACCTAATGTAGTACTTTCAGCAGATAGCTTGGGAAGCCTAGAATCTCCTAACAAGTCAGCCTAACAGCCAGGCTAAAAGCAGGACTAGTTTGCACCTGTGATCTTTTATGTCATATCTAGTCCATGGTGACAGGAAGGGTTTTTTCCTCCTAGATCCATGGACCACTACTCATTGTCATCTAGCACCCCTCCCACCCCAAAGTAAATATCTATAGAAATTATGTTATTTTCACACATGAAGGACCTGTTCCCCACACAACTGGGAATTAGTCTATAAATATTTAGAAGAATGATTGAGAGCATTACTAGGTTCCAAATAACTGTCAATTCAACAAACCTGTTTCAGGTGGGTATTTTCATCCTTCAGCTTCATAACATGCTTGATTTTTTGTTTCTGGTTCTGATGGCCAAGCAGTTTAGCATATGCATCACTCAATTTATTCAGTTCTTCTTGAGCTGCACCATGCTCATTTAAGAGAGCATTTTTCTCTGCTTCAAATGCATCTAGTTGTTGCTGGAACATAAGTTAAATAATTTGAAATCTATAGATAGTAAGAAATACTGAACTGAGATTGACATTGGTTTTGAAAGAATAGCTCCTGCACAGGCAGTAGCTTTGGAAGCCACTGCAGGATAAATGCCTTAGAATAGCAGAGAACATGTTTACTTGGATGTAACTTCTTGTTAAGTTGTTCAGTCAGCTGCACAAAACTGAGACACTAATAAGCAAGTATTTTGTGACGCACCTGAAAAGGCTTAGTTTTGTTATGCAAATCTTCATAACGAGTCCGCCAGGTCCTTATCTCTTCTTTTAAGCTGGAGTTCACATCTTCATTTCCGTTTTCCCTAAAAAGAATCCAAGACAGTTTTGTTGTCTTCCTATGGTAAAAAGGTTAGGGCATTTCTTACCTGTCCAACTTGTGCACCATGGTACACAAGATGAGTTTGAGCAAGGTTACCTGTACCTTTCCTCTGGAACATTTTTCATGTCTACAGCTTGTGCTTCCAACTTTTCCTTAAGTTTAGTCATTTCTGCAAGAAGAGACTCCTTAGTTCTCTCCATTTCTGCTTCTTTCAGTGCCAGCTTTGTCTGAACTTCTAAAAGCATCCTGAAGAAAACATCATTGATCTTGAATGCACTTGTAAATTATTTTCTGATTCTAAATCAGAAAACAAGTACTCATATTTGAAATCCTGTTAGGAAAACTTGAATGAAGGCTTCTTTATAAACTCCTATATATATATAAACTGCTTTATAAACTGCTCTTTATAAAAAAACTCTTTATAAACTGCTAAATCCTATTAGCTTTTCTTTAGAGAGATTTCATTTGACTTGTTTCACGCAAGTGTAGCATTGCTTGAAATACTTAAGTCTAAGCTAGATCTAGGCAGGATGGTTTGTGATAAGTAAGTTCAACAGTTCAAAAATTCCACATTCAAAGGTTGCCTTTCCTCTCCTCCTCCAAATAACTTGAGCTATTTGTTTTATCATCTTGGAGACAAAGCATCTTCCCCTGCCATACCCATGAGTCACCAAATACAGCAGGAGATCAATCCAACTGTTCTCATCAGCTCCAATGGGAGCTTGAGGCAACAATGGACAGGTAGGGAGCAGCAAAGGAGCAACATTCTGACTATTGCTTTAAGCAATAGGTCAGAATTAGACCTCAGGTAAGCTCTAATTGTGGATACCCCTCAAGTATTAGCCAAAGTTAAAAAGCAATTGTTATCACAACATTTTATAAACCACAGGTACATCCAAGTCAAGTCAAACACCAAGTCAAACACCCAATTCAGATGGGCAAAACAAGTACTTCTTTTCTTTATGAACACCTTAAACTCCACAGTGACAAGGGGAAGAAATATTAACTTCCAAGTGCTGATTCCATTTGACAGAGCACCATGTAGAGCCATAGTTAAGAAGGCCAGCCTCAGCTATCCTTCTTTAGCTTCACCAAGTTGCTTGACCCCATACCTGGCACATTCTTCTTTTGCTTTGCTTTTCGTGTATTCTGCTTCCTGAAGTAACTTTAAGGTATCTTCACCTACTTGTTTCTGGCTGGCAACCTCTCTTTTCAGTGAGGTGTTCGCCAGTTTAAGACTAGATATTTCCTCAGATGTTGTTTTTTTGTAGCTGGAATAAAAAAAAAGAAAAATAACTTTAGACACAGAACAGGCCAACAGCTTCAGGCCTAAAGAGAGCAACCCAAGCATCCAACATTTTGGCATTTAACAGTAACAGCATTGTTAAGTTCACTAGAAAAAGAAATTGATTTCCATAAAATGCTAAGAAACTACACCAAAATACCATAGTCTGTTCTCCCTTCAAAAGTATCTATCTCTGAAGCCTGAATCAAAAAATATCTTGCTTGACCTCCTGGGCTGCTTTTGCACACTTGCAAAAACTAGCAATACTAAAATACTAGTCCAGCCTGCATCTTGGGAAGATCTGCAATAATTGCATCCTCACACGCACATGCCAGCAGACCATCAAAATGGTGTCTAGTAACATTAGAGCTCAAATCCTTCCAAGTGACTGCACAACATGCTCAGTTGTTTCACACACCGTCATGGAGAAGATGCATTCCACACTGAAATTAGTTGCAATGACTTCAGAAAGTAATACTAACTCACTGCAAGTTCTGCAAGCAGGAAATCATTTTGAAAAAGCCTTTAGCACACAAAACATCACAAGCAGTCACAATTATCACCAAGGTTCAACAGCAGTTCAGATGGCACTTGGTTACAGTTTGGAGGAGGAAACACCCAGCTCCTTAACTTGTAGCTGGACATTGAACAGCTCACTAGGCTGGCCTAGTGTGCAGGAGGATTGAGTCCCTTGATTCATGCCCAATAATGTTACACAAAATACTGCTCTAAGACAGTGGCCATGACCATGTAGTGCTAAGTAATAAGGCCCATGCTTGAAAAATACTCTTTAATCTAAGCGAAAGCTGATTCTAGATCTTAGTGAAATTCCATACCTTTCAAATTCAGCAATAGTCATTCCAAGTTTATGCAGTGTATTGCTATGTTCTTCCTGAATTTGCAAAATAGCTTTCCTGTGCATTTCTCCAAGTTGCTCCAAATCAGCATTCTTCCTGAAACAGAAGTTCAGCATTCTGTATTGGAGGCAACTACGCCTGAACAAGTGCAGTGCAGTTATCAGTTACTGTGCCTAAGGTTTGCAGTGGCTACAGTACATCAGTTTTGACACAAATCACTAAGTTCCCTACCACAACTTTTCAAGCATTCAGATACCATCTTCACATCTAGATATTCTTTCCCCTTAACTCCCCCAAAGACCTGTAGAAAAATTTCCTTTTAGTACCTTCTAGAAATCTGTCAAAAAGTAACTAAGGAAAAACAGCTTCCTTAAAGAGGCTGATAAAGTCTTCCCTAGCATGTGCATTCTCCACAGCGGGAGTGTTCAATACCCCTCTGATGTAGCTGACCCTTTCAAGTAACAGGGTACCATCATAGTACCAGCAGACTGAGCCTGTCTCAGCATGCTAGTTCAGCAGTTTCAGGTTAAAACTATTTTTAACAGATTCCAAATGACTCAAATGGATTCCATGAATTTTTATGAGTCAGCAACCAGCAAAAAAAGTCTCATCTCTGCTCAGGTCTCTTAAAAACCCTATTTAGGCTTAAAACCTTTCCCCCCCCCCCCAACTCTAACATTTCTGTAAAAGCTCTAGAATCAGGCAGTTTGTTTTACAAACCCTTTCAATTTTGCTTCCATTTGAACAAGCTCATAAGCTTGCGATTTGGTTTCTTGTTCCAACCGCTTGACCAGCTTGTCAGCTGTCTTCTCCTTGGCATGTAACTTATCCAGCTCATCCATGGCCCCTTTCAGCTCTTCTTCCAGGATAAGTCTCTCCTTTGTTACCTCTTCTTGAAACTCTAGTAACTTCTGGCACATTGATGCAGACGATTCCTGCAGACCACAGTAGATTTTGTAACTACTAGTACTTTCTTAGTCTACATGTGTGCATATATTCAAGGCCAGCTTACAGCATTTAAACTTTTAAATCACAATAGTAAGCATAAACCTAAATAAAGAAAAATAATACCTTTCACAGCAGAGTTGTGATTCTTACGAAGTCATTAGAGCATGCAATTTTGGCCAGTAATAGCTGTTTCTACCCCCTAGTTTAGACTCTTAATGCAGCAGTCTGTATGTAATCCAAATTACAAGCTTTGGTGCTCATCATCAAACAAGTCAAAACAACCTGTAGTTGCAGAGTTAGTTACCTTTTCTTCCTGCAGCTGAGAGAGAATATCCTCTTGTTTCTTAAGCAAGTTTTGGTGCTCTTGCTGTTCCAAGAGCATTTTTTTTTTCAGATCTTCCATTTCAGCAGTCATGCTCTGGTATTTCCCTCTGCTCTCAGAAGACTCTTTCTCTGTGTAGGGACATGGCCAGTGTAACAAGACTCCAGCTTCTCCATCTACACCTACTCATCATAATACTTCCATTCCAGCTTTAAAACTTATTAGACAAGGGGAAAGACCATCTGCCCACTTGGATACTCCTCAGAAGTGGCTGAAACTTGAAATTAATATTTATGATAGCCATCTGAGGGGCAGTTAGCCTTTAAATCAGCAGTCAAGATGGGGGAAAAAAAGTCCAGGAATTTTCAGATTAGTGGCCATCCTATCAGGTAAACAAAAACTCCTATTTCCACAAAATCCACCTTAGTGCCTCTACAGAGCACTAGTTTTTGACTTAGAAGAGGTCACATTCCACGTAGTTAATCTCCATACTCATAAACATGTGCTGGATTGTTCTCAACCAAAACTTCAGGACACTACACTCAACCAGTCTGCATTAACATTCTAGAACTAACCTATCTGACTGAAAGGGTGTAGCTGAGATGTGCAAATGACTCATAACTATGCCAACAGGATACAAGCACTAGCAAATACCTTTTTCCTGTTCAAGCAGCTGACATCTTTCATTAAGTTCTTTTATCAGTTTAAAGGACTCTTCTTCTTTCCTTTTCAGAGAATCCCTCAGGATCCCCATGTCTTGATCTTTCTTTATCAGCATTTCTTCCATCTGGGCAAGATCCAGTTTGTACTTTTCTGCTGTTTCTGCAACACTACTGTAAGAGAAAATTGAGTTGTGCTATCACTAGTTTGTGAGTTGATACTTCACTATGAGAGGAGAAATAGATTCATTGTTAAAGGGGCCAAACAGATTTTCAGCATGACTTAACTCAGCAGGCAGTCAACATTAACTTACTTACCCAAAACTAGTTATTGCACATGAAAACAAACTACTTTGATTTATTTCCATCTTGATGTATCATTTTTCAGAGCAAATCATTACCTTCTAGGACTCTATTATACTCTGCCACTATATTGCTTGGCTCAGAAAAAGCACAGACTTTTGCAAAGATCTTAAAACTCCTTTCCATTTTCTGTAGGCAAAACAAACAAGCAAACTAACAAACACACCAAAATCCCCAGCTTTTTTCCCAGCTCCAGTCCAATACAGCTATATAATTGTTGCCTGGATCCTATATGAACCACCATTACCAGGGCTTAATCTCACAGTCTTAACTTGCCCAATCCTTTCCAACGTGTTCTGCTTACCTGAGCTCTGTGATATATTCCATGAGCTTTTCAGGGTCAGACTTTTCTTCAACCTTTTCTCTCTCCGTAGCAGATCTAAAACCAGAGAGTTTTGATGACTGTTTAAACCTAGAAGAACTGAAAGCTATTTGATTGCAGATCAGATAACATACTTGCATTCCAAGTTACAGACACTTAACATATGATCCCCATAATGCAGTTGGTCTGACAAACCGATACTGACTGTGAGGAACCCTCTGCCCCATTTTATAGCTTGTTGCTGTTACACATCTTCTCATTTTTAGCAGTGATGCTGAATCATGTTTTATCAATTGTGCTAGAGGAGCTACATTAAGCAACTTGCCTTTAGTAATTGTACTGTGCACATTATCAGCTTTGTCTATTTTCAGTTTAATATAGGTAATAAAAAGCCTGCTCCCATTTGAGCACTTGGACATTGCAGTTCACCTTCTAAAACAGAAGACAGCTACTTTGAAGCAACCCCAAAGGCATCACAACTGCCCTTTAACACTCTTACCTAGAGAGCAAGGACTTGAAAACAAGACCTTGGCCAAATGCCTGGGTTCTGAATAAGGATCTCTGCTCCAGTTCTAGTGCTTTATCCTTCTTACTTGTTCCAAACTTGCCTAGTCTATTAGGACTACACACAGAAACATTAAATGTGTCTTAACACCTTGCCCTAAAATTTCTTCCAGGTCAACTAGGACTACACACAGAAACATTAAATGTGTCTTAACACCTTGCCCTAAAATTTCTTCCAGGTCACCTACAGTAATAACCATTTCCTCTCAGTAGAATATGAGCCTGTATTTTCCCTGAAGTAAACATGTACTTTAAGAAATCCATGTTGAGCACAGCTGGCAGATACAACACCCAAGTCAATTCCCTTCCTGGTTACTTACAGTTTTTCTTCTAACTGTGCTACTTTTCCTTTTGAATGTTCTAGATTTCTTTGTACTTCCTGCAACTTCATTTCCATATCTTCTTGCTTTGCAAGAGCAGTCTAAAAAGTAAGAAAAATCAATAAATAGGCAGCCAAGTATTACCACTGATATGAGACATGTTCAATAAATTAATATTCTAAAGACAGTGGTAAGCCTACAGTAGCCTGTGCAATATTGAGAATCTTACCTTTTCCTTCGCATCTCTCTTGTTTCTGAGCTTCATTAATTCAAAGCATAGGCTGCTCATTTTCTTCTGCATGCCATCCTCAGACAGCTTATTGGAAATAAAAAGACAACTGAACATAACCCCTCCATTCGAATTATTTTTCCAGAACCCCTGAATTTTGTGTAACCCTTACATCAGCACCACTAAACTCCATCTGCCCTCAGGACACACATTTGCAGGTCCAGCTTTATCTTTAGACAGACAGGCACAAAAGGCTAAATTTGAGATGCTCTGCCTTGGGACAGTGAAGAGGGAAGAGAACAGATGCTGACCGGTACTGCCAACAGCTACAGATGACTGCAGAATCAAGTCAATAATAGTCAAGGCATAGCAAATAGAAGCTCAGCTGTTTGACAGTACCTTTGACTTTAATAATTCATTGGTTCTTGTTAGTTCAAGAAGCTGTTTTTTCAGGCATGCTACGTTTGCCAAAAGAGATGTTTTCTCTTGCACTGCAGCAGTCAGCTTGGCTTCAGTCTTGGCAAAATCTTCATCTAAAGCCTGAAGTTTCTTATCCTGTTCTCCACGCTCTCTCACTAATGCCCGGATCTGAAACAAAAATGGTATTTAGAAGGAGCGACAGGAACAAGTTCGGAAACTACTGCACCTTTCCTGTATTCCTGCAAAAGCTGAGTACAGTTTCTACTTAGGTCATTCAGAACACATATTTAATTCCACCATTCATGGGCAAAGAAGCAAAAGAATAACCGTCATTCTTAGCCGCTCCAAGATATTCAAAAGCTTCAGCCTGCAGCAGAACTCAACTCACCTCTCTAGTGAAAAGATAAAAGAAAAAAAATTATAGGTTAACATCTGAGCCATGTGATGCAGACATGGTACCAGCACCAAGAAGTGAATACTTACTGCTCTAAACTTTTAGCTTAAGCCAGTTAATAAAAAGAATTAAGCAAAAAGTTGTTTAATAAAACCAGTATCACAAAGTTGCATAAAATCCTCCTGAAACATAGGGCCATCCTTTCTTATTTAAGGGATGAGCTGCAGGGCTGTTAGGGTCAGTAAGCATGTATGTAATTCTGTTGCATCAACCAACTCAAAGCTTTCTACCTGTTATAACATTTGAGAACCTGTGCTCTGCACAGAACTGTTTGCCAACAGTTTGTGTATTACATCAGAGAGACAAGTTCTGCCAGCTTGTAGTCTTCATTACAGGAGAATTGTGCTTACACAATGTATTCTTACCTCCTTCTCCAGCATCTTCTGCTTCTTTTTCTCTTTCATAAGCATATGATCTTTTCTAGGCTTGAGACTCCCACTGGCTGGCTTTTGGAAACAGAATCATTACAATCACTTAAATGATCCTTACAGTTCACTCCAAGAGATTATAATATAGGATTTTTACTAGGCTCTTAAGTAATAAGCATCAAAAATTAAAGCATTACCCAGTGGCCTGTTTATTTAATGCAATGAAGCATGAAGGTAGATGCATCATATACCCAGCAGTATTTAACAGTAACTTTCAAAAGAGACTATGGGCTCTAACTAGTCACATGGAGAATAAAACATTAAGTTAAGTTTAGCTGGAAGTAGTAGTATCAGAGATAGCACAGTAGAAAGTCTTACTATTGATCCAAGGGATCCAAGTCTCCTTCCTGCTAGAGGAGTAGACATGTTCTTTTCACTGCTGAGGTTTGTTGCAACTAAAACATAATGCAAACAACAAAGGTACAGGAAGAGGGCGTACACATGCATGATGAAAGAATTTTCACCCAACTCAGAGAGGACTTGGATAGAAATTAAGATGCTATTTCTTTATTATACTACCTATCTCACAACCCAGGGCTAGTTACTGCATGCAACACTTCTTTTCCTAAGAGACTTAAAGGACAAAATGAATGTTTTCACAGCTCCTAGGCATGTGAGCTGAAAGGCAGCCCATAGGTCCCCACCAAAAGAAAACAACAGCCCAAAACAGCAGTAGCCCCAAAACAGCAGTAGCATGTGAGCACCTACACCAGTAGTTTGCAGAGATCTTCTACTACTGTAGTTTGTAGCAGCTTTTACTACTACTTACTTGTCTGCCTCCTAAGCTGCGCATGCGCCTCAGAGACCAGGGAGCTTGTTGCTGGATCTGAAGATTTGACATCACAGGATCCTGGCAGCAGAAGACACACAAAAAACCACAACATTCAGAATGACAAAAAAAAAAAACAATAAGCAAAATTCTACTGAGCTGAACCTAGCAATACATCTGAATTACACCTTCTATCAAGGATGATGAAAAGAACCCCCACAACAACCACAGTCTCACTTTTGCTCTGCTAATAGGAGAACAATCTCTACAAGCACAAGGTGGGTAAAGGATAAAGACTTCTGCAAACCTGGAAAGATCATTGTCAGCTACTGAACCTGGCTTTGCAGGGGATGCACCAACTTATGTCTTAAATTGTGTTTCACATACCAAATACTTCCTAAGTATTTCATTTTTCTTCCCCTTTAGAAGAACACGTTATTTAGATGCTAAGCTTCTCCAAACTTCTCTTCTTTAGCAAAAAAAGAAGGCAAAACAAAAGCAACATGACTACAGGTTCTTTGTACAACTACAGCTAAGCAGCCTCAAGCCCAGCAAATACTCCCTTGCAAGGTGCTGCTTTGAAACGATGAGCAGAGAGCAGCCTGGTTTAATCTTGCTCGAAGAGTAGGAAAAAAACAGACAAATAGCCCGAGCTAAAAGCGCTTTTAGAGAAGCGTCCTTAAGAACCGCGGCCCCCGCTGGAGGTTTGAACCCAGCTTCTGGCTTTGCACGGAGCGGCTCCAGCGGCCCCCAGCTGCCCGAGCAGGAGCCCTCACGCTTGGGCGGAGAAGGGGAAGGCGCGGTCAGAGCTCAGCGCGGCCCCGGGACACGCGCAACCCCCCGCGCAGCGGCCCCGCACGCACCGGCAGCGTCATTGAAGCGGCGCAGCGGAGCCCTGGCGAACGCCATGGCCACAAGCAGCGCCCGCCGCCACCGCTCTCCGCGTTCAAATGGCACCAACGGCCGCCGCGCGCCGCCGACAGCCAATCCGCTCCCGCGG
>VZSV01000015.1:1835557-1892267 GCA_013398735.1 Nothocercus julius
GCGCCGCGCAGCGCGCGTGGGACGCACGCAGCGACCCGCGTGGGAAGCGCCCGCTCCGGGAAGCATTGGCGGGGAGAGGCCGCCAGCTGCTGAAGCTGAATATTAAAAATTCTAGATAGAAAATTAATAAAGCGTTTTGGTGGTGTTATTTGAAGGTTTCTGGTCTCTCAGAATTACACCTGCCACGTTAAGAAGAGCAGTAGCATCACGGAGAGTGCGATTTAACCCCGCCGCAGTCTGGCCATCTGCCTGGGCTGCTCCAGACGGGCCGAGCTGGGTGGTTGGTCCTGCGGGGGGTTAAGATGAAAAAGTCACGACGGCCTCGAGTTGCGCCAGGTGGGATCTCCTTTCCTCGCTGCCCAAAGAGGCTGCTCCTCTTCCGTGTGCGCGAGCCCGTGCTTGGCAAGGACCCAGTCGGTGCGAGGTTTTACTTCCTCTATAAACTGCGCTCCCCTGAGTTGGATAAACCCCGGCTGGGGTACAGGCGACTGCTGCTCTTTCTGCTGCAGCGCAGAGGGAGCACGGAGGGGGGATGGCCCCTCGCGGACTGATCCCACGTCTTCCTAACGAGGAGACAGAGAGGGGCCGAGGAGAGGGGAGAAGAGAGCAGACGGGAAGGTGGAAGAGGAGGAGGGCGAGGAGGTAGAAACAGAGGGAAAGGAGGAGGCAGGAAAAGATAGCAAGTGCAAAGTGGGCAGTGTGGGGAGAAAGAGAAAGGTAAACACAAAACCTACGAGCTTTTGCTTATTATTTCAACTCAAGATATTCTGCTAAGTTATCTACCTTCAAGCTGTGTTTGTTCCAGCTGTTTTGCGACGGTCGCCATGCCCCAAAGTGCTTCTCAAAAGAAATTACGCTTGTTTAGGAGAAACTATCTGTGAGATGAGGCCCGAGGCCAAAGTCATTTTTTCATCCAGTTTTCCTCATTGTCATTACAGGTCACAGCGTGCAGTGACTGGGGCCGTCCCGTGTGCTGCGGCAGGCGCCTCTGCGCTGCAGAGCTGCAGCGCCTGTTGAGCTGCTGCCACGTGCAGCCCTGTTGCTTCTGGTGCATTTTTCAGGGAGGGCTCTTGACCTGCAGCCGAGAGAAAAGTTGCGCCTTGATCCTGATTTATTCTGGGCTTAGAAACGTGCTAACAAATACATAAGTGCAGAACAACAGTGAAACAAATGTTGCTGCTTATATTTTATAATATAAAAGTAAAGAGTAAAGTAGTTAATACTAAAATTTTTGCTTTCATGCACGAACAGCTTATCTCACATTTAGGACAGCAGTGTTTTCCTTTCCTTTTCCCCTACTGTTTGTTTTGGAGGCCTGACCACTTTGGACAGAGCCCAGCCGTTCTAGGTATGGCAGTAAGCTGACATGCACCATGGCTCGTTTATGTCTGGTAACTGACAGTCATTATGTCTCCTGCCTGTTTCTGCTCCCCAGGTCTTCCTTTATTAGATACTTCTTTTCTTTTCCCCCCCGCCTCCACATTTTACTCTTCTTATGGCTTCTCAAAACTGAGCATCGTCATAAATGTGTTTTGTCATTTTGCATAGTTATGACAAATATGTAAAATTTCCTGCTAAGGAGGATTTTAAGTTAGAGAATATCATATAAATTCAGACATAGCAGAAAATTATGGTCTCTTTAGTTTCATACAGCTCTCAAATGTCATCTGCTTTTATTTCTAGAAGGCCTAGGTTTGTATCTCAAGCTGTTTTTGCCATTAGGCTGAAGTGCTTGGTATAACTGAAGTTTTTTGGTGACGCTCTGAGTAGGTTTTCTCCTTGCAGTGAGTAATCCCTCCTTCTGAGAGCAGACCTGGCATTTGTATCTGTGCCTGCCATCCAGAGCCTGCTATGATCGTGTGTCTCCTCATGCACAATCACATGGAAACCTTTTATAAGGCGTTACTGAAAAGTACTTGATACAGTGTTTGAAATTATCCTGGGTGTAGAAAATATTCCACTTCTGAGCTTATTTTAGGACAAGTAAATGGAGTTGCTTAATATAGAAAGCTGCTATTTAGGACATGCTCAACTCCTCGAGGTCCATGAGTCCTTTTTTTTTTTTTTTAAATAAATGTTCTATTATGTCTTTATTTTCTTGAAAGTGAATACCTATCTTCTATAAAAGCTGAGTAAAGGATAAAGAAGGGATTTTACAGGCATATAATAAATGTTATGCCTTTCAAGTGCATCAGAAGAGTGAGGAGCTTAAGATCCTGCTTTTCTAAAACTGTTGGGATGTTACTCTGGTTTCAGTCTAAATCTTTCAAGCTATTTTGTGGTGATTGCTGTGAATTGTGTGAAAGGCATAAAATTCTCTGGAGGAGCCAATCAACATCTCCTGCAATGCAATGCAAGAAGCTTTTGGGGAAACAATTCTCTTGGTTGTATATGATTTTGTTTACAAGTTTCTGAAGAATATGTATAATGATATATGACTAATAAATGAGATGATATGTAACCTTTAACTTTTTTTTTTTTTTAGTATTCAGTATTTATATATTAAAGATGCAAACATCTTGTGGAGAAATAAATTTTCTAAACTTCAAAAGGGCTTGAAAGACTCCAGAGAATCTTTTATTTGGGGGGAGTAAAGTCAGGGAGTTCCCAACTTCCAGTACAACCTGGATGACAACTATAGAGAGGATACTGCAGTTATACAGCAAAAGCATCAACAAGGCCCTGGCTTATTGCTAAAAGTGGTTCTAAATTGAAGCTCTTTTTTCTACAGCATTTAATTCCCTACCCTGGCCCTTTAAAAGGAAGCATGGGCTGCACTGTGACAAATTGCAAATGGCCAACAGCTGTGCTGGTCAGTATTTAATGCTCTCCTGGCTTGTTTGGCTCTTTTTGGCCTTGTTGCTCACTCTGGCAGGTAGTGTGGTAGTGTTTGTGGGTATAATTTATTTGTTTTTGACTGTTATGTTTTTTTTAACTATGGTATATGAAATTGGTTAGCTGTTTGGTGTGAACTGTTTCATTTTTTTTTTGAAAGAATTTTCTTTTATGTACATATAATTTTTAGTCTGTGTTTTCTTTTTCTTTCTAATATTCTGTTGGTGGGAGCTGATGGTGCTTTTGTTTTTAATTAGATTAGAACTTTTTTTTTTTTCTCTGTACTTTTAAGATGTTTCCAGAGGACTTTGTTGCTCTTGTGGGATGTTTGTGAAAAAATAAAAGACAATATCTCAATTTTAGTGTATGTTTTGGACTCTAAACTGTGCAACTTACATACACATGCTTGTTTTTGTCTCTTTCAAGATGCTTTTTATTGGGATTTCATTTTATGGAAGTTTTTTTCTAAATTTTGTGCTGGAGTTGGACAATCCATTTCTAATAGTATTAACAGACCAAAAGAGGGTTTTTAACCCAGAAAAGGTTCTCTTTTTTTCTTACTTTTTTTTTTGTTTACTTGTTGAGTCAGCAGTAAAGCTGTTCTCAGGTGAGAACAAGAAATTTTGACAAGCCATTGTGTTGTGGGGTACTACAGATCCATCCCTGTTGTTTTGTTTAATATTAATAGGATTTTGGGTGCAAAAGAAAGGGATATTTTTTTTCCAGAGCATTATAAGTGGGTTTCTGTGTCTGAAGTCTCCTGCTTTGCCTTAGTAATTGTTGTAGGAGTGCATTTTTTTGGTTTTGTTCTGTTTTTCTATTTACTTCATGTGAATTAGGTGAGTAATATTTGGGAAAGGACAGAACTGATCTTCCTGTTCCCTGCAGAGACAGGAGTCTGGAGACTTGTTTCAAGTCATGTTCACTCCTGTTTCACCTGTATGGGGAGCAATTGGTGAACTCAGCAACTTGCTGTCTCTCACAGTGACTAATTTTACATCTATATATCTTTTTCTCCAACCTGGGTCAAGTCTTAAGCATTTCATTTCTTCGTAGTTCAGAAGTATTTTCTTTTATCTTTGAGCTGGTGCTTAAAACCTGAGGTATGTAGATATTGCACTTGTTTGCTGGCACTTTGTAATGCCTCTGTAGGGTGTTCTTGAGACTGAGAGTTTTTGTCTAACTAAATTATTAGTGTTGTTTTGCATGTTTTGGAGAGCATAGAACAGACCTAAATCTGATACCACAGAGCAAAAACATTTACATGCCACATGTTCCATCCTAACTTCGTCAAATGGAGTTGCTGCGATGCAGTTAGAGCTTTACTGGAGATGGTATCATCTTTAAGGTGTTTCTAAGCCCAATGGGGAGGTGAGACTGTGTGAGCCCAGAAGCAGGGGCACCCACAGAGATCTCAAGGCGTCTCCTTGCTCCTGGGCTGAGCTGACCTGCTCCCAGTGTGCCTGCAGCTCTGCTTTCCTGCTGGGCTGCTGCAGAACTTGCTTTCCAAAATGTACTTCTTCTAAACTTAATTTTTTAAAATTCTTTCTCTCTTCATCATTTCAGGTTTTAGCTTCTTTGTAATATGGAATATATAATGCTTTTATGGAAGAAGTGCAGCTTAACACATGTGTTGTCAGAGCTTTCCTGTGTGAGGTTTTTGTGGCTCTCTTGAAAATGGTTTAGTGGTCAGTGCCAGGCAGTGATAGCTGGGTGAAAGCTCTGTCACTTTGCTTCTCTTCCCTCACCCAGTGTCCTCTTCTGTGCATTTGCATCTGTGGGCAAAGTGCAGTTCCTGTGTGTACTCAAATGCAGGAAAAGGCGAAAGGACTAGCAGGCTTGTCAAGGCTAGACCTCCTAGGTGTCTAGTCCGTAGCAGACCTGACATGGCAAATGCTACTGTCCAGTTATCTTGCCAGGGCTTTTGCTTTCCAGTGTGAAAGAGAGCATGTTTCTTGTGTGAAGTTAATTAAAAAGAAAAAGTGTATTTTTAATTCTTTCATTAACAAAAGAAACATTCCCAAATTCCACATTTGTAGCACTGAGTGACTTTTGTGGTAGTACGTGGTCAAGAGTGAGGAGGAGCCACCAGAGGAACTGCTAGCCAGAGTGGCTGTCAAGGCAGTGATCATGTCACATTGTATGAGTACCTGGCATATCCTCCCCTGACCTGGCTAGTGGCTGTCACCAGCAGTGCTCATTTGTTATTGTCACAGAAGCAAAGGCAGATGAAGGGGGCAGCCCTCCTGTGTTAGAGCATAAGGGCAGTTTCGTGCAACAGCTGGTTTTATGGTTGGAGAGCATTTGCCCCATGTGTGTCCCAAGTTGCCTTTCAGGAGGAGGCCCCAGGAGTTGCCTGCAGACACAAGGCAGGCCAGTATTGCTCCCCTGCATCTGTGTTCACTTTCTCTACCTGTTGCCCATTTCCGGGTTTTATTCACTCTAAATATGGCTTCATGTGGGAAATAAAAGGTTGTTTCATCTGAGGAATCTTTGTGCTACAACTAGGTCAACTCTAAGAGAATGAGAGATGAGGAAGGTGGACCTAGGAAAATGCTTGGTTAGAGAGATTGAAGACAAGAACTTCTTTTGCAGAGTAACCACCTGGAGTTCTAGGAAACTTAGTGCAAATCAGGAAGCGGGAACTGGGGGAGCCTTGTGAGTGTGAAGGCAGGGTGACCAAAATGCACATTTTCCCCCTCCCCCCCAAAAAAACCCAACTTATTTATATAGAATCTAGCTACTCTATTTGTTTTATTTTTAAGTTCTTTCCTCAGACTTTTGCTAACTAGTGAAGGGAATGCATTTATAAATCACTGTTTTGACCCTCATTATAATGACCTTGATTTGTGTCTTCATTAGCCAAGAATTTCTTGGAAAATATAGGTGGCAGCATCAGTCCCAGTCCTCATGCCCCAGCCTGCTGGAAGAAAATGACTGAGTTAGCTGTGAAATTCTCACCTACAAATCACTCTGTTGCTACTCTGGGTTTTTTAGGTAATTGTCACTGAATACAAACTGAAGTGCTTTAAGTATTCACAGATGCAGAACATGAGAAAAAGATAATACTAAATCAGATCTCATGAATATGCATGGTTTTTGTTGCTTGTGAATAGTGTGAGATACCTAAATTAAAATTCAGTTATCTATTGCAAAGGAACCTTTTTTTAAGAGCTGGAAAAAAATTTGTGCTAGCCTTCCTGCTTTTGGTATGCACATAATAATCATTGAAGCAAATGATGCTTTATATGCTGCTTGTTTTAAATAGCTTTTTGCTGCAAAAAAAAGATGAAAAGTAACATGACAGCTCCTTAAAAAAAAAAAGGCATTGGTGATAGAGCTGGTTAGAATGTGTTGAGAGCAGGTACTTACCTGTGTTCAGCTGTTCCCTATTAGCTCTGGTGGTGCTTGGTGGGGAGTTGCCCCTGCCCAAGGTGTTATTTGCTGCAGGTGTGTTTCTGGCCTCCTGGTGGCAGTTGCATCTGAGGCCAGGAGGTGGATGGGAATGTGTTGGGTGTCCCAAGGTAGGTCATAGCCCTGAGATGGCTGCAGGGGTGGCTGATGATCTGTGTGCATCCCCAGGTTCTGGGTGGAGTGTGATTTTCTTCACCTATTTGTTATTTAACCTAATTGCTATAGTGAAGGGTCTGAGTAGGCTTAATTATCCCCCAGGATCCTGAGTTGAGCTCAGTGCTGAAGTCCCATGGAGGTCTGTGCCCAGCCTCCTCCCCTGCTGCTCTGGCCTTGCCCGGGTGTCCCCGATGGCCCCTGGATGTGGCTTGTTGGGGGGCAGTCCCTGGGTTTTGGGTTTCGGATGTGCTCTGCTTGCTGGGCTGCAGTGCTGGGGGTGGCTCTGTGTGCAGAGCCCTGTGCCCCGCGTGTGCTGTGGCCATTGGCCCTGCCTGGCTGCCCCCATGGACAGACCCCACTCCTGGGGCTCCCAGCATGGGCATCTTGAGAGGTCAGTTGCTCCTTGTAACTTCTGTCTAATGCTCTAGGAAATCCTGTGTCTTCCCAACTCACTCTGCCTAGAAATGCCAGCATTAAGAAAAATCTCTATATTCTGAATTTAGATTTGTGGTACTGTGTGTCTTATTGTGAGTAACATGAGAAAAAAACACTGCTTCATGAAGGTTTTCCTGGGGAATGCCTTTGTATTGTAGTGTTCTTCTGACATAGGATTCTTGCCTCATTTTGGTTATAGTTGTTACTAACATGATATTCCTGCCCCATGCCATGGTTATATATGTTTTAAGAAAGAAAAGGTTTTTTAAGAATACTTACCTCAATGCATAGGGTTTGCTTTTATGTGAGAGTCATTGTAGAAAAAATCAAGAGCTTAAAATCACCAGAGGACAGACTCTGTAGTTAACTCTGTTGGATTTGCTTTGATTTCAGGTTAAGGGTTATTTTCTGTACCTTTCAGCTTTCTTTTCTAAAGCTCACTAGTTCAGAGACAACAGAAGTATTTTGGCTATGTTTAAGTACAAGGGCTTGTGAATGCAGATGGGGAGGATGGAATCTTTCATCTTTCCCACCTGCTTTTGAGGAAGGGTGTTTATGGTTTTAAGGCCAGTATAGAAATGGGAAAATTCAGGGGTTTGGGTTTCAAAGGGTGCATTTAAGCTCAGAGCCAGGTTCTCCAAGGTGTTGATCCATTTGGCTCCTACTACCTTCAATGGAAAGTATTTAGATGGCCAAGCTTGCTTTGGGAAGAAAGGAGCATTGACTAACCCTGTTGTGCATGCATGGAGTGATTTGCCTGAAACCTTAGGGACAGGTGAAATCAATTGGAGCTTTCCTGGACTCCTCCTGTGTCCTTCAGCCAAGAGGTTTCTAGAAGGCAGCAAGGAAGGTGTGCACTGCAGTTCTGGCTGTAAATCAGCTAGGGGAAAGGTCACTTGAAAACTGTTCAAGATGGAAATTTTGAAGCTTTTCATAAATACCAGCACTAAAAGTGGGTGTTTAAGTTGTAAGTACCCTTTGTTTTATGTTCTTAGTCTACACCCTTTTTGTGCTTTCTTCTCCTTCCTCCCCCTACCTTGCCCTTTTCCCAAATGAAAGAAAATTGTCAAGGTGTCAACAGGATAATTCGTCCAAGTGCACAACTATGCAATTCCATTATGCTGAAGTATGTAGGTGAACCATGTGAGCACCTGTTGTGTGCCAGGTGGAAGAGCCACATGTTCTGGGATGAGGCATGTTGAATTGATATGGGGGGCAAGCAGAGGGTTTTTAGCAAGAAGGGTTTTGGTTTCTCTTTCTGGCTTGATGTGCCTGGATTAGTCACTTGAAGCTTGAATGCCATGAAGCTGCTTTCCAGAAAAAGGAGTTCTTCAGCTGTCCTCGTGTTCCTTTAGTTGTCTTATGCTTGAAGGAACTTCCCCTATGACTATAGAATGTCCACTTCCTTCTGAATGCTAGTCATGTCTGAAGGTGAAGGAGATGTCAATATGCGTAATCCTTTGTGGTAGTTTTGTTTTTTATATGAATTGTCAAGTCTCTAGTGGGTTGTTTGAATGCTTATAGTAGTCTGGATTTCCTGTCATCTTTTGCAGCGAACATCTTCCTTGGGTACTTCTCTTAAATGAGCATATTTGTTACCTCCTGGTCTTGGCCTGTGCTCTTTGGACCTTGTAGAAGTTGCCCTGCCCCCAGCAACCTGCAGGACTGCTGCAGAGTTCCTGTGAGGCAGGAGAGTCTCTTGGGAGCCCTTGCCATGGTGCTGGAGCTGATGCAGGGTAAGAGGAAAAGGACTCTGAGCTGTCCTTGGTCAGTTTGGGGCATCTGGTTTGTGCTCTGTTTTGCACTGTTTTGTTTGCTAATGTCAAAGGCACCTGGAAGTTTCCCTTTTTCCTGTTTTGGGCAGAGTTTTGTTTCTTTTTAAGCCTGATGATTTTAGCTGAAAAGACAGCTTGTGTGACCAGGCAGAGAATTGCTTTTCATGTCAGCTAACCTTTTTCTTGGATCCTTTCTCATTATAATGCTTTTATGCTAGCCATGTTTTAGATGGTATAGTGAATAGCACTGGTGCTACTCTGACCAAGTCAGTGGTGTCCTTGCCTTGGTCAGAGAGATGTTTCAAATGCTTCAATTCACGCCCACCAGCACCAGATGGAGCACAAGGTGATCTTTCATGATTTTTTCATACTAAGTGTTTTCAGTGGTTGTGTAGGTGCTGCCCAGTTCATCTCAGCTTCCTAGTAGTTGACTTAGTTTCACTTCCCTTGAAAATGAACTTCTGGACACTATTTAATTCCAATATGAAATCACAGCGATGTCCAGTTTGACACTTTCATATACTGTTCCCAGACTAGGGGCTCTTTTGCTGCCAAATACCTGTGCTGAAAGCCAGCTATGATCAGAGCATGTCTAATGGTTCCAAGTGCTTTAGACCTGAAAACTCATCAGAGATGTATTGCAAGTTGATATTGCATTTATTTTATGACTTGAAACCTCACTTGAAATAACATTTTTCATACATTAACCATATTTTGACCTGCCCTGAGTTTGCCAGTCTGACATTTTTTTTTAACCAAGCTTCAACAAGCATTGCATGTTTTGATTTTGAAGACAAATCTAATATGCCCCATTTTCTGTTGTCTTTAGTTATATTTGATTAGAAAGGCCAACATAGTACTTCTCAGTAGAGGGAATGCTTTAGTCATTGATGTTAACTAAGTTTTTGAATATGATGAGCTGTAATTTGGATGCTTATTAGGCTGCTGTCTGTAGCTGTGATAAGTGGGGGTCTCTGTTGAGAAGGTAATATGCAAATGGAATTTTCTTGGGGAATTTCTATCAGCTAGTCCTTCTCCAAAGCCTTATTTCCTCCTCAGCCCATCAGAACAGTTTAGACAAGCAAATGTTTAGGCTGTGAGCACATCTGCCCAGAACTTGGGTAAGCAATGACTGAGTATTGTTGCCCCTTGTTTCCCCAAGCTTTCAGAGCGTGTCATCAGTTGTGGTGCTGTCTTAGCCTGGGTGAAATCCACTCCAGGCTGAGTTGGAGATCACCACAGGCCTCCTTGACAGTTTGGACTTTGAGCTCCTAAGCACTTAATCTTGCACTATTGGAGTGTGGTTAAGAAGGCTAAATAAATGTGTATAGTTAACAGAAGCAGCTAGTCTGACTGTATAGAAGTGTATTAGCAGTACAGATGTTTTTCTAAGAATAGTATTGTCTAAATAAGGCCATTAGGAAAGTCAATAATGTGGGCCAGGGAAATACTAGAATAATAATGAGGTAGGCCAAAAGAAAGGTGGTGTATTATGCTACTAGCATTGGAAAGAAAAACCTGTCGACACTGGCGAAGTTCCTGCCTCTTGCTTTTCTTGGCTGGAGAAGTCAGAATTATAGCAGAAAGACAATTATTTTTGTTTAGACACTCCCTATCTTGAAAGGTTTTCTTCACTCAGGAAGTTTGCTTCAGAACTTGAGTCCAAGTAGGAAAAACTGAGTCAATTGAAGTGAATGGTAGGTTACCAGCACTAAATAGGATTCCTTCCTGAGATGAAAGAAGTTGGGGAAGCTCACTGTTTTCTCCCTCTTGTGCAGTTTGTTGCCTAAGTCAGCATAGGAGCCAAGGCAACTGAAATTGATAGATGGGTTGTTTTCTTCATTTAAAAAGGTTCTGGGAAGAAATGCAACTTGTAAGCCCTTCACTGGAAATGAAGGACAAATTTCTATGGCTTTAATGAAGTAAATCTTTCCTTCAAGGGTTTTGACTCTTTTTTTCTGGACACCTTCCAAGGTGATGGTGATCTTGAGCTTTCAGAAGTTTTTTGATGGAATTTCTTTTTGGAGGCTTTGCTTCTTAAAGGTGTCTTTCTTGAGTTGACCTTTTGTGAGGAATTACTGGCTGAAAGATAGAAAAATGCTCCTTTTTTGTACATTACAGGACATGTACAAATAGGATTCTGCTGAGCTGTGTGGTGCTTGTGTATTCAAGATCATTAATGACCTGGAAATGAATGATGAGCTGGTGGATGTGGTTTCCTAGGTAATAAAAAAGGTGCTGAATGCAAAATATTTTGGCAAGGTGTGGAAGGATGTTGAGTGATTTGACCAAGTAGCAGTTGAATGTGCTTTGATAAATAAGCAAAGAGCTGGAGGGCAGGAGTGAATGATGATCCCAGCTTTAGAAGTAACAATTGATAACATGCTGGAAAAACTTGTGTGCTAATTGGAGAAAGGTCAACTCAAAACAGAGTAGCAGTCACAGCAAGCAGAAGATGGGAATTATCTGAGAAGTTCAGAATTAAACCTAGGATGTTAGTTGGCCACTGAATGAAAGCGTTGACTACCTGTGATATTGCACATGGAATAGAAGAACACTGGGAGCTTCATGTTGGTGAGGGTCAAGTGTAATTAGAAATGCTAAGGGGTTACATTATAGAGCAGGTTTCATATGAGAAGAGGCTAAGTAGGTTAAACATGTCCTTTGACAGGGGGGGAAAAAAAGGCTTTAGTACCTAAAAACATTACCTGCATGGGAAGTATATTGAGGAATACCTCTCAAGGTACCAAAGGAAATAGTCCATAAAGAGTGAAAATTTGCCTTGTGAAATTTGTTGACAACTGTATGGAAGGATTAGACTGTGGAGTAGCTTTTCCACAAGTTTGCTAATGTGGTGTCCTCATGTGGACTGTCAATATCTGGTTCATTTCAGCTTTGTATAAGCCCTGTGACTTCTCTCGAAGTAATCTGTAGTGGGTTCCTTGGCTACAGGGCAGTGAGAAGTTGAGGTACTGCTACTCAACAGAGGTCCTCAAAACATGTTATGTGTATCTGAGTTCAGGTCACATAAGGGGATGATGATATCCCTTTTGTACCCCCTGGGAAGGTCAAATGTAGGATTTTTGGTTAATTGTCAAGTGCATTCAAACTTAAGCAATTCCCTTTACTTCAAAAAGTTTGAGGGACATGGCTTGAAACACTTGTGTTTTCCTAGGAGAAGGCTGAAACCAACTTGCAAAAAACCTGCACTGAGTTCTTTATGAGCAACTTGAACTTGGTGACCTCTTCTGTTCTCAGTACCACCTATGAATTTACCAATAGGGTAGAGGCAGTTTTTGCCTATTCCTATTTTATGTAAAGTTTAAGAGGATGAGTGACAGTGCTGTTGCAATGACAAAACATTTCCAGCTTTCCAGGACTAGACCCAAATTTAATCAGTCACATAGTGCTATAGTTGCTCTATCAAATTTGCAGAGATGGGTTGTAAACTTGATGTGTATATAAACTGCAGCCATAATCCAAGTGATTTAAAGATCCTTTTAGGACTTCATTTTCTTGCCCTCATCATTTGGCCATGTTTGATTCAAATATTTGTACCTGTTTTACAATTTAAACCAAATGAAATGGGCAACTTTTCTCTGTAGAAAAATGTGAAATGCTGGGTGAGTCTCCTACCTTTAACTTATAGGTGTTGAGCTGATTGTTTTCCTGTATATCAGGACCTGATCCTGATACCAACTTACTGTTTTCTTAGTAGTGGCTTGACTTCAGCATGGAGTTAAATTGACAGCTTAAGCTTTTTCTCTTTTTATTTGTATTCAGACTTAGCTGCTAACTCAGATGTAGCTATGAATGAGCTCTGTGCAGAAGTTCTTTGAAGCCTTTTGACTGGGAAGTGTTTTTTCCTCCTGATGGTCGTGCAAATGGGTCTTTAGTCACACTGAATTGGTGGGACTGAGTGTGTGTTTCCACCCTACTTGAACCTGGTGTGTGTGTTGTTGTCCTTGGCTGCATGTGTATGTCTGCCCTTGGCCTAGGAATAATACCTAGGTGCTAAATTTGGTCAGAAAACAACTTTAACCAGTGCTTCTTTTTTTGGAAAGCAATGGAAAAGCCAAGTACCTATAGATCTGTGTCCTCCCAGATGAGATCCTATGGATGTTTAGGCTTGATGGAAGTGGAGAGTAATAAGTCAGGATCCTATGTGGCTCACCATGGCCTTGGGATAGTTATAGCTGGTGTTTTTTACTCAGATGTGGATATCTGCCATGTTCTGCAGTGTGGGTATTGAGTGTGTGGCAGCTTGTGCATTGCATTGGACATGTCCTTAGTGCCCCTTAAGTGGTGTGTAGGTTTTGATGGGAGCAGGTCTGTGACTTGTGATCTGTATGGCATCTTGAAGAGCAGGGTCACTTGGCTGTTGTGCCTGTATGCATTGCCAAATGAGTGGGTCAAGTAGGTCATGTTGAAACTGCAGAGTTACCTAGTTCTCCCCACCCTAGGTGCAGAATGCTGCAACTGGGAGTAATTTCCTGCCTCGCAACTGGGAGTAATTTCCTGCCTCTTCCTGTGGGAACCCTGCCCTTAGCACTGCTTGTAGCATTAGGCCATGTGAATCCATCCTTGTGCACAGGTGCCTCCTTTGGGAGAGCTGTTTTAGGGGGAAAATGCACTGCTTGCTGCAAGGGCTGTCCTTAAAACTTCCTTTCTTGATGGAATTTTTTAGTTTAGCGGAGGAGCGGCTTAAGCTAATGAAGAGGATTTTGTTCTCAGGGAGGGCAACCATAGGAACCTGCCACTTGAGCATATAGGGTATATCTAGCTGTCCTCCAGTTAGTGCTTTGTGGTCCACAAACAGCCACTGTCTCCCAGTGTGTGAAGGTGAGGGCCGGAGCAGTGGAGCAGAGGTGGCGGGGGTCTCCGGGGTGCGTGAGTGCTGCTTGTGCTAGTACTGGGCCCAGAGGTGGGCTGCTGTTCTGAAGGAAGGATATAAGGCCCTCTGAAAAAGGTGGATGAGAGGGCTTGCTACAACCCCTCAGCTCCTGGCTTGCCTGGCCTTGAAATCCATGTATTTTAGAAACACTTTAATTACAGTATGTGGAGTTCAAAGCTTCCTCTGCAGTGCTCTCCAATGTTACTTGCTGCAGGCTCAAACCATGGCAGAAGTTCTCAGGTGTGGGGGGGTGTCCTGCACATCACACAGCTGCCGGGAGGTGCTGGTGGGGTTTGATGTCATCTGTGCCTTGAAATGCAGTGTATGTGGGGCAAGCTGCCTCCTGGGCCTTCTGCTTGTGCTCCCCACCTCCCAAGCCCTAAAGCAGAGGCCGGCAGGGTTTCTATACATGACATCGCACTTAATTGTATTAAATTTTAGCTTCCTTTTGGGGGTCTGAGTAGAGGGGCTACATATCCTGAAGGGGATGGCTTAGCTTTCATCTGAGATGTCTTGATAAAGGAAGAGGTCCTAAATGTTTCATGACATGACTAGCAATTTGTTGATGAAGGCTACAAGTCCAGTGTTTTCACTCTTTACCATCTGCAAAACATTGGCAAGATGTCAGCTCTCATAAAATGGTTAAAATGGATAAGAACCAACCCTGATAGTACAGAAGGTTCTTTACAGACAAAAGCTTTTGGGAAGCAAGTCTTTCCAAAAATGAATTTTTCTAATAAGCCAAATTTAAGAGCTGATACTTATTGTTAAAGAACAGGATGTTGGTAGGGATGAAATCAGCTTTGCGTTAAGAATGAAGCACAAAGCAGTATTGCCTTTGTTTCTTTCTATGAATCTATTTTTGTTGTCCTAGTAGGCCAAAACTATTAGATTTCTTCTCCTTCAAACTGGCTTGACTAACAATTTTGTGCCACATGTATTTTTTGAAGGTTGGTTAACCAATTTAATTTTTGATGTCACTTGTGCCTCATCTTGTCTACCTTTTCTGATATATGTATTAAAAAATCCTCTTCATAGCTGTTTTTATTCTATTCTAATGGAGGTTTTCCCTTTACCTTTCTGTAACTTTGGCTTTCTGAGTTAAAACAGAACATATCAGAAATATTCCTGTTGTGATTTCTGTTCTAATACTTCTTTCCATGTCACCTGAATCCAAGTTGTTTTGTATTTGCTGAAATGGTTACTTTTAACTGTAAATAGAATACATTGCATTTGTTTTAAGGGAGTTAGATGTGCAAGTGATGACCTAAACAAATGCTGTCAACCTGGTTTGCTTTAGTATGATGGCCAGCTCCTCTCTTGGAGAATATCCTAGAAATCCTTCTTTTGGACAGTATGCTACAGGCTGAAATCATATGACTATGTATAACTAGAGCTATAATAGTGAAGATTTAAAAAAAAAAAAAATTTTAGGGCAGGAAATGATTCTCTTTGTAAAAGAATGTCAGATTTATCTTCTCCCAAATGGGGGCAGTAGTGGCACATGATTTAGGTAGTCCTTATTTTATGTGTAATGGTAAAGATTGTGAGCTTTGGTTTATTTATATTGTTTCAGTGAATGTGTTGTAGAAATGTCTTTGTGTTTAAATTCAGGGATGAGAATTTGCAGAAAAGACTGAAGGGAGACATTTTAATAAAAACTTTCAGCTTAATGTCCTACTGGGATGATTTCTCAAGTTGTGATCAAGTAAGACAGCTTGGTATAGGGAAGGAAGGCTATCCCTTAAAGAGCTGGCAAATCTTCATTGTAAGTTTTCTAGGTTTTCCTTTTTCCTTTTCAGGATATGGTGAAGATTCACAGCAGTAAAACTTAATTTGTGCACCTAATGATTATTTTCCATCCATAATGTCTAATTTTACTGTCTGATTTAATAGCCACCAAATCAATTTATGTATGCTTAAATCATGTACTTGCAATTATTACATCCCTGTGCAACTGCCTTGCAGCAGCAGATGAGATGAATAATGACCTTAGCTCAGTCTTCACATGAGGCCTCTCATGTTCCCTTAATTGCCTTTCAGTCCTGAGGAGCGCTGGACTTGTGAGAGAAGTACCTGCTGGTACAGGTGCTCCGTAGAGAATCCTCTTCTGAAGTGTAACTTTTCTACCTCTTCAGGATTTGTTGACTTGATTTCTAGCTCCTGATCAGGGCAGATATGGTAGCACTGAAAATGAGACCAGTATAAGAGGCTAGTTTTCCTCTCAGGTTGAGGAATGTTGGTCTTTGTAATTTCTATGTCCTGGACTTTGAGCAAGGCTATGTTTTTTTTTTCTTGCTTGTTCAATAAACCCTATATGCCGAGCATGCAGTTAACTAAAAGATTTTTTTTCTTTCTCAATCTCTTCCTCTTGTATTTTATCTGCCACTTTTAGTATGCAAAGAAGTCTTCACATCCCATAGTGTGCTGATTCCTGTTCCTTATGGGCTGGGAACAGTGGCATGGTGGCACTTAGAGCTGGCAACACAAGTTAAATGTGCTTGTCAAACTAATTGGCACATAGCACATGCTTTGAAGTGTATGTTGGCAGCTGCCTCGTGAGGGTAAGTGGGCTGGGGAGGGGAGGCTGTGTGTGCAGGCTGCCACACCAAGGGCTCTGCAGCGTGAGCCAGATGAGGACGCAGCATCTGCTTTCCTATTGCAGTTGGTGCTGTTGCATGGGAGGTTATTCCTGTCCCATCTCATGTTCTGTAGCTGCTGTTCAGGCAGCTCTTTTTGGACAGAGGTGGCTTCTGTGGGTTGTCTTGGTCGAGGAGCATGTGCTGGTTGCTCATGCCTGTGCTGGTTGCTCATGCCTGTCCTGGTGTGCAGGGCCCTATGCTGTGTGGCCTCTCAGCCTGTGGGAGCTGGAGCCAGGAGGGACAGCCTTGTTCCTTGGGGGCATCGTTCATGTTCATGGTTAGTGCTAGTGGGCCAGTGAGCAGCTGATGAGAAGCTCTGCTTGCAAAGTAGGCAAGGACAACACTCACTTATTTTCCCAAAGTATTGATTTTTGTGACACCTGAAAAAGCTGTGCCTCAGGAACACCAATATCTGTCATTTGTCAAGGCAGCTGAGATAGAGGGCGCAAACTGATGAGCTGAGTATTTGCCCACTGTTGACTGGCAGTTTACCCTTCTGCAGTAAATTTTGGCTTCAGGTTAAAACTTGGACGTGTGGTTTGGTCCTTTTGTTTGCTAAGGAATTCCTTGTGGAAACTTGCACCAAATTAGCAAATCCTGCGTCTAGTACTAATGTAGGTCCTAGGGACTGTGGCAAGGATGGAGAAGCCAGGAAAGCTTGCCTCCTGTGTGTGCTTGAGTTGCTTTCCTTCAAATGGGGATGAGAGGTTGGGTTCTCCATTGACTGGAGATGTGAGTAGGACCTGATATTAATAGGCTCGGAAAGTGTTTTTGTTGCAAGCCATCTATTAGGTGATAATTTTTGTGATATGGCTCTTGACCAGTAAGTTTTGTGTTGTGGGAATTGTTTCGAGGGGTTTGTGTTTTGGAACTTCTGGCAAGTTTTCTATGTGCCTTGGGCTCAGAATCAGGGGACAAAGCTCTTGATAGCTATTTCATTATAAGGCTGTTCATCAAATGCTTATCCTAGGAAAGTTTTTTTGAAGGTCAAATTTCCATTCCTTTATCTCAACAAAACTGCAATTGCATTTGTCAGTTCATCCTGCATCATTCTTCCTTTTTCCATTTGTTCCTTGCTCCCTGTAAGCTAGCTTTTACATTATGTATCTAGAAGCTATTTTGCTAATGTTCCTGTTCAGAATAACTTAAACATGGCAATCAGCGCTGTTCAGGAAAACGGTCACATTTGTGTCCCCAGACAGCTTGGAAGGTTAAAAACCATGTAGCTTGTTCAAAATGATGGCATTTCCTGTGATGGATTACACCAAAATCAATAGGAAATAAATCTGTTCTTTGAAAATCTTATTGCAAGCTCATGTCAGGTTAAATATATGCCCAGGAAACCTTTATATGGGTTAGTGACACTGGAATGTGTAGTGTATTTGGTTACCCTTTGTATGTTGTGATTTCCTTTCAGGGTTATGTGGCTGTCTGGGCTTCTGCCTCACCAGCCTCAACTTAGGCATCTGATTGAACTGTAGCAAGAGACATTGTGCAAACTGAAGCAAGGAGGCATTTAGAGGTGGTGTCGATGACTGTTGCCCTGATGTTCAAGGGCTGCAGCATTTAGCAAGATGCCCTGATTTTCTTCCCTTTGGTGTTCAGCCATTGACTATCCCAGTTCTTAAAGAAGGATTTAGGGGAAAAAATGAATAGCAAATATTGCCTTCCTTAGTCGATAAAATAATTGGTTCCAGCATGTCCTTCAGAAGCAAAAAGGTCTTTGGTTAAGAAATCTGCAGTTTTAGGTAGAAAGGCTAAGTACATGGTTACTGTCAGAGACTTGGTGGCAATTAGTGTCTTAAAAGGTGCTTAGGAAAGGAAGTAGAAAAACTGGCTATTAGAAATCATCTGGGGCATCTTACTGAGTACCATGCAGACACAACTGAACCTACCGAGTACTGGCAACCTGTGTTAGCTGGGCTTCTGTGCTCTTAGGCACACTTGACTCTGCTTGTCCAAGCTGTTTTTTTTGCAGCTGCTTGTCAGTATTTCTTGTCTTCAGTGTTTGCTCATCAATCTGCTTAGGTTGATATGCTTCAGTGCAGGCTACTTGGTATCCAGTACAGGTTCACCTTGCTAATTGCAATGTGGCAGTGGGGGAATTAATGGAGCATAAGAAACTTTCCCATCCAAATTCAATATGGGCTTTATACTAGCTACTTACATCCCCTTCCAGGCAGATACTAGTTCATACCTGTGAGGGGAGCTCTAGGAGGAGGTGGGTAAATGTTCTTGGCCCTACCTCCTGCCTGCCTGTTGAACACAGCACTGAGCTGGCTTCGTTTCAGGTTGCTGCTTTGAGAAGTCTTGTGTGCTTCTGAGGAGAGAAAATACCCAAAGACTTAGTGGGGTACAATCAATTCATCTTATACATTTGATCAATCCATTTATTTCATAGAACCCCTTTAATTCCAGGTGAATAGAGAAAGCTTTAGGTGGCCAGGTCAGGCTGTTTTGACAATGTAGTTCTAAATTTATTCAAGTTTTGGATCACTGCAATTAGCTTTAAGTTAAAACACTCCTTGTCTTCCTCCTGCTGAGTTACTGCAGCCTGTCTGGAATTATTTCAGCTCAGCTTCATCTGAAGTTAAGGTGGTTAGAAACAGACTCTTGACGGAGTTAAGGATAATGTATGTCTGTGCATGCAGACATGGTGATTTATTGTGTGGGTTTTCTTTTGGTTTTCTTGTTGCTTCTGATTTGGGGTTGGTATTGGGTTTGGCTGAAGGTATAGGAATTTTTGTTCTGTCCTTGTAGATCTATCTTTATTCCTTTGTAATTGCTTATTTACCAAAGCCTTTAGTGCTATCAGTGTTTTTTGAAACTTTGACAGCTTTTGCAGCTTTTTGACACCTTGTAAAGTACACCTTAAGCTGTTGATTTTTCTCTCTACCCCATGGATGTTTTCATGCCTCTGAGTAGGGAGAATTGATCTGCTATTCCATTTACTTGTAATTATGGGCCTAAGTAGCTTCAAGTTTTCTCTAGAGTTTTCTTAAGCAATGGACAGAATAGCAGTGATAACTTCTTTCAGTGCTCTTATTTCTTGGGTTATGTATTTATGAAATTATTAAAATATCTCTTCTCAACACCACTCTGGGTTTTAATGTGTGTTTGTCAAGGCAGCAACATGTAAATTACTAGGTGATGCCTTGAAGTAGCTGATAAGTGTCTTTGTTTTTCAAAAAATGTTTTCCATCAGCCTCATGAATGTGAAGAGCTGATAATATTTCAGTGGGGTGCTGTCTGGAACTACCATTTTCATGAGGGACAGTTGAGCTTGGCATGTTCATTTTTCTCCTCAAATCCAAGTAGTAGCCTGTCAGATGTGCTGATTTGAGGCTGTAGATGAGATGATTGATGGTTTGGAGTGTCTTGGCTTGAGAGACTGCTGATTTTGGAACTGCAGCAAGTAAGGTGTTGCCCCTTTTAAAAAGAAAGATATAAAGAAATATTATGGGCCAAGCTCATAAAATTGTGGATGAGTTTGCAGCTTCAAGTTGCCACTTGAGTGCCAACTGATGTAGTCTTACTCTGTGGTGGGTAGGTCTCTAATTTTTTTCACCTGTGCTTCTGATCTTTCATTGGTAGTGTAACCTCTTCTCTTGAGGAAAAAACAGGAGAATGGTTGTCCAGATGAGTACAATGGCATAATTTTTCATTTTTCTTGTTTTTAACAAGAGGAATCTAGTTTTGTTGGGGGCTTGTCTGGTTCCTGCCAGGAGTGTGTGCTTCAGATCTTGGCAGTTAGAGTAGTCCCACTGAGGTTGGTGGATGGGTAGAGTATGGAAAGGATATCTCAGGGAATAAGACTGGCATAAGTTGTTAGATCAGGCCTTTGTGTGTTCATTAGGGCTACTGGGGTAATTTCTAGAATTTCTGTTCTTGACTATTTGCTAGATTTTATTGCCTTGTAAGACGTCTCAACAGTACTCTGATTTTTGATGGCCAGTTCCATGTTACCAGCTTTCCTGTGGTATCCACAGAGGAAGTGGCTTGTGGTGTGCTAGTGTGCTCAGCACTTTTGGAGCAGCTAACCAGTTAGGAGGAACTCTATTTCAGAAATCATCAGGTAAGACCAAGAAATAAATTTGAATCTTCCAGTAGCTTCTGCTTCAAGTCAGAATGTGATGCTAAGTGATATCTGTTGTTTTCTGTCAGATATGATTTTTTTGTCTCACAGATTTCACTCAAGTGGTGTGCAAGTAAAATTCAAAATCAGCCTAGCACTGGAATTTAGATGCCTTCAAGTGCACTTGGAAGACAGAGATGAATGGAAACCTTCATGGAAATGTGAAATGAAAATCAAGGTTTAGTTCACTAATTGAAAAAGTGGCACAAGTAATTCTCTGGTAGAGATGCTTGTTTCGTAGTGGACTCAGAGGTGTGTTCAGTTTCTGTTGTGGCTTCTGCTTTACGAAAGTGACTTGGATGGTTTTTATAAATACAGAAAACTTCACAAGAACCTGGGCTGGGGAGTTGGATACAACTGCATCTTAGTTATGTTCTTGACATGTAAATCTAGAAGAGATGAAAATTTACAAAGCTCCTTATGAACTCTATCCATTTACTTGGATTGTAGTAGTCATCAGATAGTCCCTTGGTGTGCATATACATGTGCTGCCTTGACAGATGTGTTCTGAAAATTTTGTGGTGGCAGGGAGGGTTATTTTGGTTTTAAGTGGATGAACCTCTTGTCCTGACCACAGGGAAGAGATCAATGTGCCCAGGGTTGGCTCCAGAGCTTTGCAGTACTCTGAGTAGGTGAGAACCCCTGCCTGAGACCTCTGTGGCTCCCCCTCTGAGCAGCTCCACCTGTTATGTGGCTGGTGGGGTTGGGGTCCCTCAGGCTGGGCTGCTCCAAGGAGTTTGTCCACCTCCATGTACATGTGATAGAAAGGAGCAGTGCGGGTGAACTGCCTGGTGAGGCCTCCATGGCAGCATGACCTGCTGGCTGTGCTGGGGCACAGCCCCAATGGGAGAGGGGCAGTGGTATTGCTGGTACCTCCAAAGAAGCACTGGCCTCTCTACTAGGAGTGACTTGCGTCACAAGACATGTTCCTGTGTTGTGGTTCTGCAGCAGTGTAGTTGCAGTAAAAGAATTTGTATGGTACCTCAGCCCTGTGTCAATTGAGGGTTGGTAAGCATGCTGCTGTTCTGGGCAGCAGCCAATGTCACATAAGATTTAACCTGCTCTTTGCTTATGTATTGGTTCAGAAATATGGTCTGTGTCTGTATAATGTGCCTAGTGAAAGTGCTAAGTTAAGAATCAATGCAGAAGGGAGCATTTTTCTTGCCATATTGTCTGAGCTGAAATGGAAGATGAGAGCACTTACTAAGGTAGTACACTTTAAGTTGTAATGGAAATAGGGATATCTATCCAACTAAACATCAGTGGAAATTGGGTGGTATGCAACAAGACCAGCAATAGCTGTTGCTGTCATGGCTCAAGTGATTGATGGTGTCTCTTGTACTATCAATTGAGCAGTCAGAGCAGCATGTTTGTGCCAGCTCAGTTTGTGAGCTGACCTTTTCTGTAAACCTGCAGAGGCAGAAACATGCACTAGCTCCATGTTCAGCTAAGAGTTGTTTTCTCTGCACAGGTAACAGAGCTACCCAAATGAAATTAAGTACAACACTTATTTGATCCTTTTCATGAAACAAGTATTTCTGTTATGAGCAAAGGGGAGGTACTAGACTTGGATGTTGCAATAGGAGCTCATCCTCAAGGCAGAAATGATGCTGGGTCCAGGAACTAGTAGAAAATCCTGTTTACCAGGAGGACAGATTCTTGTAGGACAAGACTATGGCTATTGAGTTTGGCTTCTAACATGGTGTCAAACTCAACAGCATTGTTTTCAACACTTTGTTACTAGTTTGCCAGTAAATGCCAAGGTTTGAACAAGGAAGACATTGCTGTAAGGTCATGGCCAGTAAGTGCAGGGAATTCAGGAATTTCTTTGATTTCCCTGCATATGTGAATGTGATGTGCAAATATTAAATGTATATGAATGCATTTCCAGTGGGATGGAAGCTAAACCACTGAGTTCTCATCTGTTTTTAGGTTGATACTTCTGTTGCTTTGATAACACAGCACATCCCTTTTGACTTGGATTGTTTACCTAAATTAGACTCATTGCATTTACTGAACAAAACAAGAAAACAAGCAAAAATCGCCTACAATTATGAGGAATGGAGCTTCAGGAGTGTGTAGATGAGAAGTATTTTGTACAGATTTTTTTCTGTATGTGCTGTTGTGGCATGGGAGGATGGGGAATACAGGTGACGAAATTCCAGGTCAAATTTGATTCCTGATTAAAATGCACCATAAGTCTTTTTGTATTCCATCATTTTTTTTAATTAACTCATTGCTCAGAGCAGTTTTGGTGAAAGCAGTTTATCTTAAGTGAGGGGTTTGGATGCTGATGACCATCTAAATACTCACTACACATTCTCTATTTTTGCTGCATTTGTGGTGTCCAACAGTGCTCTGATGTTGACCAATGGATTGCTTTAATCTCCCACTTGGATGGAAAAAGGCAGAAGGGAGTCCTGTGGCCTGCCATGAGAAGGCTGAGGTTGGAGCCAGCTGAAGAGCCCCCCACGAGGTGAGGTGAGGGCTGTGGAGCTGTGTGCAGATGTGCTGCTCGGCATGAGCTTTCCTGCCCTGTTGCGGAGACTCCTTCAAATGTGCCTGGCTGTGATGCTGCTGTAATTGTTGGGGCTCTGAGGAGCAGTGGGACTGTAGGAACCTGAAATAGGAGGACAAGGCATGTGTACTTGAGACTGTTAGGAAGTCTGAGGTCTTGTTGGTACTAAGACTTGCTTTTTTGTATGCTATCATTCTGATAATAAAGAGCTATCAGAATTAGGACTCTAAGTTCCCAGCAGTCTAAGTTGCTAGTTAGCATTAAGGCTTTGTTCTGTTGAGTAATTCACTGCATGTTTGTTTTGAATGGCTTTTCTGTAAGATGCAGTAAAATAAACTCTTAAAATGAAATGGATAAGTTAGAAGAGGCTTCGTTATTTCAGCAGTAAAACTAGCAGCATGTGTGATAAATTCTTTATTTGCTTTGTAGAGCTGTGAAGACTGGGTGGTAAAGCAAGTGTACGAATCAATGCCTAGTTGCTCAAGAAGTGAAGTAACAAAGAATATTACAAGGCGTTTGGGTGGGAATTTATAGGAATAAAACTGTTGGAATGAATGTGTTGTCAGTACCTATGGAAGGGTCCTGCATGCAAGAAGGGTTAGGATCTGTTCCTGAAGTGTTGCTGTTGAGCATGGTAAGAGGGGAGCCGATGCTGCTCTAATTGGTGCCTGGCACTATTAAGTGCCACCTTAGGGATGCTTATGTCCCTAAGATGAGCAGAAAGCTGGGGGAGCAACAGTCTGCTGGCTTCCACAAGCTGAACACACAATTTCTATGTATGGAGTAAGAAGATGGTCCTAATGAATACAGTATGGGAAAGTTTAGGACAGTCTTTGTCTTAAAAAAGTTTATATTCTTCATTTGTCTTTGGAAGTGAAAGTTTCCATTTGATTTCAGTTAAAGTGAAATTCTGGTCTAACCCTTAAGTACAAATTTGATGTTAGTTTGAATACTTTTTCAAGTTGAAGTGTGCTAAAAATTGTACTGGATTTTCTGTCCTGTTTTATTAATCTATGTTTTAGATCATGCCATTGCTCTGAAGTGAGGTACTGTGTGTTAAATCAAGCTATTGGAGAGCCATATTGGGTCTCCTGTTTTTTTAGGGTCTGGTGAGTGAATTTGCAAGCTTGGCTGTTGAGGAAGAAAGGTAATTCCTGAATAGTTGAGTGTTAGTCTAACAGTCAAGTGGTATTAAAACAATCCTCCTCCAACTATTCAGCTTTTAAGCTCTTAAAGGTAAAACATGTTTAAAGTATAGCTAACTGCTAGGTTCAGGAAGCTTTTGCCTTAAGTGTACTTGAAATATGTCAATCATGTTAGACATGTTTGTGGAGGAGAGAGATCTTGGAGTTTTTTTGCAAGCTCCTTAACTTGCACTTTGGGCATTCTATGCTAATACTGTCTGACCATGTGGTTTTCCTTTTTTTAGGTTGTTTTTTTGAAAAGCACAGATATGAGAAGAGTAAGGAAACTCTTGGAGAGGCTGGAAAGGAGGATGAGGCAGGAGAAGAGCCAAATTTGGCTGGTTTGGTCATATTAAGACAGATAAAGGTTAAGACAAAGGGCATGATACATTGACTATTATGGTTCTTAGGAAAAAGATGACCAGTGTCTTCCTAAAGTTTTAACAGGGAGTGATTGTACCCTTAATGAGAATGTAACAAGCATGATATCATTTTACTAAGCACTTGTAAGAGATGATATGGTTTTGGTCATCTGATGCAAGGTCAAATGCATTGAAAAAGCTAAGCCATCTCATCACTGATGGTTTTTTCCTTGCTTTTTCATGGATGCATGCTTTGTACTGTTATTTGTGCCTTTTTCCCATCAGGTGTAGGACATATCCAGGATCACCAAGATGCCCTATGAAATTATTTTGTGTTTCTTTCCATTTGAATAGTTATGAGTCAGTTCATATGCCAGTGTAGTTCAGAAATGATATTTGATGTTGGAAAGTTTGGTTTTACTTGTTATCCAGCTTTATGAAGATGGGAAAAAGAATGTCTGCTTCTAATTTCTGGTCTTTTAACTTATCGTATAGTAAATTCAGATGAGAAAAATAACTGTGTAATGTCATCTTGTCACATTTGTGTGCAGGTAACTGCCAGCATATTCAGTTGCAATTTTGTCCTTGTGCCTTGTACTTGTGAAGGGCTGGTGTTGAAATTCATTTCCCTCAGAACATGCTTAATTATGGAGCATTTACCAGCAGTGATGTCTTTGTATCTTAATCAAACTGCAGCCCTGATGATTTTCTTCTTGCCTCAGGTATCCATGCAATTTTCTGGTTTGGTATTTTTCATGTCTCCTCTTGCTATCTGTTGAACAGTTGCTTTATTCCACCCCATCTGTAGAATGTATTTTGGGGGGAATGCCATCTTCTACCTTTTTTTCCACAGCAATCTGAAAGCTTGTAAGTACCTTTGGGGATGTTGAAAATTGGTGTTCAGTATATGCCTTATCACAGGGGAAACAGTCTTAAAATTGATGCAGCTTAAGCAAAGAAATTGCTTACAGATTTTACTTGTATGAATCATTCCTCTGTTACTCATGTTGTCTTTAATATTCTTGCCTACTATCATGTAAGAAGAAATACAGAACTTGTTCCTGCTGTTTTGGAGAGGCAGGGTATTTCTCCCAGTTGAAGGTATGTGGAAGGGTGAATCATGTGGCCAAAATGGCAGTCAAAACTGTCTTCAGTAGCAGTTCTGGACCACTTAAAAACTTCAAATTCAAAACATAGTGATCAATGCTTTGCAACCAGAGCATGTTCAACTGAAGGTGGTTGTGAAGAACCTTTTCCAGATGAGGTTTTCAGGGCATGAGCACCTCTCCCCTGTAGATGGGAAATGATGGTTCCTTGCGGCAGCCCATGGCAGGAGGGGCTGCTTTAGTGCATCCGAGAGTATATTGCTGCTATTTATGATAGCCTGAGATTGACCATGTGAGATGATAAATACTCCAGTGCTGAGCAGCAGTGCAGTCAGCATGAGTGCTGCTGGAACGCGTGTCAAGTTTGTGGTAGGCAATGAAATTGGGGCAGAGGTTTGGTAGTGTCTGAAGAGCAGCTGCTTTTTGTGGAACTCCAGTATCCTGAAGGCTGAGCTGAAATGAGCAGAAGGACCTGTAGCTTCTCCTAATGCTTCTTCTCATGTTCAGCTGGGTATCTAGTAGCTCTTCCTGGCTCCACTGCTGTCAGGATTATGTAGTAAGATCATGGCATTACCACTTAAGAAGAGACAAGAAATGCGTTATACTGCACTGGCAAATGGAAATAGTTGGAGAAGGTCTGAAATGTTTCTTGAAACCTCATGTTCATTTAGTTAGTAAAACCAGTGACACAATGAACCAAATATTATCAGCCCCTTAAGTGAGAATATAGATGCTTTAAGGTGGGTGTGCATGTCAAGCTGGAGAGGAAGAGGGTCCTTGATTGCTGAGTTGGTATTTCTTCACAGAGAAGATGAAAGCAGAGCATGTCTTCCCCAAATGCTTTTTTATTATGCTCTGAATTAAAAATACATTAAATGGAAATGCTGATGTGGTAGAAACTATCTCTGTGTAAGTACAAGCTTACAAGATTGTTGTGGTATTTACTTAAATCTAAGAAGCTAGGAAGGCAAGTGAAATGTTTGTAAGTAAAAGTACTGCAGCCAAGCACATCTCATCACTCTCCCCTGTGCTTGCTGTGGTGGAGTTGGTAGCTCATTGCTGGCCCACTCCTGTTTTGCTGGCAGGTGGAGTAGACTTTGATCTTGGATGCCTTGGAAAAATTGTTGTGTAGCCAGGGCTACTCTGGAGTTCTGGCTACTTTGCTGAGGTTAGTCTGGCTCAGGTCTCATAAACACAGTTTGGATTTCTTAAACTACAATGGCAGAAAGTGTCTGATATGACCAAAGCTGGTATGACAACAGGTTTGTGGAGTATAATGTGGGAAGAAGCTTGCACTTGAGCTAAAAACGTGAGGTTGTGTTTTATCCCTCTGTTTGGGAAGTTATTAGTATGATAAAATAACACAAGTTGTTCAAGTCCTATTTCAAAGCTGTCTAGGTCCTTTATCTTGTGTTTTTCTCTGAACTATGGAGATCATATCTCCTATATAGACCTTAAGGACTACTTAGGGCATTTTCAATGTCAAATTCAGGCTATATCTACTTGTGCTGATTTTCACCAACATCCTTGGCCCTGCCTGGTGTTTCATATTTGTTTTTCCTGGAAATGGCATGTCTTAGGAAGTCTTACCTGCTAACTTGATTGTCTGTTTAGAGACACACCAGTACAGATGTGCTCTTCCATGAGGCCTGTGGTGACTGTTGTCATTACTGATTAACTCCCCTGCTCCTTTTTGAGGCCTGCATGGGATGCTTCCGAAGCACCTCAGTTGCTTTGGGTTAGGGCACTAATTTGCTTGTCATCTTGCCAACCTTGCAAATTAACTGTAGTATCAAGTCAACATGTGATACCATCTGATATCTTCTGTATTGATTTGTATGTGAGTCCCAAATGACCTGCAGGTGTCTCTCCCTGTGTCTGAATAATTAGGAGAAAACCCTGCCAGCTTAGTTTGCTTTATCAGTATAACTCTCATGATGCTTTTTTCTTAAAGGTTCTCCTATTACTGCAAAAAACAGCTCACTATCTGTATAATTTCTTTTCCAGAGAGCAATGAAAACATAAACCTAAGTTATTTGTTATTTTAAATTCACAACACTGACAGGAGGGATGCCCTAGGGTGTAGCTAAAATCATTTCCACAAGTCCTTCATGTGATTTTTAGGTAGCTGCAATGAATGGTGTATGATTGTTAGTATTAAGTGGTATAATATCTGTGGAGTCTCACACTAAGTATTTGGCTTTGGAGATTTTGACAAGTCATAGTCCTTTTTTCTTTCAGTATTCTAACAAGTGAGAAGTAATATTTGTCAATGGTGTTCCTGATAGGATATGGTACTTGTGCAGGCTCTTTTGAGTCTGACTGCGAGGTGGGTGTAAAAATCTTGGCTGGAAACTTTTGGCTGAAAAATTATTCCCTTAAAAACAACTTGGCAGGAAGATCCTTATGTTCAAAGAAAAAACATGCTGCATTGAGATCTTAGATCTTAAGAGGAAGAGGCAGTTGGATATTTGTGAGGAAAGGAGATGTTTTTCATCCATATATTTCTTTGGTAAAATAAGATGTACAGAGCAGAAGGCTATAGGAAGAAAAGCAAAGCAAGTCAATTGAGATAAAAATGAAAATATATTTTTGGGAAAGTGAGGGAGCATCTCCTGGCCCTGCAAAGCTCACAAATCCATTTCATGCACTCTTTCACAGATGGGACTTCACAGATCTTTCACAGATGGGACTTGGAGAGCAATGCTTCACTGTCTGGAACTAACTGCTGTAGCCTCTCACCTTGCCCATCACTTCCAGCTATGGCTCTTCATTCCTGGATGTTTGGTAAGGTTACAGTTTGTGACAAACACCAGGAAATGGAAGTACAGGTCAGATGACTGTCTGTGTTTCCTGTGAGTGTCTGATAATGTGCCCGGAGCATTGACCTCTCTTTACATGTTGCTCTTGAGAGGGTTACATTGGAGACTTTGGTTTGCTTGGTCCAGGAGGCAGAGATTTTTTTCAAGAGTGTCATGCTAAGGAGCAGTATATCTCATGAACATAGAAACAAATAATTTTCTTCCTCTGAAGTTGCGTGGCACTTCTGGCCTTGCCATTTGTGCAGCCTCTTACTAAGGAGTCTAATGGTAAAAAGTGTCTCATCAATTCATGTCCACTTTTAGTGATTGGATGAAGCAAATGTGTTTTTCCCCCCTTTGTAGTAATATGTGGAAGTAGTATTTGCTGCCCGAGTGCTGGAGTAGATGGTAGTAGAAACAGGCGTGCTGATGGGTTCTGTAATGAAAAAATGGTGAAATTTCCCTGTCAGTCCAAGATTAAATGTAGATATTCTCTTGAAAATGAGTGTGGACCTGGTCCATTGTGTACTACTGTAAGTTGTGTAGTAGCATTTGGGTGGGTGTTCTGCACTTGGACTTTGAGCCAAGTATGAGCCAGGAAGGCAAGATTTAGAAAATTTAAAGACAGGAACATACTGTAGTCCCCTAGAGCTTTTAGAAAATAAGAGCTGAGTTGTGAATATGTGGAAGAACTTACTGAATTTGCAGTCCTTTATGTACTTCCTCTTTGTGCCACACCATGCAGCCCTTAACTTGTACAGTAAAGTAGCACAGTGAAGAAAAAATCAGGTTCTTGGATTTTTCTAGGAAATGCAGTCTGTTTCCCACTTATTTATGTTGACTTGCAGGCTGCTGTGAGTGGAGTCCTCCTGGTACCCAAGGCCTGTAGATGGCAATCGTGTGCTGCGGCAGAGCAGCGGGTCCCGAGGGCCTTTCCAAGGATGGGCAAGAGTGTGCGTTGGGGGAAGGGACAGATAGGAAGGCTTTAGATGACTTCTTTCAACTTTGCTCCTGTTCGCATCCTGCTGGGCTTGCTTCCCCCCAGTTTACTGAGTTGTTGCTGGCAGGGCCTGGCGTGGCCGCTGGGCTGAGGCGGCGGCGCTGCGCAGCCCTTGGGGCCTTGGTCTGTTCAGGGCCCGCGCAGGTGCCATGGGGGCAGCGATGCCCTGCGCTGCTGCCACCTGCGCTCCGGGTTCCTCTGTGGGTTGAGTGGCATCTCTAGGGAATGACTGTGGTTTTTTTTGTTTGTTTTTGTTTTGCTATGGGTATGTCATTATGGAGGGCTTTCTCGTACAAAAAGAGAGCCCTTCTGGTTCTTCATGGTTATTCCAGCCTTGATCAGCAGGACTTTAAATGGCAAAGGTTTGGATGTTCAAGTACATTTTGGACAGTATAATGATTTTTGTGCCTGAAACTGGAAAAAGAACATTTTGAGTGCGGGTATGAAGGAAGTAGCAAGGCAGAAGCAGACTTTCCATGCTGTAGGCACAGGTTTTGTTGCCTATTTTTGTCTTAGAGAAAAATAAGTTTTGCCGGCATTTCGGTACCACTGAGATGACCTAAGTAAGCCACCCTTCAGATATTAGGGGTACTAGTACTAAGAGGCCACTCCTGTTGGATACACAGACTTTGCTGCATCAGTCTCTCTCGGGCTAGTGGCTCTCCCCCTGTCCCCGGGGAGGGTCTCAGTTGCCCTTGTCGGCTTCACAGGGCAGCAGCCCTGCAGAGGGAGCAGGAGAGGAGGGCGAGGGGTGGCTGCCATCTGCGGTGCCTGGGCTCCACGGAGCTCCGTACAGGGCATGCGGTGTATGCGGCTGCAAGGGCAATGGGTGTGTGCGGAGTACGAGTGCTGTGCTGCTTGTAAGGAGTGAAGGAAGTCCCTGCATTGCTTGCTGCTGGAATGCACGATTCAAACAGGGTGGATATGATGCTAGCTCCATTTGAAGAGGACAGGGAGATGCCATTCTGGAATGAAGGCAGCATCCAATTGTCTCATGGTGTTAATCTCCAGCTGAACTGGGCAAAGCAGAGGGAATGGGTCAGCACACAACTCCAGAGGGTACAGCCCGTTTGAACGGTGTAGCTGCAGAACCGCTCTCCCAGTTAGTATTCAGTCTTTCTGGCTGTGCAGTGCCTCTGACTCCAGGGTGAGCTGGCCTAGTTGTTGCAGCCCCCGATTTGAGGTTTCTTTAAGGCTAGTTGCCAGATTGGCTCCTTAATGCCCCATGGCACAACCACCCCTTACAGTGAGAGGGGAAGAGGGGGCCCTCCTGTTAAATTAGCTGTTCCACCAGTGCAGCCTGTGTTTTTTCCCTTTACTAGCCACAGCTCAAATCTAGCAATCATCTCCCTTTAAGTGCAAGCTAGCAGCTCTTCATGTGAAGAGAAGTCTGACCTCATTCTGAAGATCCATGGGAGAGGGAGGCAGGAGGCTTTCGTTTTACCCTGCGGCAGGCAGAAGTGCTTGTAAGCAAGGCAGCAAATTATCCCAATGCACAGCTCAATTGAAGAGAAAAAGACCTAGCAAGTTCAACTGTAGTTCTTCACTAAAGTGTTAGCCAAGTTTGTTCTTAATTTCACTGTTGCTTCCCCAACAGAAAAACTGCCCTGGCATAAATCATGGTCCAGAGGAAGACCCAGCAGTCTGTGCCGTCCAAATAACTAATATCAATCTTGCTTTTATCCAAGCTCTAATTTTCAACCAGCTCAGTGTGCATTACATTTTACCCTTCTACGAAATGAGTTAGGGAAAATATGGAGATGTGTGATATTGGGTTCTATCTTGTGTTTTGTCCTATAGTGGTCAACTTGGATTACACAAATGTAAAGCAGTTCTTAACCCTGTTTTCTTGTTAGACTTGCTTTATTGCCTTCTGCCTGTTTCTATGAGGAAGGCTGCTGCTGAGCCTCTAAAACAGTGCATAAAAAGTGCATAACAAGGTCTTCACAGACCACATGAATGACTTGTTTTCCTTATGTTGTCGGTTGGCTCTGATGAAAACAAACTCTGCCTAGCCATTAATTCAGCAAAGAAGCAATTCATTTGCATGTGTGTATTAGTGCTATCTTTATATGAGGTAGCACTCAAATTGAACACCCTCCAAACATAAATGGAATTTTGTTTAACAAGATATGAAAAGGGAATTGCTATGTTACCATTTTAGATGGGGGCAACTAGCCTGGAGAGCCCCTCTAAATTTGCAGTCCAAATGTACTTAGGCCCAGCCTGAAAATGGTATTTAATATTTCTTTTGCAATCATGCAAGGAACTATATAAATACAAGCCAAAGGAGAACCAAGGCCCACATGAAACAAGACAATTAAGAAAATTGAGTTAACTGTCTAAATTAGAGGACAGGACTGTAGTTCCAAGCAGTGTTGCAGTTTAACTGCTAGTCATGCTGGTGGCTGCTAAGAAAGTAGCTTTTTAAATTTTTTTATTTTGTATAAATACAGGCTTGCTGAGGAAATAAATACAAACTTGTCAGCTGTTTGCTGTACCCTTAAGTTCCCTGACCTTGGGAAACAGGAGCATTTTGTAGCTACAGAGTGGCTTGGGTTAAAAGGGCATATTGGCTTTAGGGAGGCTTTTCTGACAGTGTTGAGCAAGTGGAGCTGACAGCAGCTGGGGTAGGCAACTTGAGCAGCTTAGGAAATGTTGGAGCTGTTTTATTTTGAGTTTTTAGAGCTTTTTTGTTAAAGCAGGACTTGGTGTAATTGATATCAGACTTGGGTTCTGCATCTCAATGGACACGATATTTTTTTGTACTGTACAATGGACATGATAGTTTTTTTACTGTACTTGGCAGTGATCTGTGCTTGAGGATGACAGTTCTGAGGAAGGTGCATCTGCCTAACTGCAGTAACTGCAATGGCTAGTTAATGAAAGCCACTTGGATTGTTATGTTACCTCTAGGTTCCTATTTATTTCCAAAAGGCCCTGGCAACTTTGGGTCACAAACCTGAAATGGTATTAGGGAGGACAAGTAGTTTTCACCTCCTTGTATTCCAGTTTTGCTTTCTGAGAATCTTGTCTTGTGTGTAGAAGTTTTTTCAGCTGGAGAAGGTCAAGCAATGAACAGTTTACAGCAGTGATTTATTTCATAAACTGCATTTACAGACCCTACTCCTATAGCAGAGGTTCTTGCTGAGTGTGGTCTGTAATATTTCTGCTTTGGTAGCTTCCAAATGCCTCAGCTATTACCAAGTAATGACTATTTATATTTTCTACTTGGTGTGAACTTCATACATATGTATTTATATATAGAACCATCCCCCTTAGCTTTTACCAGGTCTATGGATCTGTTGCTGTTGATGGGAATGATGAACACTCATCAGAATAACAATTTATTAAGAGTGCTTGATTTTGGCTTAGGGTTATTTTTGGCTCATCTCTGATTTTCTTGCCCTTGATTCTTGTCAACATGTTCAAGATGTTGACTCATTGTGTAGTGTTTTTGAGGTTTATCAACTTTTCAGCATCCTGTCTTCCTCCTCTTCTGTGTTGCTCTTAACAAAGAAGGCAACTGCTGCAAAATTCTGTAAACTGTATTTAAGTGTTTTAGTTCTGTGTTTTGATACAATACCAAGTGAAAGAAGGTGACCGTTGTCTTGCCGCTAGCTGATAATGCATGTTGTAAAACAGTGCAGGAGCCTAGTGGGAGGCTTTGCTGCAGGAGTTGAGCTTTCCTTTTCTTAAAGCATGTGTGAGGGGAAGTCATGTTCGAGTCATATTTGTCCTTTTGCATTTTAGCTTTTGCATTTTTTTGGTTTTTTGGAACCTGTTGACAATTTCTGCACTCTTTCAATTTTGTTTAATAATAAGGCTTTGAGTGAAGTATAACCATTAGTTTTGATCAGAAGCTTTAACAATTAAAGGCAAGAAAGTGAGGGCCTGTGCATCAGTGTTCAGATGATGCCTTAGTGACTAAAAGGGGGTAATAAGTAGTTTGCAGTTATGAAGGGTAGGCTTGTAGTAAAGCTGTTTAACAGGACTGACAACTTGGCTGCTTTAAGAAAATACTAGCTGCAGGTTTTTATTCTAAATAAATGCTGAGGTTAACAGACTGACATTCTTGGATAATGTAAATCTGGTTGTGGATGCTTTTCATGTTTCTCCTGGAGTGGCAGGGAGTCCATTTCGTAGGCTCCTTTCAAGATGTTTCCATGTTGCAAGGCTCTTGACCCTGCAGTGTCCTTCCCCAAGTACTTGACATGCAAGATGGGCAAGGTTTTTTAAGGTGCTAGAGGGGACACCGTACCCTCAGAAATAGTGACCTGTGGGATGGATCATCTTGGGGATACCTTTTACATGTATTTTTGTTACAGTCATATGTGACGGATCGTGGAGGGTTTTATTTTATGGCATAGGTTGTCCTTGACTGTCTTAAATTACTATTTAATTACTGCAGAGTTCCAGTGAAGTGTCTTGAACAGCAGACCATCACAGGAGTTAAACTGATGAGAGCAAGCAAGCAGCATACCCTGTGTTGGATTTCAACATAACTCAAGTATTTTCCATGCACAGTCTTTCTTGGCTTCTTGTTTGTTGGGTGTGTGCAATGAATATGTTCAAAAAGAAAAGCAGACGGGTATTTTGGGCAAAATACCATGTGAAATGCTGCATGTTTTGGAAAGCAGTGGAAGAAAGGGAAAGTGTAAGGCTTTACTAATTGCTGTAAAAATATCAACATCTTTTTCAAGTCTAAAACAATGTCACTGAAACTGATTAGACTTTATAATTAACTTGAGGTCTATTAATTTCATAATCAGCCTGATGGAAGCCAAAGATACCACTTCTATCTTTTCCCCCAATTAGGCATTTTTTATCATTATATGTAGAAAATCTTGCTTTTCTTTAATACTGTTTCTTAACAAATTGTGGAATATTGACCTACCTTCCAAAATGAGTTGACATTGGCTAACAATGTAATGCCCTATTCTCTGGACAATTTTTGTTACTCAGTTTAATTTTATTTAAAGAGAATTAGTTCTATAGCAGTACTACCTTTAGTCATTTAGTAATGAGAGGTTATTCAAAAACCTTGTAGAATTTGGATTAGCAGTATAAATTCATACTGTATGATTAGTAAATTCAGTAAGCATGAAATACGGCACTTGGCTGTCTTCTCCAAAGTAGGTTGAACTTGATAAGTGTCTTGCCCCCTTTCTGGAGACAGCAGATGCTCACTGGAAATTTCTAGAAAGATGGTGCTGGGGGTTTGGGGAACTGTGGAGAATTTTTTTCACTTTAATTCAAGGAAACATGTTTTCAGAAGGACATGAGCACTAAACTGGGGAAAAAAGCCTTTATTGGGAGTATTGGGGGTTAGGTACACTAAGATAATGTAACTTAATCATTTCAGCAAGGTTCAACTCAAACTGTTTTGAATTCTGCTTATTTTGGTTCTTAATCAGAACTGCTTTTACTTGCCTTTTTTTCCCCTAGAGTGTTTCTTAAAAGATGTTTTTGACATATGTAGTTGTATTGAATTTTTTTGTAAAGGCAAGACTTGCTTTGAAGGTTTGTTTCAAATGTCCATTTTTTTTTTTTTATTTTAGCTGGTTGATATCTGAGTTTGAATACATTTCCCATCAAAATTAAGCAGAAAAGGGAATAACAGGAAATTGTGAATGCTCTGTTGCCATCATGAGGTGCCAGAAATTGGATGGAGTTAAATCTTGGGTCATAACCATCAGAATGGCACTTGAGAAAATTAATCCACAGAAACTGTTCTCCCTACCACCACATGGGAGATAAAAAGTTTCCTGGAAGAGGTTTTACTTTTTTAAAGTGTCTTTGCCCATGTGGCTTTTTTCTTTTTACTGGAGAAAAATAGAAAGTTAAGTTCCAATGCATCTGAAAATAGACTTTGTACTTCTACAGTGAATTATTTCATGCTTTACATACAGTCTTGAAAAATATTCATATTGTGAAATCTTAAAAATTCCTATGAAGATGTCAACAGGAAAGCACTCCTGTATCCTGATATATAAATAGAAATAAACACAGACTTGGAGGCAGAGCAGAGATTTCTGTCCTATGACTAAGTTGGTGATAGCCAGGAATTATTGGAGAGTGTTGAAGAGGAAAGGAGAATGAAAGCACTAATTTTCTCCTGCAGATAATCTGCATTAGAGTGAGACTTAATCAAAGCATCATTACTTAAATGAAATTCTCATATAAAATGCAGGACACTTGATATAACTTATCTAAATTAATTACTCCCTACTAAAAGGAAGTTGTATGACAAATTATTTTTTCGGCCTATTCATCCATTCTTTATCAGACCTTTTCCTACCCTGTTGCAACATAAGGAGCAGAAAGCCTTTTCATAGTGTTGTGGGGATTAATATGCATTGATCCCAGGCTAATAGATGAGTTATTCACCCAAGAAGTGGTCAATAATTTGAATAACATGATGTTTTTCTATTCCTAAATTAACAATCATTCTACAAATGAAATGCTTTTTTGTTTGTAAACTTTAGGACTATTTTTAATTAGAACTGATTTTATTGGTGCAGTAAACATAAATCTCTGCCAATTTGCTTTCATATTTGATTTGAACTGTCATTAAGTACAATGAATATCTGTAAAAACAAGGTATATGAAATGAACAGTTTTGGCATGCAGTTCAAGTAAATGAAAATAAATGCAACCGAGGCAAGTTGAATTGGCTTTTAAAATTGTAATTTATTGTCATATTGGATGGGATATATGAAGGCTGTGTGCAAGCTATTATCTTAGACTACACTGCACAAAAACGTGTTGCTTGAAGTTAACCTTATTGAACAGAAAGTGCACCAGCTGTGTCATTTGTTTTTGGTGCCACTTGAAAGTCTGTTATGTTGGGTTATTGGTGATGGACTGCACTGGTGTTGCCTTGTGGAGCCAAGTAGGAACATAACCAAGCCATTGACCTGTTGGGTTTTGTGTCCTGGGCAGCGTCTGCTTAGGAGATGCTTTACTCCTGGGTGTGACTGTGCTCCATTGGTGTCTGAGTGTTACAGGAGCATAGGTGGTAGTTGTGATGAAGAGTCGAAGCCTCCCAGTGCAGAGCTCTAAGGGCGTGTGATGCTGGAGTGACAGGCAGCTTGTCACTACAGAAGCAGATGTGGGTTTGGGTTTTTTGGTCAGCTGAAAAATTGCTCACCAGCCCAAGCTAGCAGAATGGGTAGTGTGGAGGCTCTTCATGTAGGCGGAGCAGGGGTCTTGATGGGAGTGGTAAGCAAGAGGTCCCTCAGATGTGCTGAGCAGGATGTGCGGCCTCTGCCCTGCTGGCTCTGTGGGAGCCTCCTGCAGGAGCGGGCTGGCCAGGAGAGCTCTCCCAACTGCCCTCACCTGCAACCAGCACAGCTGTGTGGCCCTGCATCTGATAGTCAGTGTGCAGTGGGTTTACTCATTATGCTGTGGAACAGAAATGTTCTTCTTAGTACAGATGATCTGTCCTGGGTGGGGTACTGGCGTAATACAGCATAACTTCTATAGAATCCAAGTAAAATCCTTTGGGGCCAGTTCAGGTAACTTGACCCTGGGTCCTTTTTCATGGACATCTTCACAGCAGAAGGATTTTTTTAAATAGTCCTGTGGTTTTGTAAATGCCAATAAAAACAGCTTTAATTTCTTTGATACTGTTGTCTTTGCTTAAACTAAATGAAACAATACTTTAAGTGTTAGTTCCTGATCTGTTTTTAATACTTAAATGGAATATCAGCTTACTAATTTGCTTGATTTTGTCAAGCAATTTTACCTGATGTGGAATGCTTCTGGAATATGGTCTGGAATAGAATATGCTATGGTCTCATTCAGGCTGGGTTTCTGAACCTGCCATAGTTGTGTTTTAGGATACTTTGGGATCTGTTAATTTGCAAAATGATTCTTGTCTTGCCCTTGGCAGAAGCACCAACAGGTCTTAGCTGCTGAGGAAGGCTTGGTGGGACTGCTCAAGTCAGCCTGGTTATGTGTTCCTGTTGCAAGGCAAGGCAGTGGACAGGTCCTGTTGATGTGAGATGTGTGTCTACTGCCTGTGAATACCCTTGATGCCTGAAACTACAGGATTCCTTAGTACAAGCTGGTCAGTGGAAGTAACTGCAATGATTCTTTATCAAATGAAAACTCATTCATAACACAATCATCTGAGGTGACATCGGACTTGATAAATCCTGTATGGTGTCTTATAGTGCTGTTTTGGCATATTGCAGTGTCAGGGTCATAGGTGCTTAAGGATGCCTTATTTTTTGAAACAGCTTTTAGTCTTCCTTTCATATTTGTGTTGAGTTCAGCAGTGACAGTGTAGATTTGTGGCTTTTCAAAACATAATTTTTTTGCCTATTAAGTTACTAAAAAATTTATGTGGTTAAATGTATCGCTGATAAACAGTCAGGAAAGAAGCAAGGTGTGGATATTATCTGCCTCAGAGCTATTTGCCTGGTTATTGAAGGCAAGGCCATGTGTGACAGATAATTGCATAAGAATATTAAGTAAGAAGGGAGGAAAAAGGTTTCTATTACTGTGTTAAGTGCAAGAAATAGAAAATTTGGAAGCTATTATTTTTAATTACATATTTTCTGGCATGTTTCACATCTACAGTATGTTCTGTCCTCATTATCATAATGATTACTATCAGCATGATGCAAAATGGCCCTGAAGTTAATTATGAAAAGCAGTAGGCTTTGTTTAATTAATGAATACAGTATCTGAAAGGGAAGGTAATGCTTTCAGTTAAAGAAAAAGGGACTTAGTGACTTGTAACAAAGCAAGATCTTGGGTTAGTAGCCCCAAGCTAATGGGAATATTAAAGTTCTTGTCAGGTAGAATATGCAGTTTTTCATCAGACTCACTTTATGAACCTGGAAAGCATGTAGTGAGCTACTCATGACAAATATAATGTTCCTGACAAAAACCTGGCTGTCCCAGTATGTTCTCAGAAAGGCTTGATGATAGGTTCAAGCCTTACTAAGATACTGAGCTTCCTTCTGAGGGAAGTACTGAGCACTTCCCAGGTGGTAGTTAGTGCCCCTGCAAATGAGTGGTGCTTATGAAAAGGCTGATGGGAGTGTTCAGCTCTACCTGGCCTGGGGGAATGGCTCAGCTTCTTGGCACCATGGATGCCTTCACAGTTGTTCTGGATGGCAAGGAAGCTGCTGTAGCCCTTCAGAAGCCATGGCAGAAGTGCCAGTCATGCTGGACCACAAGCTGTGAGAGAGATTTTGTCCTCTTGGTATTGGCAGTGTTTGTGTGCAGAGGAGAGACCATGACCAGGTATGGGCTGTGTCTTGGAAGTTGAGTTCAAAAGAGGAGTTCTCTGGGTCTCTACAAAGTCATGGTTTGTGCATTTCTATCCTCAGAGTAGGTTGAGAGGGTTTTTCTGTGTCCTTGAAGGCTGGAAACAATGATGGATCTAGGAGAGAATTTTCTGTTTGCGAGGAGAGCTTAAACTACTAAAACAGTAAGCTACCCATGGGTACCTTGGACATAACTGAAGTGAGCTGAGTCAAGACATAATTTTCCTCATCCCAGTTGCCATACAGATGGGAAATGTAAGTTTCTGTGCCTCATCTCACAAGGATATCTCTGTAGGCTAGTGAGTGTGTGAAACATCCACACTGCTGTGCCGCAAGTGCTGAAGAACATTTCGTGGTGAGGAGGGTTTGTGTGGTTAGTGTTGGCATTGAGTAGGGGTGAAGCAGTAGGTTTCTTTACTCAGTTGGAGCATAGCAGAGTAGAGAACAGTGAGCTTGGATAGGAACTTCGAGAAAGTCAATTTCTGGTCTGTCTTTCAGGCTGAAGATATCTGGAACAGAGTGGTGTTATATATAGTTCATTTTAACTGTTTAAAGTTAGATTTTCCATAGCTGGAAGTCCTGAACTTTTCTCCTTTATCTGAGACCCATTTTTTCTCCAAGTAATTGGCTTTACTTGGCTGTTTAATCTTGGCATTAGCAGATGGCTTAGTGAGTACTCCAAACATGCTCTGAACAAGATGACAAAGACCATCTCAGGCATACAAGTAAACCACAAAGGTCAAACTGACATTATTGTGCAGGCTGGAGAAATATGACCAGCAGAAATTATATCAATTTTGCATAATCAAGCTCCTAGGCAGACATTGTTAGCAGCTGCCAATCTTTGTACTTGCCCCCTTCCTTTTAACAGACACAAATCAAAATGGACAGGGCAGGATCCTGAAATCACCCTTTGGCTTACTTGGGAGACTTGATTTGAGCCAGAGATATGCAGGTGGCTCTGACAGCTGCACTCAGCAATAGATTTTAGTCTTCTGCCCACAGAAACTAGGTTAATCTACTGCTTCTGGCATCATGGGCTGCAAGAAACTCTATGAAAATAGAACTGTACACTGAATTTTTCTCTTGGCCAGTATTAAAATATATGCATTGAGGCTTTCTTTTCCTTTCTTAGTTATTTAATGCCAGCACTTGATTTTTGGAATGCGGTTCCCTTGCAAAGCAGTTTCCTGAAATAATTTTGATTAAATGTTTCCCTTTTTTTGCTTGCAAATTTAGTCAGTACATATTTGCCCTTAGGTTGACTTCATAGGTTTAACTTCTTTTAAGAAAAAAGGCTTTTGAGTAAAAAATACGGTTCATTGTTTGTAACTGGCTAACCCAGTCACTTGTTGGGCAGTCTAGACTAAGTGCAGATATTGCTTTTTCCGTGTAGGTTATGTACACACAGGTAGCTGAATTGAAACAACAAGATTTTAATTATCATTTAGTTGAACTGTTTCTTGTACCCCTGGGAAGGTGATAGTGCTTCAAAAATACTGTGGTATAGAATCTTGATGCTGAAGGGTTCCTCTCACCTCCTGTCTGGTGTTGGATGCAAGGTGGCTGTGATCTCATGTGAGATGTGCTTCATAGATGCACTAGAGATTTAGAAATTGAAAATGGCCAAGGTACATGTGAAACATGCTGTGTGTGTTTAGTGCAGAAGCTGTAAAAGGGTAGAATCTGAAAACATTCGAAAGGTCAGCAGAAGGTTGTCCCTCTCTGGAACTAGAATCTTGATCCACTAGAATACCCCTGTTGCTTATTAAAGCTTCAGCACTCTGTTGTTTTTTCTTGGTTGAAATATTTTAGGTAATCATTTGTCTGGTGGAAGAGAGAATTTACCTAAAAACTGTATGCTGGAAAAGAGCATTTCATCTGCTGGTAGAGAAGGCTGTGGCCTTAACTGCTTATTCTGCAGCTGCGGAGTTGCTGGGGAGGTGGTACTAGTGTGTGTGTTGTCCAACAGAGAAGTTCATGAGGGTGTTAACGCTGGCCCATGCTGCCTGTCACTTGCACAAGTTGAACATTGTAGTAGCCCCTCTTGTGCTGAGGTAAAACTTGTGCTTTGGGTTTTCTGTGGAATTGAGGTGGTTAGAAGCAGGCCATGTGCATCTTAAACACTATCAATGTGTCAGAACCTAAACTATTTTTTGAAAAGTTTTCTTTTTGTGCGCATCTAGTTAGTCCATAGACAATAAATAAAACTAAAGATTTTGGCCAGATTAGGTGTCTATTTTGAGGCACAGTGAGCTAAGTAAGCCTGTTTGCCCTTATTATCAATACAACTTTGGATTCAAATAAATGAATAACAAAAAGGGAAAAAAGTGCATGTTAGTGGGCTCTGATTAAGCTCAGTAAGAGACAAATATGTTCTTCGTAAGCTGTTAACTTTCTGACACAGTTTAAGTTGCCATAAATTTAATATGCATGAATCATTTAGACCCTCTGTGGAATAACATGCTTAGCTAGTGGTAACAGGGTTGAGGGAAATTAAGTCAAAGATGAAGTCTTAACTAATGGGAGTTGATGACATCTTACCTGCACTGACAGTGAAAATTTCATGTGTATGATGGTGTAATTATGTTAATACTTCGTCCCCTTAGGGTGACTTATTCTGCAGTCCTTTCTTTCATGTAGTCTGTGATGTTCTCATGTGGTGTGTGTGAGAAAATGAAATGTGGGAGTTGAGGGAGGAAAGAGTCCCACACCTATTGCTGGATTTAATTCTATTTTTATTAATGCATATCCATGTGTACTGGTGATTTCTAAGAAAAAGATGTTCTCCACAAGTGGAAAGTGACAATTATAATGAGCTTTTTCTGGTAAGATGCTGTAGTGCCTGTTCATGCCACTGGAGGAAAGATTTGAGCTGTATATAACCTTTTAAGAATGAGGACTTTAACATTTTGATTTCATCTCAAACAGTACTGAAAGGTTTTTTTGTGGGTGGATTAATTCAGTGCCCAATGAGTTTATTGCAGTTATTGTGGAACCCAATTAATGTAGATATTCTTAGTACAAATATGCTTTGCTATATGTTATACACAGGGAAAGCAGGGGAGGTGGCTGAGAAGAAACCATGATCAAAAGCCGTAGGGAAGCAAAGGTTTTGTCTTAGTGTGCTTTTTGAGAGGCATGTCAGGTGTTATTCTTTAAAGTGGGTCCTTTTGTTCTTTGCCAAGTGTGTTGCTGCCATCTCCCAGGACCATCTGTCACTCTGTCCCAGTGCAGAGGAATAGAATTCATCTCCATCTCATTTTTTTTCTTATTCATTTAAATGATTACTTGATTGGAAAGAGTTGTTTTTAAGTGGTCAGTAAGATTGGCTGAATATTGGGCATGGCTGGTTTCTTTGCTTGCAGGTTCTTGTGAAGCTGTGCTGTGATGCTTTTGGGCCAGCCAGCCACTCAGGGGAGAACTGTGCCCTGTATGCCTAGCAGACCTTGTTCTAGTTTTCCTTGCTGGAGGAATTAATCTTTTGTTTCTTAGTTACTGTAAATAAGATTCTGCATCTACCTGTCTTCTGCATAAGTGTGCGTGCTATTTAAAGAATGCCATCTTTTTCCTGAATGTGAAATGGCTATTATCCATTACTTTGAGGTGGCTCTTGTGTTTACTAGGATGATGAAATGTGCCATCTTTCTAGTGAGTAGTTAAAAAGCTTGTGCTTGAAGCTATCTGCTGATGTTGATGCACTGGTTACCGAGCTAGCTGGATTGTCATCTCAGCTGTAGGGTAGCTCTTCTGTGCTCTTGTGTATTTCCTCTTTTGAGCTTCTAGGCTTTTTTGTATATATTGACCTAGTGTTAATTCAGTGATGTGCTATATATGAAGTTAATTTCTATTAAGACCTCTGTCCTTTGGATCTTGTTTTATTCAAATTTTAAAAAACACTGTTTTTCATTTCCTTTGTAGGAAGATTAGTAGGGAGCTTGTTGAAGAAATAGCAGGAATATTTTTGAGTTCTATTTAGATGGTAGTTTTTTATTGGCCGTTTAGTAATTCATTTTGTGCAGTAATAGTAATTAAGTAGTGCCATCATTTGGTTGTCTGCCTAAGTAAAAATATAGCAGACTAAGGTTCTGATGGCTAAGGGAGAACCTTCTGATAAATAAGTGATAACAATCAGAGGAACAAGGGTTTGCTATTCATATGGGTTGTAAGATCAAGTGAAAGCAGAGACTGAATTACTCATGTGACTTGATACAACACACACTTTGTGTCTCACACAATTAGCACTATGACTCACCTTTCATGTGCTTAGAGAAGCAAAGTTGTAAAGACAACAACAGACTCAAAAACTACCAAAAGAGAACATTTATTTGCTCATTAAACTGTAATTGAGCAACAAAGACAGAAGCAGAACTTGCCAAGGTATCAGCTTAAATTTTGAAGTATTGTCCTAAATTAGAGCTGTTTCATGACTGTCTTTCAGTTCCAGTAGATGCTTTTGGTGCTGGGTGGCTGACTAGGCCTTGTTAGGGCCAGAACACCCGAACAAGTGATGGCCAAGGCTTTAGGAAGTGATCTGTTGGTTTGGGACCTTAGACTTTGCTTTTCCAGATGAACATGTTTTAAGGAGCTTGGTTTATTAGGTAATGCCAACCCTGCTATTTTCAGAAATGCAGCTGTAAGTTGGGCTTAAAGTCTGTTACCCTCCCCTCAATTTCTTATGTCTCATGATGGCCATCTTAAAAGCTCACATTGCCTTCTGTAGAGTGATTAGATGATCTTAGCCTGTAAAACGTAATATCAAGTTTTTGGTCCTACCTGCTTGACCACGAATAAGAATGAACAGAATTACCCTATCTGGCTTAATACTGAATCTGCCTGTGTATCGTATCTCTTTGTGTTGGTGATAGGAACTGGTGTTGTCAACTGCTTAAACAAATTGAAGGTGTTTGAGGCCGAGTGCTTCTAGGAAAGGTGCTGCTGGAATTGTTGGCAGCACCACCATCTGTTTGGATGTTTGTGCAAGCTTGTCCGAGCGTGGCTATGCTCGTAGCCTCCTAAGTTCTGTGCTGTAGGAAGAGACCTCCTCAAAACCAGATGGGTACTGAAGTCTGATCTGATTTCTCTGACTTAAGTATTAATGAATGTCTTTGCATTACGGCTGCTTTGGCAAAATATATGGCTATTTAGGGTGTATTGAGGAACTTGCATACTTCCCAGATCTATTCTGAAAGTCTCTGACATGTTAGGTTTGGGTTGAGAGCTTCAATAGCAGTATGGATTTGTTTAATTGATGAACTGTGTAGTTAAGAATTGCATCTTTGCCTCCTTAAAATGTGTATTTTCAGTAGTTTTATCTTTGGGGCGGGGAGAAGGGGCAATGCTGTGTTTTTGCACTGACTTCAGCAGGAAATTAGCAGTAGCTATAGCCAGAACTGAAGAACTAGCTTGGCTTTGACTGGAACACCTTGGCTTTTCTAAATTTCTGAACTGAAGAAATGCAAAGCATTGCCTGGGAGTGTAGCAGGAATTGTGTGGGCCTTCCCATCTGTGCCCTTGCAGAAGCAGATGGGGAGGTGAGGTCATTTACCTGGCCAGGCTCCTTAACGACTGCCCCTTTGGTCTGGGCTTCAAGAGGCACCTTGCTGCTCTGACCGTAGGACGCTGATACTGTCCTCTGTTGTGAATACCCTGTCATTGATCAGATGAAGCCAAACTGTGGAACAAAATGTGTGCAGTTTTTAAAGATGGTCTTCATGAGCTAGAAATAATTGAAGTATATCTTGTCAAGTACATTAGAGAAGTGTTTAGTAGAGTAGGTATTTTGCAATCCATGTGAAATGATGTTAGACATCTAGTACAGCTTTCTAATGTATGGAAAGATTGTGTTCCAAGTAATGCAAGCAACTTAGCAATTGATGAAAAGCAGCCATTGAGCTTCTTGTACCCATTGTACTTAGGTTTATATTTTTGGACTGTATTCCATCTGTCCTAAAGAGCACCTTGTTTTTTTTACTCTCAGTATCTTCTAGTTTTCTGAGTGCGTGCATGTGGTTTCCATATTTTACCAGCTTATCTGTAGAATAATTGAAAATTGAATACTTTGAACAAGAAAGTGCTTTTCTGTCCCAGTTGAGACATATAGTGTCTGCATGGTAACAGCTGGGGTCAATGTTCTTAGGTTCCCTTCAGTGGTGCTGCTGTTGTATAGGAGGCTTCTTGCCTGGCCACCCCTGGGCTTTCCATGTTTCCGTGGTGGGACACATGGGCGTGGCTGTGGAGCATAAGCCCTGTGTTCCTTGGGAAAGGGTTGTTGCATTGGAGTGTGTCCATCTAGAGAGCCATATAAAATTGGGGCCGCCTTAGTAAGGCGGCTCTGACTGATAGCACATAAACACGTTTTTGGTCTCGCATACTGCTAAATTTTCTTTGTGTTTGTAAATACTGTTTTCAAGTGATTTCTTTAAAAAAAAAAAAACACAACTGTAAAGACTGGTACCATCTAATCACTACTTTTTTTGACGATGGTTCTATCAGTGCACTGCCCTCCACATCAAAACTTCAGAACAGGTGTGATACTAGGGTTGAAAATGGAAAAGGGGGAAAAATGGAAAAGGCTCTTTAGTGATAAAGCTTTTAGGGTTGACGGTTATGAGGATTTGTCTGTGTTTGGTCATTAGTTTTCCCTTCCTTGTGTCTTTCTTGCTTAAAGATCACTTGCGTTATAAAACTGAGACGGGTTAGCTTCACTGCCAGGGACGGGTCTGTGCCAGCCTTTGCACTTGCCAAGCTGGATCAGTGGTTTGTAACTAATGGCACATTAACTATATTTCCCCTGGAGATCATGTGCAGTAATTGAATTCAAGTGCTTCTATATTCAGTGTGTTGGAGTGTCTTTAGAGCCTTCAGTTTATACCAGCTGTTGAATTTATTTGTGACTCCAATGTGATTTTTTTCAGGACTTTAGCAGTTTGTCAAATGAAAGAAATCACTGAAGCAAGTGTGATAGGACTTGAATGAGGAACCATAGAGGCAAAAACTTTTCCAAGATCTGCCTCTGTGGTGCTCAAGAGGGCTTGAAAGTGAAGGTGGGGGATTCATCTTGAGGCAGGGCGGGAAGCATGAGGAGTGTACAAGGCTGTAAAACACTTTTTTTGAAGGTATTTTTTAAGCAAGCTTGAGAAGAACTAGTTACATGGTAATACTTCAAAGGGTATTTCTTTTTCTCTATTTAATGTTAATGTAAATTAAGTAAGCTTCCAAATTCTTGAAGGAAAAGCTGAATATGTACAACATGTATATTCAGTTTTTAGTAATTGGCATATTTTATATGTCTCTTCACATATCCAATTTCTGCTCAATAAGAGTGTTTTTATTAAACAACTCCTGTTTTCTCTTTTCTGTAGGTGCTGGTAGGAGAGTTTTCCTGAAGTAATATGTACAGGAGCTAGAAAGAACCACAAAGAAGCACTAGGATGTTGCAGGTAGCATTTCAGCCACTTGCATTTCACTCAGTACAAAATGTGTTTTAGTGCTGCTTAAATGGGATTTTCCCCTCTGATCATTGCAACAAAGTCTGAAAACACATTTAACCTGGGGGAATATAGAGTGAGCCTGGTTGATTTTAATTAACATGAAGGAACCATCACCCCTGCTGTCCATGTGAAGTGTCAGGGAGGGGGTGGTATTTCAGACTTTCTCTGAAGGAACTATCTAATTAATATCATGACACTGATTCAGCTTTTCAGCTTCCTGGTAGGTTGTGATGTAGAAACGTCAAAAATCTGGTTAATACATTGGTTTGGAATGAAAATGTAACCTGAAACTTAAGAGCATGTGGTATGCTAAGGTTACAACGTCTTGATGGTGGTTTTAGATTTCAGGGAAGGTAATATTTTTTTGAGCTCCTAAAATTCAATGACTGACCTAGGGTGTAAGTGTGGCATTGGTAGGTCTCCTTTTGTGTTCACAGGTAAGTGAAAAGCCTTTTATATGAAAAAGAATGGGAAATGCGTGGTAGTATCACACCTTGTGTTCTCGGAGGGCTGCTAGCTGTCTGCCCAGAGCTGCTCTTGAGACTTGGCTTATTAAACTATTGCAGAAGCAGCTGTTTCTGTCTCTTCGGCTAAATGTTGACTTCATTACACTTTGTTAGTAAGTTGTGCACCCTTGGAAAGGATAACACCCCAAGGTTGCTGGGTTAGTATTTGTATGTTTTTTAGGTAGACCTAATTTCATTTTCAGGTAGACTGCATTCAGCCTATGGTTTGTGCAGTTTTTGTGCCTTAAACACTGGGTGATACTGCTAAGCTATTTGCACCAATTTTCATATCTAAGCCATCTATCAACTTCTCCGTATTACTTGAACTCTCAGTGCCAATTGTTAAATCTTCATGTGTGTTAATTAGTAAGTCTTCTTGAGAGGGGCAGGTGAAGTGGTTTAAGTAGTCCCAGGGCATTCTCATCAGATAGATTTGCCAAGGTAGGAGTTTGAGGCAGTGGGATGATATCAGAAGCAAGGCAGAGGTAGATGTAAGAAATGCTAACAAAAGTATTCCCAAGTCAAGATCCAGAGTAATGTACTTGGAGACTTGTAGGTTGGAGAGAAGTGGTTGAGCTCTCCTTTGGAATAAGACGTGTTCTGAGTTAGACAAGGCCAGAAAATTCCCTGCTGGCTGTGTCACTGGTCTGGAGCCTTATGGCTTGCTGAGAAAAGTGTGCTGTTTATTGGTCTGTGTTAAGAAACTGCCATTTAAGAAGCCTGTACTTCATGTCTATGAGCTTCCCTGGTCAGAAGCCTGTGCCTCTCAAAGGTTTGAAATAAGCTGTTTGGCAACCTTCTGGGATACAAGGGGACAGAGTGTGAGTGGATGTAAAACTGGCCTTGCTCAGGATATTCAGGAATGTGCACTTAGAAACAGTGTGTGATAGCAGCATGTGGAGTGTGGTGCCTGGTGACATATGGCCAGATGTGCGCTTTGCCTTTGTGAGGAGAACAGCTCTTCCTCTTCCTTCCCCACCCGGGAAAACCTTCCAATAAGGTTCTTCCAACTCCAATATCATTTAGTTGAAGGTTATAAAAAGCTTGTCTAACAACTTGTTATGGGTGGGTTTCCTGTTAAATGGCACCCAGGAGCTCTTTCTCAAAAGCTGTGCTTGGGGTTTGCAGGTCCTGTGTGAGGTGGCCGTGTGCCTGTGCTCAGCTGTTCCCATGGCCGTCAGCTGGGCAGGGGGGATGTGTTTGTGGGAATCTCTGTGCTCTGGCCAAAATGTTTAGGCCACAGTTGAATCAGTTGTTCAACTGTCTGAGTTGAGACTAAAAATGAGGAGGCATAGGATTTTATCTTTTCAGGCTTGATCTTGCCATGATATATAAGATGCAGCCTTGTTTTCTTACAAGCTTTTGCAGGCACAGAGTGCTGCGGTCATTTCCATGAATATCCCATGTTCTGCAGTGATACGGGCTGCAAGTAGGTGCTTGCTGGCTGGTGTTATGGGGTGAGGGCTGATAGAGTAGAATCACAAGGCTGGAGTTCAAGTAGCAAAAATGTCAGAACTTAGGAGTTACTTATCCCCCACTGGGGAACTTAACGATGAAATGTTAAATGACAGTAAAAAATCACTTTTTGTTTCAGGCCAATCCAATAATATTTCTATGTACTGTCCTATCTCACTGGAATCAAAATCAGAGTAGTTTTCTTTTAGCTTTTTGGTTTTCATAGCTCAAGATTGGCTGTAAGAGTGAACTGTCTAAGCAATATGGTGTTAGCAATGTTAACTTCAGTAATTAATGTACATCCATGTTTTAAGGAAAAGCTGCCAAATTCAAGGTTTCTGTCTTTGGTAGCTGTGAGGACTTTCCCCTCTGCTTTCTGTGTCACTTGTGAAGAGTTCTCTTGTCACCATTTAGGGCCAGGATGGTTGCAAAAATGCTATGTCTTAAGGTATGTTAGGTATTGTGTGACAGAGCTAAGACTGGTTATCTTGGAGATCAGTAAGTACCTAGTACAGGAGACTCTTTGGTGCATCTGCTATGAGGGAGTTCAGGTAGATACCGGCCCAGAGCTGCTTGGGTCATGTCATGCTCTGAGCTTCAAGTGACATTCACATGTACTGCTGGATGCCAAATTTAGACTTTGTTGGGAAAAGCTGTGTTCAGGCTTTTATTTGGTTCACAAAATAAACTCAGGTAGAACTTGTCAAGGGTTTTGTTTTTCTCTGCACTGCATTTTTGTAGGGATGTAAGTATGTTGCATAGAGATGGTAAAATTTCAGCACAGTGGAAAATGTGTAGAATAACTGTGGTACTGTTCATATGCTTTTTACTGCTGTTTAAGTATTGTAATGATAGGCTGTTCTGTGCTTTCAGCTGTATTTCCTTAGCATTTCAGTGGGTGAAAAAGCACTTAAGGTCTTGTGCTGTTTTGTCTTCTGTCAAGTACTAAAAGATTGAGAACACTTTTTCAGACTTAGCTTTAATGGCATTTACAGAAAAAAAAAATTTTTAATACTTGTTCTTGAAATAATTGATATTTTCAGTAGCATTTTGTTTTCCAAGGGGTATCACCCTTAAAAGTCTGCCTTCATGTTCATTTTTTTACATTTATTGCCCATAGTTATTTCTTGAATTAACAAGAAATCTTTTACTCTCAAAGTGAGCCCTTTTATTAATACCTAATGCTGATGCTATGTTGCACAAGTAAAGGTAACTCAAGCAATCACTGTTCTGTACCTGTAAGAAAAGATGTTTCCTTTGAAGTCCTGAGAACTGTGTACCCTTTTTTTTTTCTTGTCATCCCCCTTGAAATTTGTTTTGTATTTTCTCTTAGTTGAAGGTGGCCACCTGTGTAAGTTAAATGCTACAAAGGCAGAAGGTGAACATGTATGGATTCATGGAGAAGGCAGAACTGCAACTTAACAAAAAAAGTCAGGGTAATGGCTCTTATTAACATGGCCAAAAGAATAGTCCAGGCAAATAGTCCATCCTTTCAGTGAGAGCAGCTTGGTGCCATCATTGGGGCCTCTGCAGAGGTTCCACCTGTCCTAAGAGCTCAGTGCACTATTTATAGTTCTTGCCCAGGAATCAATGCAGTGTATCTCCCATTTCAGGAGAAGACCTTGCTGTCTCAGGGAGAAAACCTTGCTTTGTCAGACGAGACTGATAACCTCATAATGGGAACTTTGGGCAGTCTGTAGCATGTAGGAAAACCACTCAGTTCAGACAGGTTTTCTGTCAGCTGAGCACAGATGTGTGCGTGACAACAGACCTTTGAAATGCTAGGATGTTGTTAAAAGCCCAGATAGACTTGCAAGTCTTCAGAGGGGGTGAAGAAGCCTGCTTTGTCCTGATGAACACCTGGCATATGCTGTATATTCCTGTTCTACCTCCTTTCTCTATCATGTTTCTTGGAAGTCTTGGCTTTTAGGAATTATGCTGTTTTTTGGTGTGGAAATGTTTTCCTTTTCAAGTTGACCATCTGTGAATTTTAAGTGACAAGTTCCCATTGTCCTGCAGAAGGTCTCTTTTCATGCCCGTTTGCTGGCCTGGAAAGGTAGTTGAACTTGCCTGGTGTTCATGGTGTCAGAGATATGTAACCCTCCTGTACACACACAGATATCACTTCATAGGCTTAAGGTGGAGCAAGGAGTATTTACATCAAGCTTGAGCACAGGAACTGAGGAGGAGAAGAATGAAGCAAGAGTGAATGGACTACAGCAGAGCAACAAACAGCCCTTGGAAACAACAGAGCACCAGTTCTGACTGAATTACAATTATTTAAGCTCCAGTGGTATTTGAAAGTGCTGTGGGCTGAGAAAAATTGCATCTTTCCTTCCTTATGGTTTTTAGAAAGATGGTGTGTTTCAATATGTGGATTTCCCTTGAGAGGAGCACTTTGTCTTGATACATGCTGGGCGCAGCAGGATGTGTGTGGACATGTCAGCTGACGGAGGTAGCCCAGGACCCGTGTGCTGTGGCTGCCTGTCAGAAAGGTCCTGGCTTATGTCATGACCTAGGTCTGGTGATCTCTGCCTAAAATTTGCCCTCAAATTTTGATGTTCCCCAATTCTGAGAGAATGGCGGGTAGATTAGGGAGGAGGTAAGGAGGGGACCAACAGTAAGTCTAGGTGAGTGTTTTCCGTGTTGTTGGACTTTGTGCTGTGCTGTAGCAGAATACAATATTGACCAGCTTCCCAAGATCTGCAGGTAGCCCTTGCCAAGTGGTGGGAAAAAGATGTTTTTGTATGAGAAGAAACTAGGCTCTTGATGGGCAAGTCACTGGTGAGAGAATAAACTGGTTTCTGGGTTGTACTTGAGAGCACTGTTCAGCTCTAGCATTGCATTATCTGTGTGTCTTTTCTGCCTGTCCTTCTGATGAGCCCAATACTGGCCTGTACTTGAGATGGTTTTGAGGCTGTTTGCTTTCTTTTGCTTAATTTTTTAAAAGATAGAAATTTCTTTTGTACCTTTATAGTCACATGTCTTTATTCCCAATACTTTTACTTAATAGTAAATAGCTTAGGTAATACCAGAGGTCTTGATTAGAAGAGGGTTGTGATTATAAGAGGGTTGTGATGTCTTTTCCTTGATCTTATCTTGCTTTTGAAGCATATTTTAATGCAAATGCCATCTTCAGTGGCTCTAGGTCCAATTCAGTGAACATGAAGCTGTCATCTTGTGATGTGGGCAGTTCACTAGTGCTTTGGATGCTTTGTGAGTTCTTAGGTTTTAACTTAGCAATCATGCAAAGTACATTAGATGCACACAATAGGCAAAACCTTGTCTGGAATTCACTTGAGCTCTGTGCAGGAGGAGTTTGCCCTCCAAGGCTGGTGTTTCCCTTGCAGCCCTTTTTCCCAGCCTATCCCTACTGGGACATGTTGGAGTTTGTGCTGTTCTCTCTGCGTATGAGAGTTGAGGCCTTCTGGAAGAAAATGAGGTGTGGGGGAGTGATGGTGCCTGGCTGCTCTTGTTCTGCTGGGCAGGTGGGATTCAGCCAGCATGGGCCCTTGTTTGCACCAGGGCATGTGTGTATGTGCGGAGCAAACTCTGGTGGCTGCGCCTGAGATGGAGATGACCAACTTTTTTTTATGGGGCATTGTTCAGCTTCTCCTTCCCTTCCTACCTGTTAGGGTAGGAAGCTTCTCCTTCCCTTCCTACCACAGTTAGGGACAAATGTTGTAGTGGCTGTCAATATTTCCTTTTTTGGTACTTGTGCACGTGTTTTTCCAGCAAAAATGTCTTGAAAACAAGTATGTTCCCACAAAGGTGTAGGTGCAAACAAATGATATCATTAAGAATGACACGTGTGTTACGAGAACTGATTTTTTAGTACTCCATTTCTGCTATAAAGCACACAGGTACCTCAGAAGATCTGTTGCAATACATCTAAGCTTTGAATTTATCCAACACTGCAATTTTCAACAACTGTGTTTAGTTGTGTAACATGAATTATTTTCCAGGACTTGTGTAGGATGTTCTGTTAGTCAAGGACCCAGGCTCCAAATACATTAGTATGTGTTGCCTGTTGTCTTCATTAAAAACTGATAGATGTGTGCAATGACTTGGTAGGCCCTTGCTGTCTCTTTTTTAGTCAATAAACAAGATAAGGAATATATATGCTGAGGATGGTGTCCATCAGGATTTTCCCTTAGACAGGTGATGTAATTTGAAATACAGTACCAAGAATATCATTGTTCTATTTTGTGATGTTGATAATGTATTGGGAAATGTGCTGGTTATTTCAATTTAAGTATTTAGTTCTCTGCAAATGTCAGTGCATAAGAGAATGTTTTATGTAGGACCATTTTTAATGATCCACAGGTGGATTGCTCCAGAGCCATGATCTCCATCTTGAAATCTAATCATTTTGGCTTCTTAATGAAGGCTTGATATACAAGAGGTAGAACTTCATGATGTAAATGGTGAAAAGTTTTTTGTTAGTCTGCAATATATTTTTACTGGAGGCAGGAGAGAGATAGGAAAGGAATAATCCCCATACAAGAAGTGAAATTCAAGAAAGCTTCCCAAACTAGAGATGATGGTGCCTTAGCCATTACTGGGCTGTGTTTCCTAATTTGTTTTAGCAGGAGGGGAGAAATAAGTGGCTTGGCTAAGTCTTAGGCAGATGTGCAGCTGCCTCAGGTCTCTCTACAAGGTATCAGATGACTAGTTATCTTTTTGTAACTTCAATTTCATGGAGTAAAATGAGTAATTGTAGCTTGCAAGTATCTTCTTGAATTTATTTTAAACAGTGGCTATAAAATTCATAAATTTTATAATTAAGACATTTTGATTAACTGAAAGTTTAAGACAAGTAAGTTTTGCCTACAGTTTTAAGTTTCTTTTTTTAAATATACTAGTAGCTTTTTACTTTTTAGAATGGATTACATAAGGATCTATATAATGGGAAAAAGGCATGAGATGAAACCAAAACTTTCTCACCTGTTTAGCTGAAAGATGAGTGATTTCAGCTTTTGACCCAGTATAAGAGTTTTAGATGAATCTTCTGATCTCTGTGGGAGTTGGAATAAAGATTGCAAATGTCATTAGAATACTCCAAGGGTGCTCTTCAGTGGTTCCTTTTCATTCTGTTCTGCTAGAGATTTTTCACTGTAATACCTGAATATGTATTAAGTACAGAGAAAAACTGAAGAACTTCTGAGCTGTCTTTGAGGGAAATCTGCTTACTGATCCAGTTGCAAATAATATGGAAGTATTTTTTTACAAGGACTTTAGAAGTATTAGAGATCTGTATCTTAATATCCACAGTAATGAAGAATTTTTACTTTCACTTCCAATTTCTAACTGAAATTAGTTGATAGTGGCGGTTGAAAAGATCTTGTCTGTATCATCTATTTGACCCTGAAAATCAGAAGTGGCAAAGAGGAGTACACAGATGCAGAGGTGAGAACAGGATCTCATGAAACACTGCCAGCCCCTCCTGCTGTTTCATAAAGGGTTATCTACCTGCTGCATGTCAGATGAGTCTGGATGGGTCTCCCAATGATGCTAATTGCAATTAAGTGTCCTGGTCAAAGGCAGAAGATCAGGCCCTCAAGAAGGACAGGAGTGATGCCCTTATGCTCTATGTTGCAAAGAGTTTGAAGACCCCTGCAGATGAGTTGCAGAGTATTTTGAAGACTTGCACCAGGTTTAACTTAAAAATCCCTTAGCTGGGTAAATCTTTTCCTCAAGGAAGGTTGGAAGGAAACTTGCAGTCACAGTTTGACAACAGCTTTTTCATCTTGAAAGTATTTCTTCCATTTTCTCTTCTTAATAAATGCAGTGTTTGTGGGGACAGACCAGCTGACAGAAGCTGTCAGGAAATGCCAAATGGCTCAGTACTCTGGCCACCTTGATTCGATGTTTAAGACTGTCAGAGATGGTGAGCTTTCTGTGGAGTCTAATATGAGGTAAATTAGCTTATTTGCACCCTGGCCAAAGACCAGCAAACAAAGGTCTTAATTTGTGGGCTGTTCAGCTTTTACCCTGTGTCTGTGTTAGAGGCAGCTACACGATCCCACTCAAAAGTAGACGTCAAGTGCTGCAGTGTCTTTCCAAATGAATGTGTCTTAATGGCTGCAGGAGATGTTATTTGCGGCATTAGTAGAGGGAGGTTAACATTTCTGCTCTTCGAGGCTTGTTTTCCAGACCAGATGTCAAAAACCACCATTCCAGCTCTACCTTTGGAAAGTGCCAAGTGAATCAATTGGCCTGGTTTGGATCCTCATTTGGTTTTGTTACTCTTCATAGCTATGTTAGTAAAATATTTCGGTCTCGGACATAGCTGGCTTAAGGTGACAAGCCTGTGAAATATGTTGTTGCCTGCTAGTGTTTCAGTGATATGGCTGCCCATATACTGCCAAGTGACAAGATCTGGATCATGGTGAGAAGAGCTCTTCATTGGAAGAGACAGGAAGCAGTGAGGCTGTGTTGGTCTACTTTGCTCTGATCTGTGTAAGTAGCTGACACTTTGGGAAAAGTAACTGTGAAGAAACATCCCCAAACTGTTGGCATAATGTGTGACTTCTTGTACAGGGACATGTGTTTAATAGCATGCTGTCCAAGAGGAATATTGTAATAATGTGTAACCTGCCATTAAGGATGAGGCAACTTCTGCAGCAAGTGCAAGTCAGGACTCCCTAAAACCTATGTCAGATTAAGTGTCATGATTCCCCAGCTGTACTTTGATATTAAGCATAGATACACCTGCAAAAGCACTAGGAATTCTTCCTCAAATTTGATGCATTTTAAGTTAGTGGGCATGTACTTTCAATATATTGACGTCAGAACTATGAATTTTTTTGGGTAAAACTCTTTGCTTTGTAGGCCTAGGATTTTTGACAAGATGGTGTACCTGACCAGGGTCTGAGCCAGAAATGTGTGGGTTTTTTTTGTTTTTTTTTTTTTTTTTTTCCCCTTGGCTAAAAGGTTGCTCTTAGTCATTTTGTTAATCTGGAGAAAGAACACACTTCCATTATTTTAAGGACTGCTTTTAACAAAAGCTGGTTTCCTGCTTTTATATCTATTTTCACTCCCAGTAGGGCATTTTGAATATTCTCTTTGAAGCTTGACTATACTTTCTTCTCTTGTGATTGTTGTCCACTTCAGAGCTGTTTAGTATATCTATTTTGGAATTGTAATAGTTTTGAAGCACTTGAAGACCATGTCTGAATGTTTTGCTTGTATACCAGATGACTACACTTAGATGAGCTCTAAGTCCTGGATTTAGGATCTGAATAGTTGAGAGGTATCCCCTCAGCCCTAGATTAACAAGATAAGCCTTGTTAGATCAAGGCTTTGGTTTTACCTTCGTGGAAACTTTTGCTGATTTCTAAGAATCTGATGCTAAAGATGCCTTTTTCTCAGATGAGGAGCTTTTGGGACTCTTAACTTTTCCCTTATGAGTGCTGTACCATGTAATACTTGGAAACTTTCAGGTGCTGGCTTGCTTTGGGCTTAGGTGAAGCTCCTGGAGAAATCAAGCATAAGGAAGTAGAGATGAGTGAGAAACTCCTCTCATCTGGAGGCAGGCTAGAAGTTTTCTTGCCTCGTGTATGTAGGCTCTGAATGGCTACTACCTTAGCTGTGCAGGGTTCCAGGCAGAGGGGCTCTTGTGTAGCCACAGAGCTCTCTTGTGCTGTAGGGCAGCACTTGGTTGTGCTTCTCCTGCTGCATGTGGTTCGCTCACTGGAGGGCCTCAAGCTAGGACTGCTTTTGTACACGAACACATGTATTTGTGCACTCACACATATATATGTTTAGCTTTAATAAAACTTGGAGTACAACAGTGTCAATGAAAATTACATGCTCTTGTAAACATTTTGATTTTAAGTGAGTTTTTGTGCTGTGATGCTGTGGAGGCATCTGCAGCATAATCAGCTTGTTAATGGCAGAAAGTCATTTCTTGCAATGATCCTAGAGCCCTTTGTTAATGTCAAGGATAATTTGGGCTGACTGATTTGATTGCTCTTTTCCAGTGAGAGGTCTCAAGAAATGAAACTGCTTGCCTGGATTATTTAGGCTTACATATTTACCAGTAAGATAATGATGCAAACACAGTTGAAGTATGATTTTTACTTAATACTGAAGGTTTTTATTTAAAAAAAATCTAAGAGGGGGGCAGAGGAAGAAGCATTTTGAAGCATTTCAACACCTGCCATATGGGCCCTGGGCTAGTCTTAAGTTGGAAAGTAACATGTTTTGAGAGGTTTCAGCCAGTTGGCCTTAATAGATGAGTAGAAAACTAGCCATGTTTTTCCAATTAAGTTATTTAGAGCAAACTATTGCTAGTCCCTCACACTTTGTGCAATGCTCTAAATAGTGTGTTAGTTTGGGTTTTTACAAGTTAAGTTCCACACAGCTTCACATCAAGTTCAATATTCTTCTGTAATTTATCATGGATTAAAGCTGTGACTTTTTAGGAGGGTTTTTTATGAGTTGTAGTAACTTTGCTCAAATGGCAGTTTTAATGGAGTGACTCATTTGGCAAAAAGTGGTTCTGGTGTTCATGGTGCTTCTGTTTGTTACATGCAGCTTTACTGGGAGTAACCAGAAAAAAGGTGTATCCAGAAAGCAGAGTTGGGTCTCAGCTGCACTACTTAATCCAAGTGGTCTTAGAGACCTTTCTGTGGAAACAAACCTCAGCCTTGGGCTCCTAAAATGTCTCAGGGTCCACTTGATCATTCATTCTAGGTCAGCCTGTTTCTT